>JANAVB010004398.1:1781162-2243662 GCA_029216955.1 Iris pallida | reverse complement strand
CTTGGCACGGCTAATACACTAGTCAAGGCACGCCGCTGCACTATCCGGGCCATGATTCCTGGTCGTCTGGTACTTCAAAACTCAACCCTGGCTAAAATCATCTACCATAATAATTAACTAAATAAATATTTATAAAATCCTAAAATCACTATTTAAATCAAATAAATAATAAAAAATATTTTAAAAATTCTCCGGGAAGGGAAGCTACATAAAGCCAAAAGTCCAACATAGTCCTAGTTTATGTCGACAGTCGACTTGGTCATGTCCTTTCTTCTTACAATATTGACACGTTGGAATATGTTGAGCTTGGTACGGTACTGCTCTCTGTTGATGATGCATGGTGGGAAGTCTTTTCGATCCTCCGAATGTAGGTCGAGTGGGTGTGTCTGCTGAAATAAAAGTTTCTAACTGGCCTCCTTCTTGTTGATGCGCTCCTGGCGTCGTGCTACTGTCAGAATGGCTGAATAGGAAGTAGGAGCAACCGATCCTACCAGTCTCTGCAACTCGAAACTAGGGCCATGTAAAATATCTTCGCTTTCTGCTCCTCGATCTGAATTAGGTAAGAGGCGAAATGGCTCAAGCGTAAAAACTCTATGTTGTACTCTTCCACTATCATGCTGCTCTGTGTGAGGTATATAAATCGGTCTCCAAGTTTCACGCGTGCTGTGGCTGGAATACATATTTCCTTAAAAAGCTTAGAAAACTCTTTCCAAGTGACTCCATCAGGGCCCAATTGTTCTTTTTCGGCTTCCCATCAATGATGCTCATTGCCTGTCAGTTGCATCCTGACGGCTGCCATCCATTTCTCTTTGGAAAGTTCCACGGTTACTAATTGATGCTCGATGTTGGTGAGCCACATATGAACTTCAGTAGGGTCCTCATTTCGAAGAAGTATTTGGGTATCATCTTCCAAAATTTGGAAATTGATCTAGTCTTCGGCTGATATGTTGGTTGTGTTGTCTGCGCCAAGGCTGTCACTATGCTCTCTCAGCGTTCGGCCGACTACTGCTGGGTCTGGTATTGAATTAGCTTCTCGGCCTGTATCATTGCGTAGAACATTTAAAATATTTGCTGCCCGTCTATCTGTTGGCCCGATTGGAAGGTCATGAACGACATTGGAGACATGGAAGGTGGCGGAGGCAAAGAAACCCTCGACTATGCTACCAGTGCCGGTTGTAGATTCTGTCCATATATCTATGAGGTCGATGGCTGATCGTTCTGCTGGTTAGGTTGGCCCCCAAGTGGTGGCAGAGTCCCTTCTACATGGATTACGATAGCATTTGGTGGAGTATTAATCGAAGTGTAGCATCCGCTACCAAAATTTTCTATTTTGACTAGTGATAAGTGAATAAATAACACTAAGAAATTTTTGAAATTTTTTGGTAATTCTTAGATATTTTTACTATAGTATTTTTATTATTGAAAAACTTTTAGATAATTGGTGAGGACACTCTAGGTCATTTTAGAAGCAAAATAATTTATTTAGGCTCTAGTACCTTATAAACTATTTTCTATATATTTTTGGAAGTTTTTGGTATTTTTTGGAATTATTTAGATAATTAAATACAGGAAAATCTATTTTCTAGGACTTCTAGAATTTTTTGTGCTAGCATATTAGTAAATATTGACCCCAAATATTTTTTTAGAGTTCTATATATTATTTTATTTTTTTGGGAATTTTTACAGATTTTTCTGATTTTTTAATAATTATTATAATTTTTCTAAGCAAAAACTAGTTAAAAACTATTTTCTGGTAAATAAAACTCTTTTCCTAAATTAATTACCTAGTCATTCACCCAGGGGGCCCACCTGTCGGCACCAACTGCTACAGTAACAGCCTCTTCTCTCTCCTATATATGTTAAAGTATTTCGTAAACCCTAATATTCACTTGGCCGTTTTAAAAGAGTTGCTCTTTGGAGACCCCCGACTTCCCGAGGCGATTGCCGTCAACTTGGACCTCCTTTTTGCGTATCGTTTTTTTATTGTAAATGTATTGAGGATATTTTCTGAATATATAATTTATTTTCATAAATTCTGAACCTTAATTTCTGTAAAATTCGTAGAGTGTCGGTTGTCCGAAACTTGACACGGTTTCGATGTTTTCGAGATTCCGGGAGAACCGAAAAACAAAATCGCGGACAGTTTGAAGTTTCGGAAAGCTAACATAGAGATCTACGACATATATTTTCCTAAAAATTAATTAGTTCATCTAGTATTTTCAGTAATTCGTAGAACTCAGTTGTGCCGATAAATTATCGATTTGGTCATGGTTAGCCATAACGGCGATATCTTTGACCAAAGCACGATTTTGTGGCACAGTCGATTCCAGTGCACTCATGGCGCTGAAATATACTAGGGTGCGTACTCGAATCATCGAGTTCTTGTCGTTTGACTAATTAGTTATCGCTATGCCTCGATTTGCGTGCCAGGGGTACCGAATTGGAAACCGTAATTATCGTTGACTAAAAATTAGTATTTAAGTTTAATTTCAGAATTATATTAGATTAAATTAGGTTTTAAATTACTTATTTTAGAATTAAATAGGATTAGTTATGTTAAACCGTTAGCCACTTTCTAGGATTTTAGAGTGGGATTTTTATAATCTAACTTATGATTATTTGTGTGATGGGGTAGATCGATCTATGACGTTTGAGTTGTGACTTCATCATCTAGCGGAGTAAGGCAAGTATCACTATGCCCTATGTTGCCTTTATTTTATGCTGCATGTTATTCCTTTCCTTAAATTGTTAGCCTTATCTTTTATACCATTGGTGCACGAGAGTTATACTTGTTACCATAGCCATACATGTTCACTTAATATTTTCGTTCAATGTTCTATCTTCAATGTTCAATGTTTAAAGTTAAAGTTAATGTTAAAGTGATCATGTTTACTTGTGAGAGAGTTGGGAGGAGGAATACAACTAGTATGCATGTGGTCTACGTAATGTACAATTTTTCTCCAATGTTAATGTTGATAGCAGTCATTACACCCATGTACCGACTGCCGGATGTCCTAACCCGTTCACATGCAGAACACTTGTATTCTAAAACACACAGTACACATGATTTATTTCGTGTTGATGTTTTGTCCACAGGTTTGTCTTATATTCATCGTTCTCTTATATTGTCTTCGTGTCCTAGTTATACCTTCAACTGCTCCAAGTCATAATTGTACTCTCAAACCGTTTTCCAAGTTATAGTGGTTTCTTTTGATATCATGTTATACTCATCCTCTTCTTATTTATATTCTGCGTGCTTGTATACTATATTGTGTAGTGTAGTGTTATGGTGATCTTGCTCCAATCCTAACTGGATAACTGTTTTTCAGCTTTAGACGACGTGGTTTGTCCCAAGGTTTATGGTGCGTATCATGGTGACATTGACGTTACCAATGTGCCGGTTGTTTCTTCTGACGCAGAGTAGCATATTTTTTCTTATGCACTTTCGTGTTATTCTTAGCTAGTGAGCTTGGCAGACTTTAGTTTCAGTGGTTTATATTTATTTTAGCGGGTTTGTTCCCGAGACTATTTTGAGTTGTAGTGGATCTTTCTTTAAATTATTTATTGAGACTTGAGTTTAATCTTTTGTTATAACTTAGTTGTGGATGATAAATGTGAACTATGTACTTGTATGGATAATGCTTATCATACACAGCGTACCACCGCCGATACTGCGGCATAGGCTGGGCTTGGACACGTCTCGTATCCGAAAAGTGGATGCGGGTCGTGACATGAAATCAGGCTTCCGTCTTATGGATCCATCATCTGCATAAGAAGAAACCCATTAGCCGATAGAGGATTTCATGCAGGATGCTAGTCAAGGATTCAACAGAAATCAAGGATAGAGATCAATAACGTATCATGGCATGTGGATGAGATCCTAAGAGTCTAATCTTATCTACAGGCCTATCCGGTACAGAAACGTCGTCAGCTGTAGTGGTACCATTGTAAACCCCCTACTTTCTATTTATTTATGTATTTTTATATTATTTTTTTTTTTTTTTTTATTATATATTGGTAATTGTGTTTCATATGAGAAAAAAATATAGGTAGAAATATTTTCTATATGGTACCTAAAATAGGGTAAAATTTTCATTAATAATCTTTAAAAATATTACAGATTTTAGGAATTTTATTTCTCTATTCTTTATTTTAAATTTTTATTTGGTTATGTAGGGACATTTTATATATTTTATTGATAAATGGTTTATTAAATTGATTGTGTAAGAGCTATATGAATTATTGATTAAGTACTATGTACAAATGTTGTTATAAAATAAAATGATACTATATTTGAAATTAACAAATTCTTGAAAAATATATTATAGTATATAATAAATATATATGTATATATATATATATATATATATATATATATATATATATATATATATATATATATATATTATATAAATATATATATATATATATATATATATATATATATTATTTTATTTTTTATTTTATATATATATATAAATATATATATATATATATATATATATATATATATATTTTGTGGAGTTGGGATTCTTGGTGTACAACTATATATGTAAATATATATAGATGAGTGTATATAACTATATGTATATATAGTTAGGTTACAAAACATTGAAAATATTGCGAGATTTAAAATCTCGCGATATGAAAATAGCCAAATCTTCCATAGGAGGCAGCCACAATAGCGGATCAGCTCTTCTTCCCTTCTTTGATTTCACAAATTTGAATATGGGTGGATTTAAATCCAAATTCCACCAATCAGTTTCATTCAAATCCCTATCTGATTCTCTCATTGATCAACCAGAATTTTTCGTTCAAATCAAACCGAATTTGATTTAAAATCTGAGAAATCTCGTATAAAAGAACCAAAGAAATTTCTTTCGAGAACTTTGTAAAGAACTGTAATTCCTCTGTTCGAGAGTTTATCTAACCCTCCCACTACCATACCGATATTCTCTATCGCCTGCGGCATACTGGGCCGCTGTTGATCATCGGAGATGTCGTCGGAGCCGCCCAAGTTGCACAGAATAGAGGGACTCTGTTCTCTAAAACCAAATTCAGGTACCTACCTTTGATGCCCAACTGTTCCTCCTAGAGTCAATCATTTTTCAATTAGTTTTCTCTGGTAGAGACCCTAGTTAACCAATCACAAACCCCTTCAAGCCAATAAATTTCTACAACAGTAGAAGTTCAGCAAGAATTCACCAAAATCACAGAAAAATAACATAGATTTGTGACAGTATGCAATTTCAGGGACCCAACTTGAAAGGCAAAAATTTGTCGATCCATGAACAGTTTCAAAAACCTATTGATTTGATGACAACATATACGAGATGAAAACCCCACTTTTAGCTTTATTTTTCATCGATTAGACTGTTGTTAATTCAATTTCAAAGTTTAATTCAATTTCAAAGTTTAGGGAAAAAAGAGTTTTCGATCTTTAAATTTCAATACCTTTACCGATATGACATACGCCAAGACAAACTGGAAGACGTGGTCATGAACCGAAAGCATCATAAGGTGCGTACCGACTTTACGGACATGTGGGATTCGACGAAACTCGATTTCGTTGTACGTGCACGACAAAATCGAGGCATATCGATCCTTTTGCAAATGAGCCCATAACTTCGTGCACGTTTGTTATCTCGAGACAAAATTTACACCATTAGGACCGTATTATTTGTTTGGTTATGTGTGGCAAGTTTGGTCCGATTTTGAGAAGGTCGACCGAAATGCTATGTTGGCGGGCTCGCGACCCGATCCAACGGACGAATTTGTGCACGACCCACTAAAATCCAACTTTGGACATACGGTTGGGTTCGTATCATCAAACCGGATCAGTATACATATAGTTTGCTGACTTTAGAGACCGTTGGTTCTGGCACGCTATTCGGTGTAAAGCGGGTCCAACGACGGACATCATTTTAACCCAAAATTATGATTTTACCCCGTGTCAGAATTGGACTTTTGGGTAGGCATTTTTAGATATATCTTTTGTACCAAAATTGTTCGTGATATTTATTTCAGCATCAGAGGGCGTTTGCGGGATCTGACTTTGCATTGCTTCTGATTCTAGCGATCTGAGTGACTGGACCTTCTATTCTCTTCGCTATCACCAGACAAGATACCTTGCCACTATATTCTGATTATTTACTATCATTCAGAAAGCTTATTTTTTTAATTCTTTAGTTATTGTCATCTTACTGCCTTTATATATTTTATGCAAATAACTGCTTAATCAAGTTCCTATTACTTTTGTTATTATGCATCGACTTAGAGTTAAGAAGACTACCCTATGTTGTGATGCATCCATTGGCCTTGAAACATGTTATACACGAGTCACGAGTCATATATAGGTTCATACTTGCGTAGTCGGCTGACAACCGATACGTATGGACGTGTGTTAGGGAATAACTGCTAATAGAGTTGCATGCTAGAAGACGTAGCAGTTAAGAATTGACATTGGACGGAGAGAACACGATTGGACGTTGACTACCTCCCTATCTATCGTAGACTCACTTACTACTGATGAACAATAGGTAGACTATATACTATAGACTCGTTCGATGCTGAGGTACCTTTTATCTTGACTTGATCGGGCACTCATGCGACCATGCACTGTTCTCAAAATGTATTTCTACTAAAAATGGTTAGGCAACCTTTATCCGTTTAGGTATATGTACTTTTCCAAATGGTTGTGTACTTATACCCGCTCATGGCTTGGAACGGCATCTTATCGTGAACTAGTGTGCCACACCTTGTCCTTGTTTGGTTGTAGGTGTGGTTAACTGCTTCGATGATAAGGTACTGAACCATGTTATGATTCTGATTATTGTGAGCAATTTATATTCAGTTTATACGGCATATTTTTTGTATCTTGTTATATACCACTGAGGTCCTGGTGATCTCTCCAGATGTAGATGGTCAGGATTACTCACAGGAGTACGGACTCGATTTAGCTCCTTCGTTTTCTACCGAGGAGATCTTTCACTCCGACGACGCTTGATTTTCTGTTACTTGTATCTTTCATTTATCTTTAGAAGATTGGACTATAGTATCTAAAACTATTTTTGATAGCTGTTTGGTAGTAGATTTGTTGCCACCCGGCTATCTCCTTTGACTCTCTTATTTATCTTGGCTATTATTTATCCATTGTGTTCTGTGGATGATATATAGATTTTTTCGATTGGCCTATGATTTATTATTTACAGCTTATGTATGTGTACAAAGATTCTACATATTGGAGTATTCTTCGTATGAATGCAGCTGATATTTTTCTTATGCCTGGTCCTATGTATTTTGGGATGGGGGCGTTACATATTTTTGTGGTAGCCCACACAGGTCTATGATAAATTATTGGGCTACTTTACTGTACCAAGCAAGCCTGTATATAGGATTAGAGATTAGGAATCTCATCCACATGCTTGATACCTTCCTTGATTTCTTTTTAAACTCTCATTTGACTATTTGACTTGCATCTAGTTTGAAATTGTTCTAACAAAATTATTACATCTCGTGCCAGAAAATGAATCTTCGTAGATATCGTTTCCCCACTTGCCATCTCCTCGGGTAACTCGGCAGCCCAAGAGGAGCAAGTTCCCTCGCAGCCTCCGATAGTCACCTCAACCATGCCTTTTCAACCGGAGCAGACAACCTCATCAACTCATCAGCATCCCCAAGCCTCTAAACCCCAGTTAGGACAGCCTGATCAGCAGACCCCTGCACCCCAGGGAGGGTATACTCTACCACCTCTTCATCAGAACCTACCTCAAACTGAACCACAGATGCATATGCCTCCAATTGATGGAGATGATACCAACCAGTTCCTATATATCTTATTACGGGCTCATTGGCAGAAAAATGAGCTATTGAGACAAGACGTGATGGTTCCGCTTGTTTGCCATTGATTGTAAAAGTACAGAACAATTATCGGAGGACTGAACTTAGACTCACAATACAAACTCGCTTGTACAAAGAAAGCCTAGGGACGAAAACCTAGGTACAACAATCTAAGTACAATTGTTTATTTTAGATTCTGGTGGGTGACGATAGAGGCTCGGGAAGGCGACGGCAGCCCTGCCTTACTCCTTGGACGATCGGTATGCAGCCTTGGCTCCTTGTGAAAAGATGGTTGGCGTTGACGAAGAAGTACTCTTTTTGCTCCTCTGTTGCTCTCCTAGCTTCTCTCTCTCTCTGTGTATTCTCTCTCTGACTCTGTATATTTTTTATTCTTTTGTTGCCGATCCTTGTGTAAAGAAATGATGCTGGCTATTTATAAGAGTGGGGTATGATCATTAGGGTTTGCTAATGATCATTGTTTTGGAATGTCGGCGCTCCTTCAATCTATCTGAATCCTTGGTCCTGATTACAATGAATCTCGGCCATTAATGAGGATAGCACCGAATCTTGTGAGCAATTAATGTTGATTGCTTTAAATCTTCATGATTGATTATACCAATGCCCGCTTGCTCGCCACGTGTCCCATTGGCTTGATGATAAAAGATATGCCTTGATCTCAGTAATTATGATGATGATGTCAAATATATTTGTTGAGATTCGGTTAAATCGTTGATTGATCCGATGCCACGTGTTTTAATTGTGGGTCCTGCCAGAGCCGCATGGGATAGGCAAGACTTGAACCGTAGGAAGATAATCTTCATGAGCTGCATGGGACAGTGCTTCGTTGAACCGCAGGGAACGAACTCTCAATGAGCCGCATATGCATGGTCTTTGCGAGCCGCATGAGCTAGCGTTGTATTGAGCCGCAGGGGCTGAGCTCTCAGTGGGCCGCATATGGCTGATTTCTGCTGGTCATATAGGGTGACTTCTTCGTGAGCCGCATGAAGTTGTTCTCTATTTAAGCCGCATGATGTTTGCCACGTGGCAACCTTGGATTTCTGACGGATCGGGTCAGAGATCTTCTTCTTTTCCCGAAGAGTCTGTCATTATGGCAGAGTCATTATGACACTTTACGCCAGAGCCGCCACAGTTGTCAAATCATGTTAGAGCATTAAATGAAGCCACTATTCAAAGGGCCAGCTGTAGGGAAGGATCTCAGGGGGACACGTGGCACGGATCGAGCCACATATTCCTGCTGAACCGCATACACTCTCGAGCCGCATGAGACAGAGAGTCTTCCTTTGAACTGTATAAGACAGCTCCCATATGAGCCGCATGGGCTTCGTATCCGGAGCCGCATGGACCATTATTCTGATATTTTCCATGCTTCTACAGGACCCCCTTCAAAGTTTTCAATTACAAAATTGAAACACTTTGAATAAGAAGCATGGTCCCGTTCATGCCGCATAAGTGTCCCAGCCGCATAGATTCATCTGTCCGCATAGGCTCTTTGCCACGTGTCCTGACTACGTGTGCAAATCTTCATTAAATGCTCTTGATTTGTTTTCGAATTAACGCCGTCTTTTTGGGGAGGATCCCAAAGTTTTTTTTTATTCTTTTGATTGTCTAGTTTGCCTCGACAGCCGAAGGGTCGATCACGTCGTACGAGGCGTCGGTTCATAGTCCTTCTGTCTATAAATATGTGTATGTTCGGTTGGATTTTTTTAGACTTTTTCTTGACCAAAAGCTTCTGTCTTTGTCTCCTTCCTTCATATGACCAACCGAAATGGCGCCTAGGATTTCCAAAGTTGTGAAGAAGGCCGCGGGGAAGAAAAAGAAATCAGCTTCGTCTTCGACTGTCGTTTCCCCTGTCCGCCTTGACGTTCACGTTGCCATCGAAGGTAACAACTATGTAGAGGATAGGGTCTGCTCTACTGCCTACTTTGTGTAAAAAAACCATGTGGTTCGCATACATGTCCTCTGATCGTGCCGTATGGGATGTACCCTATGTCTGAGCCGCATACAAGTTCAACTTACGTAGTCTGCATATATATCCTGTGACCAAGCCGTATGGAGTATGCTCCATGCGAGTTACGGGGTCCGCCTACACATCTCATGATCAAGTCGCATGGGGTATGCTTTATGTAGAAGCCGCATGTGAGTTCAACTTACGTGGTCCGCATATACGTCCCATGACTTGAATCCGCATAAGGTTTTCCCCATGTTCGACTCGTATGCGAGTTGCCTTCAACGAGCCGCATTACTCTTTAGAATATCTTGTACTTTATTTTGTTGTTTTGTTCTTGCAGTATCTCCGCTGGACGCTGAGGTTGCAGTGACAGAAGAGCCGCCGCCTCCTGCCATCGACCAGGGGTCTCCCTTTGTGACAGAGACGAAGAAGGAGGAACCGTCGTCTGCGCAGGATGGTCTCTCTCCAAATGTCGAGGCTGTTGGGGGTGGTAGCTCTGGGAATTCTGATGCTCCTATTCTGGACGAGGATCTCCTTCAACTGCATCCCTCGTATGTGAAGTGGTTGAGGGAGTGGTATATGCGTTTCTGTAACTAGGTTTTAGGGATTCCTTGTATGTTTCTGTCTGTTTAGCTGTGGTTTGTGTTTTCCCTTTTCGTCTGAAGAAGTAATGAAGAATTTCCTTTGGTTTTTGTTTGTTAATTGTGTGAATGTAGCTGGACATTCCAATGAATGGAATGTACTTGCTTCCCTCTTTTCTTATAATGGTTACCTTTGGTTCTGTGTGAACTTTGTATCCCTAGTGTAGATTATGACTGGGTACTTATTCTGGAAGAGTGGGGTTATATCAAATCTGGGGACTTTATTCCCCCAGTGGAATCTTTGCTCATCTGGGCGACGTAGTTGACTTCAGAGTCAATGTGTCGAACTAGTCGGTGGTTTGAGCGGTCGACTGCCTCGCTGACGGACTACTTCTTGACGTTGTGTGCCTCTGAACCATAGTTGTTCCTCTGTCTTGTCTTGCTTGTTTTCTCTTTATTTCTATCTTGTAGCAGCGATATAATCCCGGAGGATGTGGAACTTTGAAAATGGATATGTTTCGTCTCATCTTTTCTTTCTTTGTACTTGGGTGTTTTGTGGAACTGGACTTGCTGGGGGATTTATTTGTGGACCTGTTATCCTAGGCGTACCTTGGTTTTAGGTACGGATAACAAGTTTGGACAGGATGTCCGAAACAGCCGTGGTGAAGTGGTCATGGATGTTCTTGGTGCTTAACAAAAAAAGGAATGCCGCAGAGCAGCTGGGCTCCCGGGGCATGGTGGGGTAGTGGATTTATGCTAAGAATGCTTTAGCAAAGGAATATTTGTGGACCTATTATCCTTGGCTTACCCTGGTTCGGGATACAGATAATAGGGTGAAAGGAAAACCAACATATTTGCTCAGAGGTCATGAGGACATGGCAAGCATGAGGGTTTTACCGTGGAACCTTCCTGCTCAGAGGTAGTGAGGACATGGCAGGGGAGGTTTTACGGAAGATATTCGTGGTCAATAGCGGACATTTGTGGACCTATTATCCTTGTCGTACTCCTGTTGTGGGTACAGATAATAGGTTGAAAGGAGACCGACATACTTGCTCAGAGGTAATGTGGACATGGCAAGCATGAAGGGTTCTTCGACGGAGCCTTCCCACTCAGAGGTAATGATGACATGGCAGAAGTAGGCTCAATGAAGAGGGAGTACATAGAACGACTCAGAGGTAGGAGAACGTGGAGGTTCTATGTGAGGGGCGGTTTATTTTTGGTGGAAGTGAAAACGATTCAGAGGTAATGAGGACATGTCCGTTTTCGGAAATTTGTGGATCGATTACCCTTTTTGTGCACTGGGAGTGCGGGTATTGGATCATGAGGGAGGATCTCTTCCAGGGAAGCAAGTTCAGAGGTATAATCATACGTGACTTACTATCTGAAAGAGTGACCGAAATGTGAGTTCAGAGGCACCAGCGGGTACATAACTCGGTAAATTAACATATTGAGAAAGTGGGAGTCCAGCGGCACCAGCGGGTACATGGCTCGATAATCTAAAGGGGATGTAGGGGTGAGTTCAGGGGCACCAGCAGGTACATGACTAGATAATCTTACAATATTGTGGGTGTGAGTTCAGTGGTACCAGCCGGTACATGACTCGATAATCTGAAATGCTGAGGGTGTGAGTTCAGTGGTACCAGCGGGTACATGACTCGATGAACTTGTAGCGAATGTCGTTTAGACATAATATTTCTTCAGGAACTTGCCGTTGACGGGCAGCATGAGCAAGTCTCCGTTTTGCTTTGCAAGGCAGTAAGCACCGTTGGAGAATACCGTCTCAATGATAAATGGGCCCTCCCACTTTGGCTGGAATTTGCCGGTGGTCTTGTGAGTCATGACCATTGGCCTCCGGACTGCCAAGACGAGATCGCCTACCTGGAATGTTCTGATTTTGACCTTCTTGTTGAAGGCTCCTGAGATGCGTGCTTGGTATAGCTCGATCCTTTGCTGAGCTAGGAGGCGCTTTTCATCTAAGGCCTCTAACTCTTGCAGTCGACGTCGGTAGTTATCATCGGTTGTCAATTGGTGTATGAGGGCGACACGTAGTGAGGGGATCTGTGTCTCCAAGGGGAGGACTGCCTCACTTCTGTATACTAGGAAGAATGGTGTATTTCCGGTGGCTGTTCGGACCGTGGTACGATAAGCCCATAAGCACTCGCCGAGCTTGTCGTTCCAGTCACGTTTATTAGAGGAGACAAACTTCTTGAGAAGTTTGATGATTGTTTTGTTGAACGCCTCTGCTAACCCATTTGCTGCCGGATTGTACGGCGTCGAGGCGATATTCTGAATACGGTGCTTATCGTAAAACCGATAGAATGCGTGGCGTGTAAACTGTGGACCATTATCATGGATGATCCTTCGGGGCAGTCCAAAGCGGTAGATGACGTGGTGTTTAAGGAAGCTGATCACGTTTGAAGTCTTGACTTCTACGAGTGGGATAGCTTCCGCCCATTTAGAGAAGTAATCAGTGATCGTAAGTATGAAGCGATGTCCTCGGGAGGAAGGTGGGGTGATTGGACCAATGATATCCATTCCTCTTGCTTCGAATGGCCAGGACGACACTGTCGGATGTAAAAATTCGGAGGGTTGGTGGATGAAGTCCGCGTGGACTTGGCAAGCTTTGCACTTTCTAGCATAATCTATCGCGTCTGCCACCATTATGGGCCAATAGTAGCCCATTCGGCGAAGGCGGTCTTGCAGTTTCGGGCCGGGCTGGTGAGCCTCGTAAATACCGTCATGGGCTTCTCGTACGGCTTCTTTGGCTTCTGCGTTTGACAGACACCGAAGCAGTAATCCGTCATAGGAGCGGCGATACAGCATTTTCGTCTCAGTATCGTAGAAGAATCTGAGGGAACGCCTTCTGATGGAAGTAGCTTCCTTTGGGTTCTCAGGCAGGATGTCGTAGACGACGAAGTCGATGAATGGTTGGCTCCAATCTGGGGCGTCATCGATCGTCTGTGCGGAATAACTTGCGACAAATTGCACATTATTTTTGGGACAGACCAGTTCATGGCCTATCACTTCCACTGATTGCCAATCATAATTCGGAATTGCTAGGGAAGCCGCGAGACCAGCTAGGGCATCGGCTTCAATATTTCGGAGTCTGGGGACGTGCTCGATGAAGAACCCCTCAAATGCCGAGATGATATTGATCGCTATTTGATGATAAGGGATCATGTCTTCATGGCGTACCTCGTACGATCCTCGGATCTAATTGACGATTAGTTGGGAATCGCCGTACGCTTCAAGGTATTCTACCCCCAGCTCTTTTGCAAGTTGGAGGCCAATGACCAGAGCGTTGTACTCGGCCACATTGTTAGAACAGGGTTTAGTGAGGGAATAAGCGCGGTTAATCACCAATCCGGAAGGAGAGATTAGTACTACTCCGACTCCGACGACTATATTGCCTTTAGGTCCGGTACTCGAAGTGCCGTCGAAGAACATTCGCCATATATTTTCGTGGGAGGTTGTATGCGAGTCGACGACCTCATCTGGGATCTCTTCGTATATCCTGGAGGACTCCGAGCCTGGGTGGGCTGACAAGAAATCTGCCAGGGCTTGACCTTTGACTGCCTTTTGGGGGACAAAGATCATATGATAAGGAGACAGCAGTATTGCCCATGTAGCGAGGCGAGAGCTGAGTGCCCCTGGTTTAGTCATGAGGACCCTGAGAGAGTTAACTCATGAGATCACATGTATCATTTGTCCGATGACATAGTGCCGTATTTTCTGAATGGCGAACACCAGAGCGAGGCATTCCTTCTCCACAGCGGTGTATCGGTGCTCTGGTCCAATCATCATTCGGCTGAGGTAATATATGGCCTGTTCATGGCCTGCATCGTTATTCTGTGCCAGCAGAGCACCGAGGGAGTGTTCCATTGCTCGTACATAGAGCAAAAATGGTTTTCTAGGGACTGGGGCTACCAAGACCGGAGGATTTGACAGATATTCTTTGATGCTATCGAAAGCACGCTGGCATTCTTCATCCCATACGAATGAGACTCCTTTCTTCATGAGGTACGTAAATGGCCGACATCGCCCGGAGAGGTTGGAAATGAACCTTCTGATGTAAGCTAGCCTTCCCTGAAGGCCTCTGAGTTCGCGGAGATTTCTCGGGGGACCCATCTCCATGATTGTTTTTGTCTTCTCGGGGTCTACATGGATACCCTTTGCAGTGATGATGAAGCCTAAGAACTTCTCGCTAGATACGCCCAGGAAGGACTTCGTAGGGTTCATCTTCAAATTGTGCGTTCGTATTAGGTCGAATACCGTCCTTAGATCCTGCAGATGGTCTCCTTTGCTACGGCTCTTGACGGCTATATCATCGACATAGCACTCTACCGTCTTACGTAAGTGGTCTCTGAAGATGATGCTTATAGCTCTTTGATATGTGGCGCCAGCATTCTTTAAATCGAAAGGCATGACTGTGTAGCAGTACGTGCCAATCGGTGTTCGGAATGATGTATGCTTTTTGTCGTCGGGAGACATCTTGATTTGGTTGTATCCCGAGAAGCCATCCATAAATGACATGCGCTCAAAGCCGCAGGTATTGTCGATCATGATGTCTGTGATAGGAAGGGGGAATTCATCTTTGAGGCATGCCTCGTTCAGATTACGAAAGTCGATGCATATTCAAATTTTCCCATTCTTCTTGAGGACAGGTACTATATTGGCGACCCAATCAGGATATTGCTCCTCACGAATGAAGCCGCTGGCTATTAGTTTGTTGACTTCAGCTTCGATCGCGTCCATGATGCTTGGGCGGAAGCGTCGCTGTTGTTGTTTGACTGGCTTCGCATCTGGCCGAATATTGAGTTTATGAAGAGCGATGTCAGGATTTAACCCTGGCATGTCTTCATAGCTCCAGGCGAACACATCAATGTACTCCCTGACAAGTTCTAACAGCGACTCCCGTTCTTCGTTGGTTAGGCTTTCACTGATGAAGATCGGTTTTGGAGAAGATTCGCTCCTGAGATCCACTTGTATGACCTTATCTTCAGTAGGAGGTTCTCTCAGTTCGAATCGCTTTTCCCATTGTGCGTCTAATTGCTGGGCCCATGGCTCTAGCTCGAGGATTTTGGGGATGTCTTCGTCTTCCTTGTAAGCGTCGGCGAACGTCATATTGACTGACATGACTTGTCTGAACACATCTCCGATGCTGGTATCTGAGTCGGAAGTTGGCTATCCGGTTGAATGCGACTGCCAGTCGCATTTTTTATCTAAACTTTTCGGGGTCGTAGTAGGCATTACATACCCTAACCCGCATCGAGTTTTGTTATAGTAGTTCCATGGTTTGCCCGCCGGGGCTGGCGGCTTCAAAGGTAATCGTTGCCCAGTGTCATAGTTCAATCCTGGCATAGTCTTTAGATCATACCCCTGTTTCTGCATGAGATATTTGGATTGAGGGCTATAGAGATACAGAGGCAGTCTTCCGGCATCTGACCCGAGGTCGTCTTCTTCTATGGTGCGGGGATGAGGGTTGTTCGTCCGGCCGAAGATGACTGGATGATCCCCTCCCTTGTGTATTCGGTAGGCATCTTCAACTGGAGTAAGCTGGATTGCGGTGTACACATTTGTCACCTGTGTGTGTAGGTGAGCGCCTATGCCGTGTTCCATAGCATACATCGTACATAGCTTATTGAGCTCGATGTAGTTCAAAGATAACCCTTTATTGATAAAGTAAGGTATCTTTTCTAGGGGGATTACATCATCAGTGGAAGGGACATTAGTGTGGGCGGCCACATACTTGGCTAGCTCCGGTTCCTCTTCGACTACCCCCTGTGTGAACGAAGACTGAGAGGACGACCTAGGAAGCTTGATCGTCAGTGGTCCAGTTGATGGAGCAGAGCGTGGAGTAGTTGGCAGACTAGCGACCCCGAGTTTGGCATTCGATATGGAGCGAGGAGTGGCTGGTTCGCTGGAAGTGTCAGACCTTGCATCGAGGCGACAACCTTTCTTGGGAAGGCGTATTGTCAATGGCTTGTCCGAGGGGTTGAGCTTCCCTGTTTGTGGTTGACTGACTCTTGGTAACCTGATTGTTAGTGGCTCCGTTGTAGGTCTCGGCACTTGGCCGGATCTCGACAGCCGGATTGTCATCTGCTCCTCTTGCGCCGAGAGGCTGATCGCGTCCTTCCGTAGAGTGGCGGTGAGGGGTGCAGACTTGCCCGGTTTGCGAGCTTGGAGGTGGATCGTCAGGGGTCCTTCTGATCCCGTGGCTGTCTCAGTATGAGCTTGTGCGTCTCCTTCATCCAGGTGCCTCTTCGACTTTTCGTATAAACAGGAGTCCGAGTAGTAAGATTCGACCCCTTTGAAGGGATCGATGTCAGCAAATTCTGTCTTCACGAAGCCGTGTTTGTCGACATATTTGAAGCACTGGTGTAGCGTGGAAGGCACGATCATATAATCGTGTATCCATGGGCGCCCCAAGAGGATGTTGTAAGAAGTGTTTGCATCTATGACGTAGCAGGTGACCTCGAATTGAAGGTCACCAATCTGACACTTCAGACGAATCTTTCCGATAGGGTAGCTCCTGCCCGAATTAAAACCGCTGATGGCGGTGCTTGTAGGTGTTAGGCGATGCATTGGGATGCGGAGATGATGTAGCAGACCTTTCGGGATGATGCTTATGGAAGAGCCAGGATCAATGTGCATCCGATCCACCTTCACGTCGTCGATGTATCCCGTGTAGTATAGCGGGCGATCATGTAGGTTGGTTTTGATGAGCATGTCCTGCGGAGTGAAGACGATGTTGGGCATTGCTCCCGTACAGGCACTATCTTGGAGATCCATGGTTGAGTCCTCCCCAGTGAGGTTAGATTGAGCGAGATAGGCATCGGCATTTTGGAGTGCTTCGCTCAATACAATACGAACGTCTTTGGAGAGCCTCAGGAGTTCATATAATGACAATTTGGCCGGAGTGTTAGCCAATTGTGCTAAGATGTCAAAGTTGTAGGGCCTCTCTAGCCCCTGGGCTGCGTCCTTTCGGAGAGATTTGTCGAAGCGAGTCTCCTTCGGCCTAGGCTTGTCGGTCGTCGAAGGCTGAGCCGGTCCCAGAGCATCAGTTGCAGTGGGTTGATGATTTTCAGCTGGACTATCAACCACAGGTTGGGATTGCGCTCCAGACGGCGTGACGACGGCTGTAGCTTCCTCGTTGTCTGCTGAAATTGTACGGCAGGTCTTGATTTTTCCACTCTTTTTGTTGGTTGGAGATGGTGTGGGCCGAGTTACTTCTGACACTAAGTCTGGATGGACCCACATGACATCTCCTCTTGAGGTGGTGAGAGGTACTAGACCAGCAGCTTGTTCTCGGGGCGGAGGAAGATTGGTAATCTCCATTATCGCGAGAGGGATGGGAATTACCCCGTCTTGGGTCTCCGTTGGAGGGAAGTTGCCGAATTGTACGGACACTATATTGGCTGCTACGGTTACCTCTTCGAAGTCGATGGCCAGAGCGTTCGAATCGATGAGGCTTTGGATGTACCGTTTTAGTTGGTAGCAGTCATGTGTAGCGTGGTGTACATAACGGTGGTAATGGCAGAACTTTGGGTTCTCCAAATCAGTCGGCCGAGGCTCCCGTCTTGGTGGAGGAAGCTGAATTCTACCTCCTTGTATAAGCATGTCTAAGATAGGCTTGACGTGGCCGTCTTCGAAAGAGTAAGTGATCTGAGGCCATTGTTTGTCTGCTGGCTGTGGCTCGGGCTTCTGGGCCGTGTCGGCCACCATAGCCTGTTTTCCCTTGCTGTCCCGATTGTTGGAGGGGTTACCCCCATTATCGTTGTTGAGGCGCTTGCCCTTGTTTTCTCCTTCTGAGATGTGCAACCCCAGTTGGCGGGCCTTCTTCAGTCGTTCTTCAGCGCTTGTGGCGCTGATGATGAACGCCTTCCAATCTTTGAATTGACTCTCGCCCATCCAGAGACTGATCGTTGGAAGCAGTCTCTTTTGGCAGATTTCGATCAAAGAAGAATCCGAATTTTCGGAAGGCAGCTTCATGGCGGTCTGGCAGAACCGCTCGATGTAGTTCCTTGTTAGCTCCTTCTCCCCTTGGACGACGTCCATGAGAGTGGACATAGTGATGTCTTGTCCTACTTTATAGAATCGTTCCAAGAACATGCGCTTGAAGCCGGCGAAGGAATGGATGCAGTTGTCCGGTAGATTGCGGTACCAATCAAAGGTGACTCCTTCCAATGCTCCAATGAATAACCGTGTGAGGATCGCATCTTCATGGGGCAGATGGTCGGTGGTGACCTCAAAGTAAGTGATGTATCGACTTGCTGAGGTTTTGCCATCATACGGGTTGATGTTGAACGGCTTATATCTTGGTGGGAATGGAACATCCCTCCACTCAGCGGGATATGGTTGCCGTATTCTGAGATCTTGAGCGTTTTCTCGGGCATGAAACATGGCACGGAGCTCTTGGACCTCTCTTCTTACTTCTTGGGTCTCATGTGTCACGGCGGGGGCTGTTATTTCGGGAGGATTATTGCCCGGGTTTGGTGCCGCTGAGTTCGAATCTATATTGACCGCGGGGCCTATGTTTGTTTGACCAGGCACTCCTCCTTGTAAAGTGGGCAGGGCCGCTTTAATCTCGTCTACAGACTTGACCTAAGCAAGTAATATGGCTTCGACACTGTCGATGCACTGGCGATCACTGGAACCACCTTGCTCGCTGTCCGTCATGAACACCGTTCTTACGTGAGGAGTGATGGAAGGAACGGTGGAGGATGTGCCCTCTGAGTCGTACCCATGCACCGAGAAGTCATCGGGATAGGTGGGAATGTTCTCTTCGGGCTCGGACTCGGAGGGAACGGCATCCCCAGCTTCAGGGCTTGCCTTGTCTTGAGAGTCACGGATGTCCTCGGGGGCATCTGCGTCCGTTGCTCCTGATGGAAGAGTTGTTTGTGCGGACTCGGTTCCTTGGAACATCGGATTGTTGCGGATGTTCGGAGGAGTGTTACCCCCAGCTCCTTCAACCACCAGCGATGTGGATGATGAATTTTCTATCGAGATAAATTTCGTCTTTGAACGGGTGTGTTGGAATACACCAGTGGAGGGCAACCGTTTAGACGACAGTTTCTTAGTTGTAATGGTTGAAATCTTCGGACTGGAGACGCTCGTTTTCTTCCTCCTCTCTTCGGCGGGAACTTTTTGAGCAGAATTGCAGGAGACAACAGGAGGTGCCTCATCTTCTGAGTTCGGGTGCTGTAGCCTTTGGAAGGCGGATGGCCGAGCTTCCGTCATTACCGCGTTGTTGCAGCAGCAATTGACGATGATTTGGGTGCAGCGATGTCCAAGCGAGGACTCTTTATACACCGACACTCCTTCTCTTTCCTTGCGTTTGTGGAGGATTGTTTTCCGCAGGTCAGAGGAACCACTCTGTCTGTTTGTCGCGGGGGGCTGGACTTGAGTGGTTGTATACAACTTTCCATCCGAGGCCCGTGTGATAGTCAACGGGACACTCCGATAGTCAGAGGTTGGGACAGCTGACTGGGCTCGATGAGCCCGTGCTGCCCTAGACTTCCTCCTTCTAGCACTTGTGGGTGCGTAATAGGAGGAGTCCAAGTTGAATGCCACAGAATCTGGCTTATCATACAGAGAATCATCAGGGTTGGGACCGTATAAGAGACGGTCGAAGACCGATCGAGAGAAGCGTGGAACGGACGTTATGCTGCCAGAGTTGGGTACCGTACAGGCTGTCTACATGCGGCCATCTTCTGCTGTCAGATGAGTTGTCTTTGGGCAGTTAGGAGTCACGACCGTGCAGGCTGGCCGCATGCGATTGCCAATAGTGGCCGCAAGGGTTCTCTGCAAGCGGCTGCCTCCTGTAGCCTCACTGACCGCATGATTCTTCTTCATGCGGCCAGCGACTATGGCCGCATGAGCTTTGTCCCTACGGCTAGCGGATGTGGTCGCATGAGCCTTTTTCACTCGGCTAGCACCCCTATGCGGCTCAGTTCGCGTAGAGTTCCTCTTTGCCTCTGTAAGTCCATCATCATAGTGTTTTCTTCTGCCGGACTTGGAGACAGCAGAGTTGTCTACGGTCTGAAGTGGGGCCGCAGAAGAGTCCTTCTCACTGTCTTGAGCAACAGAGGGTACACCGTCGGGGGCTTGGAGAGGAGCAAATGATTTTGGCCTCCACTCTCTGCGAGCCTTTGTCGTGTGGGTGCGCTTCTGGACCGGGCCAGCGCTTCCTTCGGAGAGCATCTCTTCAAATGCCTGTTGGTCGAAGCGGACGACCATCTTTTGTTGCGTGGAGCCAAGTTTGGCTGCATCCGATTGCGTCACCAACTCCTCAGTCGTGGAGATGTTTGTCCCCAGCAGAGTCGCCATCGTGTTTGCCATTGATTGTAAAAGTACAGAACAATTATCGGAGGACTGAACTTAGACTCACAATACAAACTCGCTTGTACAAAGAAAGCCTAGGGACGAAAACCTAGGTACAGCAATCTAAGTACAATTGTTTATTTTAGATTCTGGGGGGTGACGATAGAGGCTCGGGAAGGCGACGGCAGCCCTGCCTTACTCCTTGGACGATCGGTATGCAGTCTTGGCTCCTTGTGAAAAGATGGTTGGCGTTGACGAAAAAGTGCTCTTTTTGCTCCTCTGTTGCTCTCCTGGCTTCTCTCTCTCTCTCTGTGTATTCTCTCTCTGACTCTGTATATTTTTTATTCTTTTGTTGCCGGTCCTTGTGCAAAGAAATGATGCTGGCTATTTATAAGAGTGGGGTATGATCATTAGGGTTTGCTAATGATCATTGTTTTGGAATGTTGGCGCTCCTTCAATCTATCTGAACCCTTGGTCCTGATTACAATGAATCTCGGCCATTAATGAGGATAGCACCGAATCTTGTGAGCAATTAATGTTGATTGCTTTAAATCTTCATGATTGATTATACCAATGCCCGCTTGCTCGCCACGTGTCCCATTGGCTTGATGATAAATGATATGCCTTGATCTCAGTAATTATGATGATGATGTCAAATATATTTGTTGAGATTCGGTTAAATCGTTGATTGATCCGATGCCACGTATTTTAATTGTGGGTCCTGCCAGAGCCGCATGGGATATGCAAGACTTGAACCGCAGGGAGATAATCTTCATGAGCCGCATGGGACAGTGCTTCGTTGAACCACAGGGAACGAACTCTCAATGAGCCGCATATGCATGGTCTTTGCGAGCCGCATGAGCTAGCGTTGTATTGAGCCGCAGGGGCTGAGCTCTCAATGGGCCGCATATGGCTGATTTCTGCTGGTCATATAGGGTGACTTCTCCGTGAGCCGCATGAAGCTGTTCTCTATTTAAGCCGCATGATATTTGCCACGTGGCAACCTAGGATTTCTGACGGATCGGGTCAGAGATCTTCTTCTTTTCCCGAGGAGTCTGTCATTATGGCAGAGTCATTATGACACTTTATGCCAGAGCCGCCACAGTCGTCAAATCGTGTCAGAGCATTAAATGAAGCCACTATTCAAAGGGCCAGCTGTAGGGAAGGATCTCAGGGGGACACGTGGCACGGATCGAGCCGCATATTCCTGCTGAACCGCATACACTCTCGAGCCGCATGAGACAGAGAGTCTTCCTTTGAACTGTATAAGACAACTCCCATATGAGCCGCATGGGCTTCGTATCCGGAGCCGCATGGACCATTATTCTGATATTTTTCATGCTTCTACACCACTGAATAGACCCCCATCTCTACCACCAACCCTAGTACTAGCACCTATACCAAAGCCACGACCATACTTAGGCAATATTTTAGATTTCACCCAAATGAATTCGAAAACTTTCAAGGGTACCGAAGGTCCAGTAGAAGTCTATTTGTGGCTTATTAGCACCGAGAAGAAGTTGAAGGCGTCACAATTGCCTAAAGTGGATTGGATGACCATTGTTGATTTATTATTCGAGGATAATGCCCATCATTGGTGAAAGGCTGAGGAAAGACGTTTGGGTACCAATCAATCATGGGAAGAGTTCTATAAACTCTTCAACGAGAGGTACTTTCCAACCACTGCTCAAGATGTACTGTATGATCAGTTCCTCCACCTCAAACAAGGTGACATGACGGTTGACTAGTATGATGCAGAATTTAGCTGACTAAGCAGATTTGGCGAGAGATTGATTCCGACGGAGAAAGAGAAAGAAAAAAGGTTTCATAATAGATTAAGACCCGAGCTTAAAACACACACCACTGTGTAATCTAGAGTTTCACACACCACGGTATTAATGGAAGCTAGGAGTCAAGAGATCCTTCACAAGGAAGCACAATATACCCGAAAATACTATGCCCTAGTGGACTTCCAAGTATAACTTGGTTTAGGAGGCCCTGAGGGATGACTTACTACACAACACCAATAACAAGCAATACCCTACCAAATATCGAATGTAATAACTTGCCAGTTTTGTAAAAGGAGAGAGCACCATCAGAAGAACTGTCGCAGAAGATTAAAGCATTGCTTCAATTACGGTTCAAGTGAGCATAAAATTTGAGATTGCCCCAACAGACACACCACACACAGTTTAGCTCCAATACTATGTCAGCAACAGTTACCAGGGCCAATAACTCGAGGACCAGGAACACCGCAACTACTAGCACTAAAAGAATACCATGAGGGACTAGCTGTGGTGACCAGACAACACAATTTAAGCCTACTAGAGAAGAGATGAATAATTCGAGGCAGGGACAGGCATTCACCATAACAGTGTTAGACATCCCTCTTAAGTTGACGGATACAACAGGTACTGTTCTAGTTACTTCATTATTGGTACACCTTTACTTGTTTGGTATTCATGCGTAGAATCGTTATCTCGTTATTGCCTAAACATATTAGGATTAAAATTTAGCATTAGCATTGCGAAATACTACCTACAAATACCTTTAGTAGTCTCATAAACTGTAGCATAGATAGACTTGCTTAGAATAGCAACCAAGGACTTAGTCGTTAAAGAATTTCCACGACGTGCCTTAGAGTTCGATACCCCTTTTTGTAGACCTTGTATGTGTGAAATAACATATGTCCTTGGTTCGTGTGTTATCATAGTGTTCGTTCCAGGAGAATTCCTATAGGAACATAAGTATGACATATGCAATCATCTTCCATATAACCGAAAGTGAATAATGATCTTCGTCCTTGATTCATATCTACCGCATCATGTTATCTGTTATTCTTTTATATCAAGTTGAGGTACTATTCCACGACTTGGTAAATTTTCTAACTTCATTAATCGTAGAATCATGTCTTGGTTTAAATTTGAGAAAGGAAATTTTAGAGTGAATATATTGTAAGCCTTCTAAATTTCTTAATTAGGATCAATTGGTTCCCATTAGAATGGTAAATCATTGCCTCATGAAAATCCACTTTCTATTTTGATCATTTGGTGTCCCCTATCGTGACTTTGATATTTGGAGCACAATACTAGACTTTTCCTTCCAACAAATTTCATATACAAGACCTAGATGAGCTCACCTTCATTTAGGTATATCATGTCCCACTCAAACACGTCCCCTTATACTCTATTTTTATGATACGACTTTTGGATCAAAAAGGCAAACAACCTTTACAGTAATACTGATGAACTTTCCGAGTTCAATTGGAGACCCAATTTCGACTTAAATCTTTAGACCCAATATATGGTTGTGATCTACTCGAATCCCACTATGCACATGCCACTAGTCTGCCATTCAATTGAGGCCCCATGAGCTACTTATACACAAAAGTCACAAAAGATGCATCTTCAGACTTACGGGACCTACTTAACCAACCTGACTCGAAACTAGCCCAACCGCTTGAGTTAGAACCTGTTCTAGGTTACCCTAACCTAATAGGGGTGGGTTAGATTGTTTCTACGAGAACCTGTCCAGCAAATATAGATTAAAATCCAAGATTCATTCAATCAAGGATTGATATCCAATTAGGGAACCCATTAAAACCCAGTTAAATCCATCCATCGCATATCGCCATACTTGGACTACAAAACCTCAACTTATGAAAGGAGTCCCTATGCCTATCATACAGTCCCCATCTCGTGGTCTGCGAATCCTCCATCCATAAAATCCTTAATCTTATCTTTTTGTTGCTTATATTTTGTGATGAACCAAAATCCCTCTGTACCCACCCGTCCTAGTTATATTTCGACTAAGACGTTCATATTCTCATGTGGTCAAACCTATATACGAACGACCTCAAAATAGTGATAAATTTTTATGGCTTAGGAAACTAGGGAATACATGGGCTTCCTCTAAAGACCATGGCCGATATGTGCCTAATGTCCAAGTACCCCTCCTTTGAAATTAACCTTATTAGAAGTTCTATAACTTTTCTTACCGTGATTACCCAACTCCTATAAGTTGGGTAGAGTCGTGAACTTCATACACGCTATTTCTTGGATGATGATGTCGAACTGAGAGTCCGATCATAGAACGTCTCGTCCATCCTTTCGTAAAATTTTGGAATGGTTTGACAAACCTAACTATTCTATCGTTCGTTGCATTCTTTGTCCCCGGATATTAAGATTTATTTTAATTTTGAGGACAAATTTTTTATAAGTTGGGTAGGATGTAAACCACCTTTTTTTCTATTTATTTATACATTTTTATATTATTTGTTTATTTCTTTTCATTATTTAGAATAATCAGGTATATTGGTAATTGTGTTTCATATGAGAAAAAAATATAGGTAGAAATATTTTCTATATGGTACCTAAAATAGGGTAATATTTTCACTAATATTCTTTAGAAATATTATAGATTTTAGGAATTTTATTTCTCTATTCTTTATTTTAAATTTTTATTTAGTTATGTAGAGATATTTTATATATTTTATTGATAAATGGTTTATTAAATTGATTGTGTAAGAACTATATGAATTATTGATTAAATACTATGTACAAAAGTTGTTATAAAATAAAATAAAACTATATTTGTAATTAACAAATTCTTGAGAAATATATTGTAGTATATAATAAATATATATGTATATATATTAAGCCCCCTCTTTTATTCATTGTAAGGCGCAAAATGTCGAAGCCTTACAAGTAAGTGCAAAAACTGAAAAAAGAAATACAGAAGGGGCCTCTCCTGGCAATAATCAGGAGGATATCGCGTTCCAGAAGTAGGGGTGCCCGTGAGGGCAAATCCTGCTGGTCTTTAGTATCTGGCGGATGACCTCCATGTTAAGCTGGGTAACGAGAGCTGGTGGCCTTCATATCTGGCTTTGTTGCGGTTCTCCAGATGACCCACGTGGTGGCGGCTGCGACGATTTGGTGGCAATGAGAGGCGTTAGCCCAAGTGGCCAGAAGATCGGAGAAGCTCCCACCCGCTAATGCTATCCCGCATCGTTGGGCGATTGCTGCCCAGACGTTAACGGAAGACTCGCCGTTGCGAAAGTTATGGTCGATCGATTCCGTTTGGGTATCGATGAAGCAGTGACAAGCGGACGATCCTACTAGCGGAGGTGACTGAGAAGTCGCCATTGGTGTTGTTCAACTACCGAAGCTTATCTTCATCCGAGCCGATCTTCTGTCCGGATTCCCAGAGGAGGTTGGCAACTTCGTCCCCGGTCCAGTCCTGGACTCTGTTCCAGTTCTAGCCCCCGTTGGAGCCCCACATATCTCTGATTTTACTATTCATCGGGGTAGTTGGGAGGCGGGAAATAAGGTCCGTTCCCATCCACCTTTCTTGGAAGATTTTTGACTCGCCGGATCCCAGCGTGAGTCTGATAATCGGATCCCATATACACCCTAGTAGCCTGCTCCCCCCCAAGAAGGTTCTCACCAATATCAAGAATCTATTCGCTAACTTCTTATGGGGTCACAACTACTCGAAAGACAAACATCACTGGGCCAGCTGGGATTCCATGGCTAAACCCACAGACGAAGGAGGTTCGGTTTCACGAGACTGACACACATCGTAAATGCCTTCTCCATGAAGCTTTGGTGGAAACTCCGAGTGAGTCGCACCCTATGGGCACGTTTCATGAAGGGTAGATATTTCAAGCACATTCACCCAGCCAGCGCTATATATATATATATATATATATTTATATATATATATATATATATATATATATATATATATATATATTGGAAAAAGGTAATTCCATTAAATAAGAGAAGAAATAATACAATCAGTGTTCATGTTTAGACCCGCTGTACAGAGATCAGGCTTATATTATTTTCTATATTGTTAACTAATCCTATCATAGGGGTGTTCAACCCCTCAAATATGCGATTATTCTGCTCCTTCCAAATATGCCATACTGCAGCAACGAGCCGTATCCGTGCCTCCAAACTCCAACTGGCTTCTCTGTCCCTTTCGTTCCTAAGACCTTCTATAACAGTATTGAGATCCCGTTCTCCTCCAGCTGCCATGCCCAGTTTACACTTATGATGCTCCCAAACTTCCCATGCGACCTTGCAATGAAGGAAGAGATGATCCAAACTCTCGTTATGTTCTGCACATAAAACACACAACTTGCTCTCCACTGCAATCCCGAACCTCTTTAACCTGTCTCGAGTGATGAGTCTCCCAAACATAAGCTTGTACAATCAGTACTGCCATTTCCTTACCGTCTCTTTGGCCCAGATAAACATCATATCATTAATTTTAGGATATGAGTCCCTAACTGCTTCGTACACCTGCCTATGCTCGAACTCTCCACTACTGCCATCGTTCTACTGCCAACAGTCCCTTTCCCTCCCGCTATCGAGTCTGATCATACGTATCTCTCGACTGAACTGCCCAACCAGTAATCGCCGTCTGCCATTCTCCATTATGTATAATAGAGCTGACCCGAACCCCCGGCCTCACCTATGGAGGCATCCTATCATCCAATCTGTCCTCCAAGCTGACGTGGCCGACCCAAGGGTAGAACCACAAGTCTGTAGAGTTGCCATCTTTCATGGCACGAACTATGTGCTGCTTAATCCATTACCTGTGTTGGATTATAGTCATGTACGTAACCGAAGTATTTCTACTTCTTCCCACTCTCCAGCAATTATCCTCCTTCACGTATTTATTCATCATCCACTAAGCCCATAAGGAAGAGCCGGAGATGAATTTCTACGTGAGTCTGATAGCAGCAACAGTCCGTAGGATCGACAAGGAACGGATCCCTACCCCTCCTTCCTCCTTCGGTCTGTATAAGGTATTCCAGCTGATAGCGTGCATTCCTCCTCGCCAGACAAAGTCAGCGCATATCTTTTCTATCTTTTTAATAGTAGATGATAGTAGCATGATAGTTTGGAGCCAGAACAATATAATTGCCTGGATCACTGCCTTTACCAATTCAATACGTCCTCCAAAGGACAGATTCTTTATGTGCCAACCCTCTATACGTCTTTGGACGTAATCTACCAAGCTTTTGCATTCATTATCTCTTGCATAGTTTACGAAAAGCGGTATGCCTAAATACTTCACCGGTAACTCTCCTCTGGCTATCCTAATCCGGCTGGCTCTCTCCTCTTTGTTGGGGGCAGTGTTGATTAAAATAGATACAGCTTTTTTCTTGATTTATATGGAGACCTGTAGTAGTCCCGAACCGCTGAATGATATCGGCCAATGCGTCTAGCCCTTTGTATGTAGGCACCATGAAGACTAGCAAATCATCCGCGTAGATGAGGTGAGACACTGTCGGAACAATCCTTTTTTGAAGCGGCGTAATCCTTCCCTGAGCAACCGCCCTATCCATGAGACAAGTAAAGTAATCCATCACGATTGTGAACAGATACGGAGACAGCGGGTCTCCTAATCGAATCCCTCGACTACTTTGAAAGAGTCCATACGGGCAGCCCTTCAAGAGTAGCGAAAAAGAGGGGAAGGTGATGCATTCTCGAACCATATCCACCCATCCTCGATCAAATCCCATCGCTAACATAATATGACAGACAAAGTCGCTGTTCACCATGTCATAGGCTTTCCGTAAATCTAGTTTAAAACAGGCACGCATGCCCGCTGCTTTGTTAAAATCCCGAACCAACTCGTGCGCCAAGAGACTATTGTCAGCAATTGATCTGCCTTTGATGAAGGCTGCTTGGTTGAACGAGATAAGACCCCGCATAGCTTCATCCATCCTTCGGCACATTAGATTGGTAATCAACTTATACAAGAAGTTGCAACATACAATAGGCCTGTAGTCAGAGAGCGCCTCCGTACCCTCCTTTTTGGTACAAGAGTGAGGAAAGTGTGCTTTAGTTCCTTCAGTAACTTTTGGTTTGTAAAAAAATCCCGTACCAGCTCGAGAACCTGCAACTTGATGTCTTGGAAATGAACTTTGAAGAACTTACTGCCAAACCCGTCCGGTCCCGGGGCTTTGTCAGCATCTGCCTGTCTCACTATCTCATCCAGTTCCTCCATCTCCACCATTGCGCTCATTAAGCAATTCCCATGTTCTGTAACCAATTTTTTACAAATAATATTAGAGAATTCAGTACAATAATCAGTTTGATTATACAGGTCAGTATAATACCTGACAGCTTCCTTCTGTAACTCTTCTGGGGTTGTAGCCTTCTGACCGTCTTGTCGGATAATTTTTCTAATATGGTTACGGTGTTGTCGCATGCAGACGATATCATAGAAGAAGCGAGAGTTCTTATCTCCCTCCCGAAGCCACTTACATTTAGCTCGTTGGGCGGCGTCGATTTCTTCGAGATTACGAAGTCGCCCTACATCCTTAACCATCGATTGCTCTTTCTCGGCCAACTCGGATTCGCCACGTCAGCCTGCAGTCGGGATTGAATATGATGAAGCTTCCTCACATCCTCTTCAAGTGAGATCTTGGGTTGAGCCTTGTTCCAAGCCTTTAGGTCTGCTTTGATCCTCTTAAGCCTTTGGACTATTCTAAATTGGCAGTTGCCTGCAAAGTTTTACCGTAAGCCGCCCATGTCACGACCCGCTCCCGAATAATCGGACACGAGTCGGACAAGCCCAGCCTTCGTCGATGGACACGACGAAGTAAGCTGTACAATTCTAAAGAAAACTCCAAGATACAAGATACATAAAACAACACAGCTTTTATACCCGTTCCCAGAAAAGATCTCCACCATCTATCAAGTCTATACAATATCATCTGGAGACAAATCTGGTAACCAGAATAAAATTATACAATCCTTAATCCTCAATGTAATATACATGATACAACTCTAATAAACTAGAAAAGATCTAATCGAGGGCACTGTAACTCTAAGTCCATCTTGAAATACAACTCCACCATCTCCGGGCTCTGACCCAAGGTGGTACCATATCCTCAAAATACCTGCAAAGTATCCTGTCAGGAAAAGAGCAAAGTACAACTCCGACAAGAAGCACTAAACAATGTAAACTGAAATGCATGAAAAAGAATCACAATATGAACTATGGTACAAGACAGGAATATGAAACTGTGGTACATGAATACGATGAAACTATAGTACCAGATCCTGAACAATGAACTAGACTATCAGTGTAACATACAAGTGAAATAACTATCATAGTATGTGACCGGCTGGGTAAACAATAAACAAGAGCACATGAATAATGGTACGGCTTAGAGCCCCACGTGCACGATGTGAGCCTAAGCTATTAGTCAATGCCTAGCTAAAATAGGATTGGTCACATATCTGTAGTATTTCCCCACCTAATGTACAAGTAAAGAACAATGAAATATGAACAATTAACAATGAATAATGAACAATGAACAATGAACAATCATGTATACAACGTGTCAATATGAGAACATGAAGCAGGACAAAAATACGGAGTAAAGGGTTCGAGTCGGTGTACTTGCCTTGCTCTGAAATATCAAGAGTAAACGGAAGATCTGACTGTCCTCCTGGTAATAGGTACAAGTTGGTTAAGTGACAAAAAATATTAACTACTAGATACATTAATGCTACTACTATCAGTTTAGCTATCTAACTTAGAAATCTGCCTTTTACTAACAACTAGCATGACAACTTATAAAACCAAGCAACTGCTATATTGTTCAACTTGTGTTTAGACTAATTATAACCTTATATGTTCTGACTAAAATTCCACAAGTTGACCCCCCTCTTACTGACCTTAGCCATCCTATTTCTAACTAAAGTTTCATGAGATATTAGATCTCAAAACACTATCAGCTTATCTAAAAGCCATACAAACTCATAACTCCCATTAGGGCACTAGACAGCACTAGACACTCGAGTCTACCATCACTTCTCAGTTAATTACTTATCACTGGTCCACTACCCATCCTTCCTCGTGTTCCTTTGTTAGTATGTGATTCAAAGACTCTTGCCTAGATAAGCATTCAAAGCAGGAATCATTTGATCACTCCCCTTAGTATCTTGAATAGACTAAAACTAAAAGGTTACTTGCATCCAATATACTACTAACCAAATAGCCACTGCTACTGCTCCCTTATTAAAGAGTCATACTAGGGGAGAATATGACTTGGCTTGACTCTTTGGTTGTGGCAAAAATCAAAATAATTTCCTGTAGATCAGGGTGACCCTCATCATGATCCTAATTGACTGCAATCCTGGACATTAAAAAGGAAGGCTGACTCTCTAGTTCTAACCAAACCACAGAAACTGAAATCCATATAATAGATAGAGCCAACCTGATATCCCAGTTCTGTATTAGCTCAGGTCTATGACTGCACTCAGGCCTCTCATACACAGTGGTCATGCAAATTCATCATAAACCAGATATCCTTACCCGACCTGATATCACTACTCTACTAAACCATTTACAACCAATATATATATATATATATATATATATATATATATATATATATATATATATATATATATATATATATATATATATATATATATATATATATATATATATATATATATATATATATTGAACCTGGTTCTTAAAGAAAGTTGCAATGATATGTGAAACCAAGTCTACTACTAGACTGAACATCAAGGAAGACTGATCATTCAGTCAGACTGATTCTAAGTGCCAAGCTGATTTGACCAATAAATAAACTGGAACTCAAGGATTGTTATGTAATGGTTAAGACAAAATACTATCCTCCCTGTAAGGATATGCATCACATCCCACAGTTCCAAATTTCTGCCATTAATTGTTTAAGGATTCGACTGATAACATCTCAAAAACTTTTTAAACAAAAATTGACAAACATTAATTAGGTTACTGCCATACTCTAAAATCCCTAAACAAAGGTTCAATTAGTGACAGGTTTGCATGAGTGTAATTCTCCTACCAAGTACAACTTGATTAACATCTTGATTCCCAAATCCCTTTTCCAAATACCCAATCCAAAAATCAAGATCCAATTATAGAATACGGATACATAGATAACAGAAATGAGGCAAAGGAAACTTCATTTCTAACTTCAATATTAAGACTGCACACGAATTTGATTCAATAAAGATACACACTAATCTCAGTTAAGACTCAGACTCAGAAAAATCAAAAAAATATTCAATCAAGAAGAAAATTATAAATTAAATACATCCTCTATAATCCAATGCTGGTTTCTAACTTCCATATCTAAGATTCAACTTGAGATTCCCAGATCTCAGGAAAATGCCTAGCATCAGGAACTACCCAAGCTTGACACCCAACTTAGGCTGTACAGGTGAACTGATGCTCTGTAAAAACAGAGTCCAGTCACAGCAAGGCCGAGCCACATGATACAAACACATGAATTGGTTTGGACACAAAATCAAATCGATCACAGCTGACTGTGATACACAACAAGGAAAAACCTATAAACTACTAAAATTGATCAATTACTACTAATCTACCGATATGGAAATAGTAGGATTTACCTGGAAGGAATGGAAATCAGCAGCACAATATATATATATATATATATATATATATATATATATATATATATATATATATATATATATATATATATATATATATATATATATATATATATCCACTAGATCGGACACAATTCTTTGTGTTCAGCTCAGTGAAATCCTATTCAGTCATAAACACAAACAAGAAGGGGGTCAGCTATACGAGACTCTTTTTCAAGCTTCCCTGCTTCTTTTGCAACCAAACAAAATGTAAAAGAATACAGATCTCGTGGATCTATTGATCAACAAGAAGGAATCACATATTTAGGAAAACTTAAACAATAGTGATGAACCACGTTCATCCAGATTGACTCACCTGGATTTGATTGTTTTTCAGTGGTCGACACTCCGATCAATTGATCCAGACTGGTTTAACTCCGCTCGAACAATACTCAGTAATTCGTGGAAATTCGTCGACGAGGAACAATTCACTGAGGACTACGAATTAGATCAATAGGTGTATCAAATAGTAAATTGAATCGAGAGCAGTTAGATCAGGACGGAAATATGAAGGATTACTCAACTGGTCGCCAGAACTTAGGTTGATCCTCCGCTGTGCGCCGCCGTGGAGAAAAACCGCTCGTCACTACTGATAGCTCCGCCTAGATCTCGACTCGTCCTTCGCCACTACCGATGAAAAATTTAGGTTGGAGGAGAAGAAGGACTAGTGTGAGCTCTGCTCGCTTGTGGAGAATTTCCTGGCAACAGAGTGAATGAGAGGTGGCTTAAATAGGCCGTTTAGGCAGTTAGGAAGTGTAAAACCCCTAAATTTCTACTATTTTTTTTTTATTAATTTGCATGGATTTAAAATTTTGTATTGTACGTCACGTAATCGTATTTACGTCGCGCACGAAATTTTATTTTTGCTCGACAAGTGCGAATATGTGCGAGCGTACATATTTTAGAAAAATATTTTATTTATTATAGTTTCAAAATAATATAATTAATTTACTATCTTACCAAGTTGTTATTTTATTTACCGAAGCCTTCATACAATTATTAAAAATAATTAATATTTTTATTGTATACTAGAAAAACATAGTTACAAAAATATTATTTGTATACATATATATTGGTTTATTTTAAATAATGTAATTTTCGAAATTAATTATTATAGTATTTTGGAAAACATATTTTGAATTCATTGGACAGATTTAAATATTGATTTGAAAATTATGTATCTACTTAAATAGTTGATATTGGAAATTTGAATTATTAATTTGATTTTAACTAAGGGGATTTAATTTGATTGGATTTGGATTAGGATTTGATTGATTGGTTTTAAATTAAATAGCAAGTTATCTATTTTGGGTTTGAAAATATTCCTAAACTTTATCGAATTGGGAATTCCCACATCCTATAAATATAGGCAGGTACTCCTCCAACTTTTTATTCTTCCATAAAATTTTCCACAAATAAATTCCATAGCCAAGTGCCTCGTGTCCGTGTCCATGCCCAGATTCTTATTCCAATCTTTACAATTATAATTTTCTTGTCGGACAAACCCCGACGTAATCAAAACCTAATCTAGGATCCCGTCATCTCAGCCCTCACCCTCGACAAACCACAGCTACGACCACCAAACATCCAGACCCGACAACGCCCTCGGCCACTTGTCGTAGACCCGACACCCAAGTCAACACCGACCAACCGCGGCCACCACCACCGCTGCCACAGCCATCCCCGCCGCGGCAGTCAACCACCATACACCACCCTACCACCACCGACGTCAACCCCCTAGCCCCACCGTCATCATCGCAGCCACCACCTCGCCGTGGAAACTCGAACACCCAACCGCCACCACCTCGCCGTGGAACCCAACATCACCACCCCCACGGCAATCGCCGGCCGTTCCACCCAGAACCACCACAAACCAAGGAAAAAGAGAGGAAAACCCTAACCCTAACCATACCTCTCCGGCCGCCGCCACCGCGTCTCCGTCGCGAACGCCGCCGCCTGGAGCCGCTCCCGACCCACTGACGTCCACCTCCCCCTTTCCGCTTCTCCCTCCGGCCAAGCCGCCGCCGCCCGACTGAAACTCCCCTCACTCCATCCCTCTCCGCTCCTCCACGAGCCGGTCCTCCGCCTAACTCCGACCGCGTCCGCCCCCTTGCTTCAGCCCGTCCGCCGACCTCCCCCGGTCCGCGCCCACCGCACGCGCCGGAGCTGCTCCTCCGCCGGGCCGAGACTCCTCCACGCCGCCCGACGCTCTCCTTTTCCCTCTCTCATCTCTCTCTCCCTCGCTCGCTCTCTGCGCTCAATCTCTCTCTCCCTCTGCTTCCTTTTCTCTCTCTCCCTCTGCTTCCTTTTTTTTCTATACTTGTGTTTTTTTTTTGTTTTCTCTCTTTCCAATGAATCTCGTGGAAAGAGAACAGCAGCAGTCCACTCTCCACTGACCGCTGCACCTTTTTTTTTCTTTCTTTATAAATTTTTCTTTTGGTTCTCTTAAGAAACGAGAACAGTGGGCTGATGGTTGTTATTTTTTGTTATTAATTTTAATTAGAGTTAAGAATTATTTCCTATTTGGTTATTATGTTTTAGGTGTATGTACATTAATATTATTTTCTTCAATCATTATTAATATTATTATTATTGATACTTTGTATTATTATTATTATTATTATTATTATTATTATTATTATTATTATTATTATTAACATTATTAGTATAATTAGTATTATTTTGTTAGTAATTGATAATATTAATACTTGTAAATATATTTGATTAAAATTATTAGGTTTCATGTAATTTGCAAGGTATATTATAGTCTACATATTTTACTAGGTATAACTACTATGTAGTGTCATTAAAGTATTTTATATACAAATATATTAAGTAATTGTCAAAATATGCAGATATATTATTTTTAGTTTTATTACCTTTACAATGCTAAGTTTATTGATTGTTTTGGTTATTATTATCAATAAGTGGTTTTGGATATTTATCATGGTTATCAAATATTTTCAAAGTTATCTTGTAAAAATGTATAAATACTATATTTGCCGAAAACGATTTTTCTTGACTTTAAGTATTTTTGTATTTCTCCTAAAAATATTTTGACTTATGAAAACTAGTTTTAGGAATTATAATATTTTCTAAAACTCGTATATATAAAATATTTATTTATCCATTATTCTTTGATTTTTCTCCTGTCCGTATCCAAGTCCTATTGTTCCTATTCCTTCTCCCATTTCGAGACTACCTTATGTCCACCCTAACTAATTTGACTGTTCTGGACCCAATGGAACCGACCGTGTCACCATCCGTGGTCACCTTGTACAGTTGTTGCACCAAAGTTGCAGATCGTGCCACCGTGATTATCGCAGCACACCGGACGCAACATCAGGCAAGACACCTTGCCATTAGCTGTTTAATTATTTTTAGCTCATATTTCATGCATGTCTATTATTTTCTTTATAAACTGTGATACATGGCATAACTGTTCTTTTATATTTCCTGCTGTGTATTATTTTTCTTACAAATTAAACCTAGATTTAAGGGACCACCTTGTGTGTCGCATTCATTGGCCTTGACACGTTGTAAACACGAAGTTGTGTGTCGCATGTAGAACACGGAAGTACGTGATTGGCTGGCCACCAGTACGTACAAGTCGTGCGATAGGAATAACCGCTAATAGAGGTTGCATGCTAGTTTAACTTAGCGGTTATAGTGGTTTGTGTTGTGGATACAACACAGTAGGCATTGGGCGGGGAGGACAATTCCTTAGCGTATGGGCTTCGATGCACTTCCCTTGTGACCCGGACTCTCCGCTGGAGATACGGGGTTGATGACACATGATTACCCATGCTTTTCCTGCTGGGGCCTCTAGTGCCCAAGAGGGGACTATGCCGATCCTATTCAGCCAGGGCTCATGCGTAGGAAGGATTGTTCTTAACAACATTTCACTTAGAATGGTAGGCTACCCTATCCGTTAGGTACGAGTACTTTTGGTTTGGGTACTTGTATCTGACCGTGACTTGGAACAATAACTTGTCGCGGATTAGTTCGTCACATCTTGTCCTTGTTTGGTTGTAGGTGTGACTTACTACTTCGATGAGAAGGTATTGAACCTTGTTGGGGTCCGGATACCATATCGGATTCTTAGCATGGAAAGATACGTCGCCGTGAATTAGTTTACCATCTCCTGTCCTTGTTTGGTTGGGGGGATGGTACGCTCGTTCAGTAGGTGCGTATTGGACTATGTTATAAATTCGATTTACTTATTTATTGAGCAATATTTATTCAGTTTATATGGCATGCTATGATGTGTCTTGTTACGTCCCTCTGAGGACCTGGTTGTCTTGCCAGGTGTGTGCTATTGTCTTTCGCAGGTGCTTTAGCTCTAGCCGTGGTCTTTGCTACTCCTCGAGGATGATTGCATTTGGATCGTCTTTGCTTCGCTCGCCACTCATCTCATTTTTCATGTATTTTATTTCCTTATTTTGTTGGTAGTGGATTTGTCTCCGCCCAACATATTGTATCAAGACAAATTCATTCTCATTATATGATATTTTTATTCATTTATTCTGTGTGGATGAGATTAGTTGTGGTTCTACTGCATTTCACAGCTTATGTATTTATACGAGGCTTCCATATATTGGAGTATACTTCGTATGAATACAGCTGGCATGTCTACGTTCCTAGTCCTACGTATTTTGGGACTGGGGCGTTACATGTTTTTGTGGTGGCCCATGCAGGTCAACATAAATTGTTTGGTTACTTTACCGTACCAAGCAAGCCTGCGAATAGGATTAGAAGTCTAGGATCTCATCCACATACTTGACCTTTTTCCTCGATTTTATCTACCGTTTGACTCATCAATTGCATCTTGCTTGCTTTCTTCCATCCCTATTCTTATCTTCCCTTCGTGCTTGCTAGAGATTGACCCTACTAAGTTAGCTGTCCCAAACACCCTTAGTTTAAATTAAGTTGGGTAGAATACCTTATGACCTAGCAACCCCTTTGACCTAGTGACCTATATTAGCAAGCTTATTTAGATCCTAGAATCTAGAGGACTTAACCCGTCTAGCCAACCAAGGACTTGGACAAGAAGACTATAGGACGACTGTATGACTTAGAATCATTATACCTTCTTTTAGTCTAAATCTCTCGTACCTATGTTTTACCGCTTTGACTAATAATGCAACTATAATCTAGTTTTACAAACTCATCCATTATCGAGTTTGTTCATGACTTATGCTATTGAGCGGCCGCTCACTAACATATTGTCTGCTCAGAACCGGTGCATGATGGTCTGATCAACCGAGTGCACTTTGGTTCGCCTTTTCATATCAATATACGTGGATGGGATGTATTTGAACTCGTCCTTTAGAAGTCCATCCACGACTGCCTTGACAATTCTTTTTGAAATTCTTCGATCGCCTTTGAATCACGTATTCGTATTAGATAATGCCTCCTTCGAACTCTATATTGCTTTCGCCTTCACCAATTTTCGAAGGACGAAGGCGTTATACTTGAAATCCCTCTAGCTGTCCTATCAATTAGGACCACTCTCACTCGATGTTGCTATAACTTCATCCTAAACTCCTCGTCCTTCTCCTCGACCCTACCATGACCCTCATTCAATGATCTAGATCACAACTTCTTATGACATGATCTTGTTGAGCCTTATTGATTGTTCCCCATTGATACCCCCTTGTCCTCTCACCCCCCTACTAATTCTCAATTTCGAGGACGAAATTTCTTTTAAGTTGGGTAGGATGTAAAACCCCTAAATTTCTACTATTTTTTTTTTATTAATTTGCATGGATTTAAAATTTTGTATTGTACGTCATGTAATCGTATTTACGTCGCGCACGAAATTTTATTTTTGCTCGACAAGTGCGAATATGTGCGAGCGTACATATTTTAGAAAAATATTTTATTTATTATAGTTTCAAAATAATATAATTAATTTACTATCTTACCAAGTTGTTATTTTATTTACCGAAGCCTTCATACAATTATTAAAAATAATTAATATTTTTATTGTATACTAGAAAAACATAGTTACAAAAATATTATTTGTATACATATATATTGGTTTATTTTAAATAATGTAATTTTCGAAATTAATTATTATAGTATTTTGGAAAACATATTTTGAATTCATTGGACAGATTTAAATATTGATTTGAAAATTATGTATCTACTTAAATAGTTGATATTGGAAATTTGAATTATTAATTTGATTTTAACTAAGGGGATTTAATTTGATTGGATTTGGATTAGGATTTGATTGATTGGTTTTAAATTAAATAGCAAGTTATCTATTTTGGTTTTGAAAATATTCCTAAACTTTATCGAATTGGGAATTCCCACATCCTATAAATATAGGCAGGTACTCCTCCAACTTTTTATTCTTCCATAAAATTTTCCACAAATAAATTCCATAGCCAAGTGCCTCGTGTCCGTGTCCATGCCCAGATTCTTATTCCAATCTTTACAATTACAATTTTCTTGTCGGACAAACCCCGACGTAATCAAAACCTAATCTAGGATCCCGTCATCTCAGCCCTCACCCTCGACAAACCACAGCTACGACCACCAAACATCCAGACCCGACAACGCCCTCGGCCACTTGTCGTAGACCCGACACCCAAGTCAACACCGACCAACCGCGGCCACCACCACCGCTGCCACAGCCATCCCCGCCGCGGCAGTCAACCACCAGTACACCACCCTACCACCACCGACGTCAACCCCCTAGCCCCACCGTCATCATCGCAGCCACCACCTCGCCGTGGAAACCCGAACACCCAACCGCCACCACCTCGCCGTGGAACCCAACATCACCACCCCCACGGCAATCGCCGGCCGTTCCCCCCAGAACCCACCACAAACCAAGGAAAAAGAGAGGAAAACCCTAACCCTAACCATACCTCTCCGGCCGCCGCCACCGCGTATCCGTCGCGAACGCCGCCGCCTGGAGCCGCTCCCGACCCACTGACGTCCATCTCCCCCTTTCCGCTTCTCCCTCCGGCCAAGCCGCCGCCGCCCGACTGAAACTCCCCTCACTCCATCCCTCTCCGCTCCTCCACGAGCCGGTCCTCCGCCTAACTCCGACCGCGTCCGCCCCCTTGCTTCAGCCCGTCCGCCGACCTCCCCCGGTCCGCGCCCACCGCACGCGCCGGAGCTGCTCCTCCGCCGGGCCGAGACTCCTCCACGCCGCCCGACGCTCTCCTTTTCCCTCTCTCATCTCTCTCTCCCTCGCTCGCTCTCTGCGCTCAATCTCTCTCTCCCTCTGCTTCCTTTTCTCTCTCTCCCTCTGCTTCCTTTTTTTTCTATACTTGTGTTTTTTTTTTGTTTTCTCTCTCTTTCCAATGAATCTCGTGGAAAGAGAACAGCAGCAGTCCACTCTCCACTGACCGCTGCACCTTTTTTTTCTTTCTTTATAAATTTTTCTTTTGGTTCTCTTAAGAAACGAGAACAGTGGGCTGATGGTTGTTATTTTTTGTTATTAATTTTAATTAGAGTTAAGAATTATTTCCTATTTGGTTATTATGTTTTAGGTGTATGTACATTAATATTATTTTCTTCAATCATTATTATATTATTATCATTGATACTTTGTATTATTATTATTATTATTATTATTATTATTATTATTATTATTATTAACATTATTAGTATAATTAGTATTATTTTGTTAGTAATTGATAATATTAATACTTGTAAATATATTTGATTAAAATTATTAGGTTTCATGTAATTTGCAAGGTATATTATAGTCTACATATTTTACTAGGTATAACTACTATGTAGTGTCATTAAAGTATTTTATATACAAATATATTAAGTAATTGTCAAAATATGCAGATATATTATTTTTAGTTTTATTACCTTTACAATGCTAAGTTTATTGATTGTTTTGGTTATTATTATCAATAAGTGGTTTTGGATATTTATCATGGTTATCAAATATTTTCAAAGTTATCTTGTAAAATGTATAAATACTATATTTGCCGAAAATGATTTTTCTTGACTTTAAGTATTTTTGTATTTCTCCTAAAAATATTTTGACTTATGAAAACTAGTTTTAGGAATTATAATATTTTCTAAAACTCGTATATATAAAATATTTATTTATCCATTATTCTTTGATTTTTCTCCTGTCCGTATCCAAGTCCTATTGTTCCTATTCCTTCTCCCATTTCGAGACTACCTTATGTCCACCCTAACTAATTTGACTGTTCTGGACCCAATGGAACCGACCGTGTCACCATCCGTGGTCACCTTGTACAGTTGTTGCACCAAAGTTGCAGATCGGGCCACCGTGATTATCGCAGCACACCGGACGCAACATCAGGCAAGACACCTTGCCATTAGCTGTTTAATTATTTTTAGCTCATATTTTATGCATGTCTATTATTTTCTTTATAAACTGTGATACATGGCATAACTGTTCTTTTATATTTCCTGCTGTGTATTATTTTTCTTACAAATTAAACCTAGATTTAAGGGACCACCTTGTGTGTCGCATTCATTGGCCTTGACACGTTGTAAACACGAAGTTGTGTGTCGCATGTAGAACACGGAAGTACGTGATTGGCTGGCCACCAGTACGTACAAGTCGTGCGATAGGAATAACCGCTAATAGAGGTTGCATGCTAGTTTGACTTAGCGGTTATAGTGGTTTGTGTTGTGGATACAACACAGTAGGCATTGGGCGGGGAGGACAATTCCTTAGCGTATGGGCTTCGATGCACTTCCCTTGTGACCCGGACTCTCCGCTGGAGATACGGGGTTGATGACACATGATTACCCATGCTTTTTCCTGCTGGGGCCTCTAGTGCCCAAGAGGGGACTATGCCGATCCTATTCAGCCAGGGCTCATGCGTAGGAAGGATTGTTCTTAACAATATTTCACTTAGAATGGTAGGCTACCCTATCCGTTAGGTACGAGTACTTTTGGTTTGGGTACTTGTATCTGACCGTGACTTGGAACAATAACTTGTCGCGGATTAGTTCGTCACATCTTGTCCTTGTTTGGTTGTAGGTGTGACTTACTACTTCGATGAGAAGGTATTGAACCTTGTTGGGGTCCGGATACCATATCGGATTCTTAGCATGGAAAGATACGTCGCCGTGAATTAGTTTACCATCTCCTGTCCTTGTTTGGTTGGGGGGATGGTACGCTCGTTCAGTAGGTGCGTATTGGACTATGTTATAAATTCGATTTACTTATTTATTGAGCAATATTTATTCAGTTTATATGGCATGCTATGATGTGTCTTGTTACGTCCCTCTGAGGACCTGGTTGTCTTGCCAGGTGTGTGCTATTGTCTTTCGCAGGTGCTTTAGCTCTAGCCGTGGTCTTTGCTACTCCTCGAGGATGATTGCATTTGGATCGTCTTCGCTTCGCTCGCCACTCATCTCATTTTTCATGTATTTATTTCCTTATTTTGTTGGTAGTGGATTTGTCTCCGCCCAACATATTGTATCAAGACAAATTCATTCTCATTATATGATATTTTTATTCATTTATTCTGTGTGGATGAGATTAGTTGTGGTTCTACTGCATTTCACAGCTTATGTATTTATACGAGGCTTCCATATATTGGAGTATACTTCGTATGAATACAGCTGGCATGTCTACGTTCCTAGTCCTACGTATTTTGGGACTGGGGCGTTACAGGAATTTGGAGAGACGAAAAGTTTGGTGGAGGGAAAAATTATAGTAATCAAATTTTAAACATGCTTCCTTGTTGTTCCTAGACTCTGAGTATTTGAGTACAGGATCTAGAAGGAGAATGTTTAACTTGGTAAACATTCACAGAAAAGTGCAATAAAAGAATTTAAATGGGCTAGGCTTTAAGCAGGCCCACTAGCTAAAAATTTGGATTCAAGGAAATTACTAATAGTTATAAATTAATAATACACTATTCTTGTATGTAAAATAATAAAATATCTAGAAATATTCTTTTAAATCATAATAAATTATTATAGTTACTGATATTTGGAAAGTGGGGTTATAGCCCATCACCACTTTCGCGTATCCCTCTATAAGATGCTACTTGTTATTATACCGAAATGGACGGGCACGAGTCCGATAAGGAGCAGTCAGCCATACGCACAATGGCGAATGGTCGCTCGTCCTTACTGCTAACCCTTCCGCCTTACCATTCAGAAATACGTGAAACCAATCACTATTTCCAAACGCTCTATCAAGTTGGCAAGCCACCCGTTTCCTTACTGCTTTGTTGTTCCATGTCCAGATATAGCCGGATCTCTCCAGTTGTTGTAGTCCAGCCTAAAGAATACAATTCTAAAAATCTCAAAGAGTCACGTCCGGGACCATCCTACCACCAATTTTCTCTTGTTGATACAATATCGCATTAAAGTCCCCCATCAGTAGTAGAGGTATGTTGTGTTGTTGCCTGGCCATCATACTAACATGGATAATATCTTTCCATAACTCTTCACGGTGCCTCCTATCGTAATGCCCATAGATAGCTCCGAAGAGGAATTGGAAGCCACCCTTGTTCTTGAACTTCACTACTATTATCTGTTCTGCAATGAAGACCGGATGACCCTCCCAGCTACTGTCATTCCAACTAATCCAAATACGGGCCATATGACATATGGCCTGATTGTTGACCTGACTCCAGTTACTTGGAGTCATTCTACTCATCATCTTATCAGATTTGATCTTTGTTTCCAACAACACATATATGCTAAACTGTCCCTTCCGAATTACTTCTTTAATCTCTTTCCAGCGGCCTATAGCGCATGCTCCTCTAACATTCTACGATAGCAGCGACATTTATATATTTGAGGTAGTCCCAGAGATATCCAGAACCTTGTCCTCTGAGTGTGGACAAGTTTCTTCTTCGAGAACTGAGTCTAGCTCCGCATCTTTCTCACGTTCCTTCCCTGATTTCTGGACCAGAAGCTGCCATTTCGGGTTGTCCATGCATATAGCTACGCCAATAGAGGGTCTGTCTTCATGTTCCCTTGAGGATGTTGCATGGCGTTTGCGACTCCCTCCCGCCTCCATCACCCCTTCATCTATCCCAGTACTACCATGTGAATTTAGTCTACTAGATAGTCTTCCAGTCATCTCTCCAAACGTGCTTCCCTTATAACTCCCTCGATCATGATTAGCTTTGCCCCTTTGTGATTCGAATACAATCGTCTCTTCTAACCTCTTCTCTCCTACAGCAATTCCGCTCCACCCTCCTATATTCCTGGCCACATCCGACGAAGGAGACATGCCCCCACCCTCACCTCTGATCCCTTCCGAAGTACCCTCAGCTATCTTTGTGCTATAGGTGTCTAACTTCCCCAAGCCTACTTCTATTTCCAGATCCATATCGTCTGCCGTCCCGGACGTGCAGGCCCCCTGACCATCTCCTGGCCTAGTACTCACCTCCTCGTGTCCGCCCCGAGGTCTTCTGAGTGTCTCCTTGCCGAGTCTTATATGAGGACTCTACAATATGTCGTGGTGGTCTACCTACCTCTTCTTCCCTCGGTAACTTGTACTCCTCAGAAGGGTGGCTAAACATCTTGCACTGCGGTCACACTGGAGGGACCCATTCGTACTCCACCCATTGTATGAACACTTCTCCAGAGGGAACCTCAAATTCAATGTGCGATGGAAGCTCCTTCCTAGCTTCGATCTCCACAATGACTCTAGCAAAGCACATCATCGCCCTAGACGTGGTGCGTTCATCTGCTTTAATAGGTGTGCCCACTAAACTAGCAAGCTTTATTATCATCGAGTTACTCCAGTACAATAGTGGGAGTTCGGGGAATCGGATCCAAATCGGGACTGATTAGAGGACTTCCCTCACACATCTCGTAGTCGGAGTCCATGCCTTCATCATAATTAGTCGCCCATCAAAACTCCAAGGCCCCCTTGTAATAACCTTTCTATGTCATCTTGCATGCCAAACCAGACAAAGTAGAAACCATTACTTCGGGAGAAGAATTCCATGCTTCCCTTCGGCCGCCATAACCCGTTTTGTATATACCCTAATATGATGGTAGAAAGGTCGGTTTCCCGAGTACATACAGAATTACTATATTTTTCTAATATTCAAATGTCTCGGCTAGGTCTTCTTTGGTGAATGACGTTCGAAGTTCGTTCCCCACCTTCGTCGGAGCTACGTAATGCATCTGTCCTCTTTCTCCTGTCGACTCTCTGCTGACCAAATCTGCCCACGATTTGCCTTGTATACTCGCCTCGATTGGGGCCTTCCCTTTTGTCCCTGTTCGCAATCATTGTGGAGACTGAACCCTGACTCCCTTGCATTAGGGCCACCGGAGTGGTGACCGCTAGTTGCGATCTCGTCGCCATCACCCGCCACATCTGGCTTCTCTGTTGAAACCCCCTACCGCTATTGTCCACTGCACTTCTCTGGGGAGTAGTAGCGGCAGCCCTTTGGGCAGGCCTCCTCCCGCCCCTCAAGAACGACCTCTGCTATGCACCGTAGTCCAACCCCCAGCCTCCGTATGACCCTCTCCGCCTACTTCCTGACTATCTTCTCCATTGAGACCTGGGTCCCAGACGGGAAACCCTAGCTCTAGAGATGCCCTAGAATCGCCTAACGCCATTATATATATAATGTAAATTTCTATATATATATATATATATATAGAAACTATTGTGAGATTTAAAATCTCATGATATGAAAATGGCCAAATCTCTCATTGGAGGCAGCCACAGCAGTAGATGAGCTCTTCTTCCCTTCTTTGATTTCACAAATTTGAATATGGGTTGATTTAAATCCAAATCCCACCAAATAAGTTTCATTCATATCCCTATTTGATTCTTTCATAGATCAACCAGAATTCATCATTCAAATCAAATTCGAATTTGATTTAAAATTTAAGAAATCTCGTATAAAAGAGCTAAAGAAATTTCTTTCAAGAACTTTACGAAGAACCGCAATTCCTCTATTCGAGAGGTCGTCCAACACCCTACTTCCAAACCGACAGTTTCAAAAACCTGTTCAAACAGATTTGATGACAACATATACGAAATGAAAACCCCTCTTTTAGTTTTATTTTTCATCGATTAGACTGTTGTTAATTCAGTGTCAAAGTTTAGGAAAAAACTAGTTTTTGAGCTATCAATTTTAATAAATTTTACCGATACGACGTGCACCCAGACAAACCCGATGACGTGGTCCCGAATTGAAAGCATCGAAAGGTGCGTATCGACTTTGCTGACGTGTGAGATTCGACGGAACTTGATTTCGTTGTGCATGAATGACGAAATCGAGGCGTATCGGTCGAGATACCTCGTATCGGCCCTTTTGCAAACTAGCCTATAAGTTCGTGCACGTTCGTCATCTCGAGACAAAATCTATGCCATCAGGACCGTATGATTTTTCTGTCATATATGCCAAGTTTGTTCCGATTCTGAGAAGGTCGACCGGACCCGTAGACATAGTTTGTTGACTTTAGAGACCGTAGGTACTGTCACGCTTTTTGGTGCAAAACGGGTCCAATGGCAGACATCGTTTTGACCTAAAATTATGATTTTGATCCTGTGTCTAGAATTGGACTTTTGGATAGGCATTTTTAGATATTTCTTTTATAAAAAAACATTCATGACGTTTATTTCAGCATCCGACGGTGTTTGCAGGATCTGACTTTGCATTGCTTCTGATTCTGGTGATCTAAGTAACTGGACCTTCTATTCTCTGCACTATCACCATGCAAGATACCTTGCCACTATATTCTGATTATTTACTGTCATTCAACATGCTTGTTTAGTTTTTATTCTTTAGGTATTGTCATTTTACTGCCTTTATATATTTTATACAAATAACTGCTTAATGAAGTTCCTATTACTTTTGTTATTATTCATCGACTTAGAGTTAAGAAGACTACCCATGTTGTGACGCATCCATTGGCCTTGACACATGTTATATATGAGTCACGAGTCACATATATGTCTCATACATGCATAGTCGGCTGGCCACCGATACGTAAGGACATACGTTAGGGAATAACTGCTGTTAGAGATGCATGCTAGAAGACTTAGCAGTTATGAGTTGATAATGGACGGTGAGAATATGATTGGACGTTGACTACTTCCCTATCTATGAGTAGACTCGCTAGCTACTGAGGAACGATTGGTAGACTATATACTATAGACTCGCTCGATACTGAGGAATGGTATAAAGTATTCAAACTCGCTAATGAGGTACCTTTTATCTTGACTTGACCTGTTTGTCAGGCGACCATGCACTGTTCTCAAAATACATTTTCACTTAGAATGGTTAGGCGACCTTTATCCGTTTAGGTATATGTACTTTTCCATATGGTTGTGTACTTATACCCGCTCATGGCTTGGAATAGCATCTTGTCGTGAACTAGTGTTGTCACTACCACATTTCTAGTTTGAGGGTATTTTTGTCATTTTGGGGTAATTTAAATTTATTAGAATTTATTTGAATTTATGGGAATTTTTAGGAATTATTTTGGAATTGTTTGGACTAGGTTGACTTTGACTAGTTTTGACCCTTGTAGACCAACCTAAAAGCTAACCCTAGTTAGTATGGACTTGGTTAGGTTATATGACTCTAGTCTAACCTAAGCTAAACCTTAGTTTGGTCAATAGACTCTAGTTAGCAATAGGAATTAGAAAGTCATAAGTCATGACTTATGATTTAGAACCTTTGATAAATCAACTTAAGTCATAGCCTTGTAGATTGGCCCAAAGCCCAAGAATTACAAAACCCTAGCCCTAGGTTATTTGGCCGGCCACCATATCCTCCTTGGGAACCCAACTCTATAAATACTCTCTTAGTTTAGGGTTGCCTCTTTTTAGGAAAGCTCAAGTTTAGAAAGAGGTTTGTTCCTATTTCTTTTAATCCATAAAAATTCCATTCCATGTCCTTTTTCATTCAAATCTCTTCCATTAGGTTTTAATATACCTGTACTTGCTGTTATTGGAGTTTTATTTCAGTTTGGTATTAAATTGTTGGATTGGGATATCAAGGAGAGGAGCTCAACAAATGAGGATTTTCTAGAAAGTTCACCTATAGGTAACTTCTTCATTACTCACTAAAATTTTGATTTCTTTATACATTTAGGAAGCCCTAGGAGTCCCCTAGGTGGTTGCATTGGTTTCGAATCGAGTTTCATGGGTTTCATGTCCGTTTTGGACACGTATCAGGAACCCACAGTAGGTGTTTGTTGAAATGTCCAAAGGACATTTCAACCTAATTTCTAGGAAGCTTTTGAATAGGAATCTAGGTTTTTTTATTGCTTATTGATTTCTATTTCTCTGAGGTGGTGGTTGTGTCGTGTCGTGTCCGAATCGACGCGTGGACACGCGGTGCACACACGCGCGCGCGCTCAAGTTGGATCCCCTGCTGTTCGGGGGCCACAACACTCAGGACACGTCACGTCGACACGCGACACTTGACACACGGGTCGTCCTCGGGACTGACATGACGTGTATCGAGTCTCAGACCCCCACGTGTCGTGTCGGACACGCACGAATACGTGCATTGCTTTTGCACTGAACTGGGTTCAGTTGTTTTCGTGCACTGATTCGTGTGTTGTGTCACTGACACACGTGTCGTGGACCCATATCAGGGTGTTCTGGCCCTAGACCTAGACCTAGTCGACACTGGGACACAACCATGTGGGTTGTGTCGTGTCGTGTCGTGCACACGAAACCCGTGAACACGTGCGCGAGGAATGACACAGTTATTGTACTGTTTTGTGTTTTGATTTGTTTTAACATATTGTGTCCTCGTGCTTGGACACAATGACACTGTTGGATACGTACACTATGGGTATATACATTACCAACCTCTGTATTGGTGTTTAGTTTATTTTTAATGGATAAATTCTCATTTCTTAAATTTTCCTGATACCTACATTAGCAGTTAACTATTCTTTTTGTTTCCAGATTTCTAAAATGAGTTTTAGCTTCAATTTTAACCTGGATAACACTGTTATTTGCATGATATTAAACCTCTAACTTGTACTCCTATATGAATTCTATTGGTATGTCAAATTTGGGATTGTTTGGTTGTAGTTTGGGCTTAAAACTGAGAATGCAAGGAAGAGATTGAAAACTGGGTTTTTGCTTGGACTGTTTACTGATTTTTTTTTAGTTCTTTTGAACTGATTTTGGGGTCCTTCAATGTATTTTGACCCGGGCTTTTATGTGTGGACTAAAAACTGAGAATCGAATTCATTCTTAATACCTGAACTGTTTTCCTCTCCTTAATTGAAATTGAGATTTAATCATGAAAACTGAAAATCTGGAAATAGGTAAACTGACACACATTACACAAATAGACAGTAAACCCACACCACCCTAATATCCCTATTACACACCATGGGTACACACACTCATCCTTACATAAATACACACACACAAGGCAATTCATGAATCACTCTTGAACACTGAGAATTGATTCTTGCACAGGACACTAACACACAACCTCCTATCCTAACACACACCTATAGCTAATTTCCTGTACCACACACAAACTGAAAACCAACACACACTGGAATGAACCCTGTACACAAGAACACATATGCACACATGCCACACCCTCTTGACACACACATACACACACATGAGCACAAGTGTATTCTCTACATTGTGTATATACATATATACATGTATATGTATATGTGAGATGTAATATATATCCTATATATTAGATAATGTATGTGTGGTATACATATAGTAGTCTATTGCCATGTGTACTTCTATATTAGATTGTATAATATCAATATGTGTATACTATATTAGAGTATATTATATATTAGATGTATTTGACTTGTGTAGATATGATTTTGGGTTGGTTCATAGGCATGGTATAGCCTATGGCCTATGGGTGACCTGAATGCCTAGTATAGAGTCTAGATTAGACTTGTTTAGTCTTGTAGACTTAGAATAAAATAGTATAGACTTGGTTGACCTAGTTTGAATTATAAGGTTGACCAGAATTGACCAAGAGTTGACTTTGACCTAGATTGACCTAGATTCATGTAGAATGCATTGTAGTGCATCTTATTACTATATTAGACTTGTTGTCATGACCCGCACCCTAAAGTAAGGGCACGAGAAGTGGGTACGTTCAGCCTACGTCGCAGTGTCGGCGGTAGAACGCTGTCCTGGGTCTCATGCATTTAACAGTATAAGGCTAAGCAGTTTATACTCCCCGAATGGGGGTGACATAGCAGAATGTAAACTCAATCACAACTAAGGTAGAGCATAATGGAAGATAGATAAAACATGAAATCCAAAAGAGATACAGCAGATAGAAGTCTAAGTGTCTAAGATACACAAATCCAGAAATACATCTCAAAGCTCAAATACAGTAATCCGTAAATGCAACTCAAGACAACTGAAACAAGCTATAAGCAAAACCCTAGCTATCTATACAACTTCTACTGTGTCTCCTCTAGGCTAGCAGACAACCTCCAGGCTATCTGTAAAATTTATCAACAGGTCCAGTCAGGACAGGAGCGAGCACAATACATCTCAACAGTTCATAGCTGGTTAGAAAATATAATCAGGCAGTAAGGTAAGATACAGGTACTGAAGGAAATGCAGTATGTAAACAGGGAGAGAGCTGTAATAGAAATATCTACTATAAATAGAGACTAACAGTGGCTAGTGAGTCAGAGTACAATATAGACATGTAAATAGCATAGGAGATTCTGATAAGACACTATGGAAAGATTCTGATGAGATACTACTTGGGTATTATTTACATGTCTACTTCTACTCCCCCGTACCCCCAATCAATACACAAGGATCCAACCAGGTTATGTTATGATTCCATGCAAAGGCCCCCGAAGGGTGATACATGGATGTCCCATAAATGGGGATTCTAGGAGATTCTAGGATACCTAGTAAATGGGATAAGAGATTCTAGGAGACTCTGTGATCATAAGAGTATATGTCACAAGTGATCAAAGAACCAATGAAGCATAGTGATACGTCATGTAAGTGAAACGCACAGAACATGTAGTACCCGATGCTCCCTAAGGATAACATCTCAAGAAGGGATCCATATAGTACCAATCCGTGTGACCAACGTGACAGTAACAAGTAAAGTAATTTAATGCAGGAAATAATTCTAAGCAGGATATGAAATGATCAGAGAATGTACTCGCCTGGTGTCTGAATGTCCAAAGTAAATATAATGTCCGAGGAGAGGTGTTTGGCTCCTAATCAGAATAGCACAAGTCACAACAAGTCCAAAATGGCAATATGAAGTTCTATTATGCATTCTACATGATTCTAGGTCAATCTAGACCAAAGTCAACTCTTGGTCAACTTGGTCAACCTTGAAAGTCAAACCTAGGTCAACTATGGTCAAACTAGGTCTAACAAGTCTAAATTAGGTCAAACAAGTTATTCTAGGTCTAAACAAACTAAGTATATGCAAATCAAGTATCCAAGAAAGCTACTAACTCATAGCCTAAGTCACTTGCTAAACCAAGCACAAAACTAAATCATAAGCTAACAAGGCACACAAACTTAGTCATATAATGTATATATATTATTCACATTCACATATTCATATACATAGATATATATAGGAAAGCTATATATATATACATATATATATATATATATATATATATATATATATATATATATATATATATATATATATATTTTATTAAAAAATATATATATATTTTATATATATATATATATATATATATTTTTTTATATACATATATATATATATATATATATATATATATATATATATATATATATATATATATATATAGAAAGAGAGGTAAAAGAGTAAGTGAGTATGTGTGTGTTTGATATGTGTGTGAAAGGATATGTGTTAATGTTCTAAAATTTAGTGATAGGTAGGTGTATGTGACATGGGATACATGATGTCAAAGGGTGTATGAATGCATGTGTGTAAAAGGTTATAGGTTATCTCAGTTTATAAAAATACATACATACATACTTACCATGTATACATGCATAATACATATCATGTATATTACATTTACAAGATACATACATGTATACTTGTATTATATTATACTGACATTCATGCATATTAGATACTTGTATTTATATTAACATATTGCAAACATTCATTTCATTCATGCATCTATGCATTACCTACATGTTTTATACATATGCATACATTGTATATTCATATCATTTCATACATTAACATAGAGACATACAAACATGCACACATCATATATTTCGTACCTTGCATTACCTTACATATCATGTTATACATTATCATTCATTCCTTTATATATTACATTATCTTGCATGCTTGCATTCATATATTATATTCTATATTATCTATATACATGTATTTCCTCCATTCATTCATGCTTGCATCATATACTCTACATTACCATACATGTTATTATTATATATTGCATTACAATATTTATACATTATGCATTCATATCTATCATTACATATATATCTTGTATTCATATCTAGCATTCATTATATACTTTCATGCATACATTGTATATCATTCTTTCATTCATGCATTGCTTATATGTATTATATTAATTGCATTCCTACATGCTTGCATTCAACCATATATATACATTAATGTAAAGAGAATATATATCATATATATATATATATTATTTTATTCATCTAACATATCATGCATTACATACTCTATATTTATTTAATATCCATACTACATAGGCTCATAGGTTACACAAAATGCATATATCGTATAGTCACTCTTCTACTTAAAACCAATACTGTACCAATTGGGCATTCACTTGTCACCCCCAGTTTCCAGAAACAGGGGTATTTTTGTCATTTTTTTCATTTTTATTATTTTAAAAATTATTTATTTATTTGTTGTAATATTTTGGGGTTATTTGAGTCGGGTTCGAATTTCAGCTCAATCCGACTTGAAACGGGGACCCGGGGTAGTTTTGACTTTAGTGGACCCACACACTAGTTAGCCATGGCCCACATGTCATTTATTTTAGTTAGTGACTAGGCTAATTTATTTAGATTAGGATTTATTAGATTAGTGTGTTAGAATGACCAAACTAGTCCCCGACTTAAAACCCCTTTTTAATGTATTGTTAATAGGCTAGAGGGGGGTGTTTTTGTCATTTCAAAAAGGTCCCCAAAGCAGCCCATAGCAGCCATATGGCCGGCCACCTCTAGGAGGGGATAGGCACAAGCTCCTTTGATATTTTCTATTCCTTCCATCTCATTTTCTCTCTCTTGTTCTTCCCCAAATTTCTAGAGAGCAAACCCTAGTGATTTCATCTCCAAATCAACTCCTCCTTCCACCAAATCTTCTTCTCTCCTTCTCTACTCCATGAAGGGAAGGTGCTAGCCAAGTTTGGAAGGATTCGGAGCTCGTTCGTGTCCTATTGGAATCTCTACGTGTCGGAAGGCTTTTTCATTTGAATCTCTCTCCCGGAAGGTATAACCTCTCCTCTAAACCATCCCTACATGCATATAGATCTATTTTTGACCCATAGGAATAACCCCTATGGTTGTGTGTCCATTTGAGTCCATTTCGTGTCCATTTGGGCACTTGTAGAGGTGTCCTATGTATAGGATTGTGTCCTAATGGGTAAACCCCTATTTGGACACATGGGGAATTATTTATATATTGATTTGGTGTTGTTCTAGTATTTAATTCCATATTTTTGGGTGTTTAGAGTTGTGTTCTTCTAAGTATCATATTGTATCAATATTAATATCTAATCTATATGTATATATGGTGGTATATATATGTATATCCTTCTCTTTATATATATATATATATATATATATATATATATATATATATATATATATATATATATATATATATATATATACATGTATACATGTATATATATACATTATGATATACTTGTGTGTCACGACCCGCACCCTAGAGTAAGGGCACGAGAAGTGGGTACGTCCAGCCTACGCCGCAGTGTCGGCGGTAGAACGCTGTCCTAGGTTACTATCTAATCAACAACTCACGCAATTATATAATGTACTTGTCAAATCTCAACACCGAACGGAGGACAAGTATAGATATAATGAAATCTCAATCACAGTCTAAGCACGATAAGATAACACAGAAGTTTATAACTAAAAACTAAATAACAACATTTATAAGCTACTAAATAATAATATCTCAAACAAACTCAAATACAAACTCGTATCTCAAGTTATTACAATTCAAGTTCTAAAACATGAAAACTAAACCAAGTCTACTAGCTAGTCTCCCGATCACTCCTGAGTGTCGGGGCCATAGGTAGCTAAGCCATCTCCTGCTCCAAGGCAAGTAGGGCAAACGTCCTCAGGGCAGCCATCTGTAATATTTTCAACAGGTCCAGTCAGGACAGGAACGGGTACATTTCATCAAGAAATTCCAAGTAAATGACAGAGAACTATAAAGCAGTTATAGACAGTTGTATTGATGAATATGGCAGTTTTATACAGGTAGTGATGTAGAGAAGCAGTTAAGGTACAATAAAAATAAGGTAACTAAACAAGAAGAGAAACATAGCAAAGAAGACTGTAAAAAAATAAGATCTAGCTGAACTAGAGTAACATAATGAGTTCAGATGGTACAATATAAGTCGAGTGTAATCCCAATGTGAGTCTAATATAAGATGAGTCGAATGTAATTCTAATCATTATTCTAATAAGGTGAATCGAATAAGGTGGTACGAATAAGGTGATACGAATAGTGATTCACATGATGTTCTAATAATGATTCGAATAAATTTTCCAAGTGTGTTTTAAAATACTTAGATAGACATGTAAATGGCTAAGGGTAAATCCGGCACATCACACACCTGGCCGGGTGTGGAATGGCTATCGTTCGAATATATTCACAGGGGGTGGTTCGAATAGTGGGAATGTTCACATGTCTAATCAAGTATTTCCCCGCCCAGTCTAATACAAATGAATCCAAAATCCAACACATAAGACGAATACAAGTCCAACCAACATATGAAGATACGAATAGGGTGATTCGAATAGTGATTTGTATGATGATTCGTATGGTGATTCGAATAATAGAGGTAAGACGAGTAAGTATGTGTGTCGCATATATGGATTCAGAAATAATAATACGTGTTTGTAACAGAGAATCACATACAGCTAACTAGAACTGAAGTACAGTAATTGACAAGTAAATGAAAGAACTATCAGAGAATGTACTCGCCTGATACTCTGAAAAGAGTAATGTAATATCAGATGTCTGCACCGGAGTCACAATGTCCTAAATAGAGCAGTATGGGTTATAATATATTAAAATAAGGTAAATAAAGTTTACGATGTAATCTACATGATTTCTAAGCCAATCTAGGTCAAGGTCAAACTCTAGTCAACTCTGGGTCAAACCAAGTCAATATCTAGTCAAACTAGGTCAATCAACAAGGCTATCTTGGTCAACTAGTTAGGGTTGGTCATTCATAAGTCTAAACAGTAAGTCTATAATGTAAGCCTTATTTACTCTCAAGGCCTATGCCATCTATAGATACAATATATATAGGTACATACATTCTTGCATACATGTCCATTCATACATGCCTATATACATTGTATCCTACATTGCATCTCTACTTACTCTATAGTTACATTTCATTACATGTCTACATAGAATATACGTATTGCATATATACATTATATTACATATATTCATATATGCATAGATCTATACATATAGGGAGAGGGAGAGGGGCTGTATGTGGATAGGTTTGTGTGTGTGCATAGCATGGTGTACATGTATGGAGTCTAGTCTATATTCATGACATTTGTATATATAGAAAACAGTGTGTAAATAGGTTCTTAGTTGTGATATGTTTCAGAAATTGTGTAACTTGGCAATCACTGGTACAAAAGGGAAAAGGATTTGGGGTAAGTATATATAAGCTAACTCATGGGGCTCCATACATATTACTGCTACTCCTACTGCTGCTATGGCTACTGCTACTGTCATGCCCCTCTTTCTAGACACTCTTCCTACACACACATAGGACAGGCACATCCTAACTCATACACACATTTATGGCCTTCATAAAAAACTGAACAAATAAGGTAGTTGATGTATTCCTGATGCAGGACAGGGCAGGGCATGTAGTCCTGTGCTGTGTCATGGTAATGTGTATGTAGGTTAGGTGATAGGGTGTGTGTACATAATATATCAAAGGGAAATGAATATCAAGAATTTCAGAAGGTGCCTATAACAGCGCACAGTTCATGAATATCAATTCAACACCAATTCAAAATTCATTCTACAAATTGAACCCAACTCCTAATCTCAGGTATTCATAACTTGGTAATTTTCAGTTTTAGGAAACCTAAATGGCAGTTCTAACCATCCAATCCCAATTCGAGAACCATATCAAAACCCTCTAACACAATTTCAACTAACACTTAAACAACTAACAACATATATAGGAATAAAACATGGAATTGAAACATCAATTCTGTTTTTGATAAGGAAATGAAAAGTCAGGAATTAACATGGAATTTAAGAATCAATTCAGTTTTAGAATGGAAATTAATGACAATGAGAATTGACAAAATATGCATGAATCGAACATGGCAGCATAAGCATAAATACAGTCTAAAAAAAAACTGGAATTAAAGTTAGAAATCAAAATTCAGGAAGATATGAAATCAAGTTCAGTTTTAACACAATATTTCAATTCTCAGTCCAAGATTTAGAGATTTCATTCTCATTTCAGGTTTTCACATGAGGTAATGAACCTCAGTTCAGAATTTGAAGGATATGTGTGTGTGGACAGGTTTAAGCAATAGGAATCTCAGGATTTCATTTAAGTTTCTCAGGAATCACAGTATACTCAGAAAAACAGGGAACATCAGTTTATAAATTCAAACAAAATCTCAGTTTGCAGGACAATTCTCAGGTGTGTACACAACTAAATCTCAGTTCAGATTTCATCAACTCAGTAAAAAAGGGAAAAAGGGAAAATCAATCATTTAAACCTACACTACTTCACAGGTTTACACTATTTCAGTCCACATGATTATTCATTTCGAAACTAAGTAGCTACTAACCATTGAATCAAACCACATTTAGTTTACTTGAACATTAGGAATCTCAGTTCACATATAATTCCCCATTCTCAGGAAATCTCAGGCATCACACTACTGACCATATATATATATCAAAACTCAAATGGGCAAAACACTGATACACCATAACTAAATTTGAAACTTATTTAAACCAAATCGAATTTGAACAACAGTCATAAGGTTCAAACCACATGTGATATCGTGTCTAGGAGTGTCATTCGTGTCCACTAGAGTGGACACGAAGTGTCCAAGAACAATTCGAAAACAGTATCAGGACTGTGCATAGGCTGCATCGTGCAGACGTGTCGATGCTTCGTGGACACAACACAGCTCACATGGAGCTACGTGTTTGTGTCCACATGTAGCCCAAGTATAGGGCTACACATTCGACACCCTGACACGTAACCACGACTTGTCCATGGGCGACACGAAGCCCGTGTCAGAACACGAACTGTACTGCGTGCAGTTCAGTATAAAACCCGTGCACGTCCAATTACGTGTCCGACACGACACGAGGACTCCCCAAACTTGATGGGGGTCATGTCAGGGACTGCCCCCACCCTCGTGTCAAGTGGCACGAGTCCACGTGGCAAAATGAGGAAGAAAACATGGGGTGGTAGCAGGGCACTGAGCGCGCGTGTCGTGCAGCATGTCCGACCCAATTTTGGACACAAAAACAGTGTCAAATCAAACTCAGTCTTCACGAAATATATTCCACACATTAGGAGCTTTCAAAATATATAATTTGTTTTGAAAATGGAGAACAAAAAGTTCATTGGGGCATTACAACAAACACCTACACCACACTACGACACGTGTCCGATACGGACACCAAACGGACACAAAATCCACCCAAATTTCAGGGACACCTAGGGGACTCCTAGAACTAGCCCTACATGCAAAGAAAACCAAAATTTACATCAATTTAAAGGGTTTTACCTATAGGTGCAAATTGCATGGAAAAGCTTCAAATGGGGGATTCCTCCTTGCTAGCCAATATCTCCAAATTGATTCAAACCTGAGATTTCTCTTCATGAACATAAAGTAGGGATCAATTAGAATCCAATGCAAAAGATTTGAGCCAAAAAGGAATTGAAATAAGAAAGTTATGGATTGGGGAAGAAGGCTCTTACCTCTTTCTTCAAACTTGTAAAAATTTAATAAAAGTGGCAAGAACATGAAGGAGAATATTTATAGGGAAGGGGGAGCCCTAGTGGCTGGTCATAAAGTGAAAAATTAGGGTTAGGGTTTAGTCTAATGGTCATGGGCCAAGTTGTACTAGCTAACTAGCTCAAGTCTTAGCCTATGGTTCAATGCAAAAATCCTCCTACTTTCTTCATGAAACTTAGCCGACTTAAGTCAACCAAGCCCAACTTGAGTTAGATTAGGGTCCATACCATATTAACTAAGTCGCCAAGGTCAAGGTCAAAATCTAAGACAGTCGCTTAAGTCACAGCTAGTCAAAATCAACAATCACCAGTGCAATAAATCATGAAATAATTCAAAGAGGCCAAATGACCAAAATACCCCTAGGCTAAAAATAATAATTCAATTATCTTAATGACATGGTTAGGCTCTAGGTTAGGCAGTCTCTAATGTTACACTAGTAAGCCATCAAAATCACAAGCCATGACTTAAAACAGTTTTAAATTGATTTTAAAAATAATTAAAAATCACAAAAAATCATAATGTGAAATAAATACGATTAAATAATATTTATAAATACAAAATTTCAAAAATACCCTCTTTCCAGAAACTGCGTGTTACATTGTGTGTGTTCTTGTTTGGTGGGATGGTAATGTGGTCGGCCAAGTTTGGAGGAGTGTAGGAATGGTGTTTGTATATGTGTATGTATGGTAGAGTAAGTGCATGAGGGAATGCTTGTGAGGAATTTAGAGAGGGGGATTAGATGGTTTGAGAGGGTATGAGAGAGGAAGAATGAGGGTACAAGAGAGGAGGGGGAGTGCCCTGCTGTGCAACAGTAGATAGCCCATGTATCAGTCCCCACATAGGACTGATTTTGTGCATACTGTAGCAGTGTGCACTGCTACTAGGTAGCAGTGTAGAGAGGGAGAGAGTTTAGGTTGTGTGTGTGGATGTGCATAGCAGGTATTTGATTAAAAGGATGATAGGGTGTGGTGGTTTGAGAGTGATTGTGTGTAGGTGTGTTATATAGAGAGAGTAGAGTATGAGAGAGTGGTGATGAGGGGATGGGGGAAACACTGAAATCAGCAACTGGTAGCAGCAGTAGCTGCTGTCCATTGGACAGCAGTTGTAGCCCAAGCCACCACATTGCTGTGTCAAATTCAGTCCCTTTTTTACCCTTATACCTGTCCCCAAAAATCAGTCCACATGACCCTCACTTTACCTTCCTATTGCAAGTCTAAATTTCAGTCCATATAACCCATTTGGCTGTCCTATTAGCACCACCAAACCAGTCTATGAAATGGACACAGCAGCAGTCCTAACCTGTCACCCATATCCCCATTAAGCAGACCAATAAACAGCCCCTAAACAAGTCCCTATGCCAGCCTTACATGCCCAAGTATCATTCCATTGATTTCCCTATCAAACCACCCTTGTTAGCCAATTTCCTGTCCCATAGCAGCAGTGGTATACACTTCCATAGCAGTCCCATACTTGTCCATGGCAGCCCATGTGCATTGCCCCAAAACAGGTCTAAACCTGTCCCCACATGGCTCTCCTAAAACCTGTTATTAACAGCCCTGTTTTATACCATATTGGCTGTCCATGTGACAGTCCAACATCATCCACAAATCAGCCATTAGCAGGCCCCTTAAACCCCCACATTCCTGTCCACAAATGACCCATGGACAGCCAAACATTTTAGTCCTATACTAAGCCCATGTACACCCTTTGAGAGCCCCATTAAATCAGTATAAACCAGTCCTAAACTGGACCTATATTTCGGCCTATGTGCTGTCCATACCAGTCCATATTGGCTTCTATAGGACAGCCATTAAGTACCCAAAACCTATCCTAATTAGTCCAAACAAGCCCCAATACCTGTCCTCCATATCAGCATATAGCATGCCCCATAACCAGTCAAAATAGTCCCATTTTAGGCTCCAAAATCCAACTTTTCAGTCCCCATGACACACCTCATGGGCTGTCCCAAATCAGTTATCAACTGTCTTGAACCTGTCCATTTGATTTCCTTGGTTAACCCTCCATATCATTCCATTTGTGAGCTTGTGTGTGTTGAGGAGCTATAGGTATGTGTGTGAGTATTTATGAGCTTGTGTGTGTTTAGGAGCTATAGGTATGTGTGTGAGATATATGTGTGAGCCTATATATATATATATATATATATATATATGTATTTGTGGGTGGGAGATTATATATGTATTTGTGTGTGTGTCCAGATATGGGTGTATAGGTGAGTATATATATGTAACTATATATATATATATATATATATATATATATATATATATATATATATATATATATATATATATATATATATATATATATATATATATATATATTTTATACCATGGTATATGAGGTACAGGATAAGGTAATGGGTAATGGATAACATGTACCATAAGATGACTTAGATGACCTAGATACTAGGATTTCTTAGTAGGTAATGTTAGTATAGGGTAGTATCTAGCTATCCTAGGAAACCTAGGCTAGTATTCCTAGGTTAGAGTGGTATTGTGCAAGGTATAGGTATTTACCTTGGTAAGGGTAATGTAGGTAATACATAGAAATAGGGTATTTGAGTTTGGAGTCTAAGATAGAGTTAGAACTTGGTTCCCTTGGTTGGTAATGATCAAATACAGTGCTCATAGACTAGTTTTGACGTCGGTTGACCATTTTGACCAAAAGTCAACCGAGAGTCAAACTTAGCCTTTAAGCGACCAGATTTGACCAAAACCAAACCAGAGTTGACCAGTTGACTGAAAGTCAACAGTTGGTCAACATGTGACTTGTTTGACCTAGGGTTGACTCCGTGTTGACCAGAGTTGACTAGAGTTGACTTTTTGAACAAAAGTCAACTGTAAGTCAACCCTTGACCCAAATTGACCTAGATCGACTTGGATTGATTTCCTATGACCCTGTTTGACCTTGATTGTCCTAGTATAACCCAGTTTGGCCCAGTATGACCTAGTATAACCTAGTTTAGCTTGGTGTGACTTAGACTTGACCTAGATTGACCTAGATTCATTTAGAATGTATTGTAATGCATCTTATTATCATTTTTAGACTCATAGTGACTTGTACTGTTCTATAGGAGACAGACACCACTCCTCGGACAGTATATTCTCTTCAGACACTCAGGCTATCAGGTGAGTACATTCTCTGACCATTTCATACTTGTATGGATTTACATTCTTGCTCTAGATTACTGTACTTGATGTTGACACGACTGTTATCACGGATTGGTACTATATGGATCTTCTTTTGAGATGTTATCTTCTTGTATTCACTAAATACATATTATGATGTGCGTTTCACTTCCATATTGTATTTATTGAATACCTATATCCTTGTATACTTATTGTGCATATTGTACTCTCATTATCATATGAGCCCCAGGGATAGACCATTGTACACTATTGTATAACATTGTACATCCATTGTATAATATTGTACACTATTGTATAAGATAACGTAACTGGAGTAGATCCTTGTGTATTGATTGGGGAGGGGGAGTAGAATTGGTTATGTACTCAAATCCTATTGTACAACATTGTATAACTATAGTATATGTCCATTGCACACCCACGTACAATGGAGTTACCATTGCATTGTCCTAGCCCGTTTACATAACCAGATTGTACTCTAAATCACATGTTCCATACAGTTCTTACTTATCATATTTAGATATTTCCTGTTATCAAATCTCTACAGTTTTTTATATACCTTCTTTTAGCGTTTCATGTACTTTACTCTATTGCATGCTTTATATTTCCTAACTCGATATGAACTGCGTGAGATATTTTGTGCTCGCTCCTGTCCTGACTGGACCTGTTGAAAATATTACAGAGGATGAGGATGAGCCCTGTGTAACACTTACTATGGGACAGCTGTAGATGACATGTGTGACCCAGATTTCCAGCCTGATCCACTAGCTTAGAGACTGAGGCTCCCTAGTCTAGGTTTTACTATTTCTGTCTTCTGAGATCTGATTGTATATATTCTTTCATATTCAGTATTAGAGACTTGTATTGAGCCGGATGTTCTGTTGTTATGTCAGTAGACACTTAGACTTTCTGGTTGTATTGTGGATTTCCTCATTTCAGTATTTATTTCTCATCTATCTTCCTATTTTATCATTCTGCCTTAGATGTGATTGAGACTGTATATTGCTATGTCACCTCCATTCGGAGTGTATATACTGTACAGGTACCTTTATATTGTTAGATGGTTGACCTAGGACAGCGTTCTACCGTCGACACTGCGACGTAGGCTGGGCGTTGTTAGGTTCTCGTACCCTCATAGTAGGTGCGGGTCGTGACACGTTTTTAGTGGTGGCCCATGCAGGTCAAAATTATATAGTGGTATTCGAACTAGAGTATCACTACAGCCTGCAGTAGGATTAGGATATTTTTGAAGGCACTCAATCACAAATAGGAAAAACTCTCATTCAGATTCCGTACATCAACATTTTGCTGCTTATTGTCTCCCTTGAATATAACTGTCCTCCCTTGATATTTTGACTCATTCTCAGCAATTGTTTCTTGATCTGTGTCTCCAGGATGGTTGAGACAAGATCGCATCGCCAGGGCCAGGGGGGAGCCGAGGAGAGGTCTACCACCTCTCTTACTCAGCAGCCAGCCCCTGGTACCGCAACCCCAGTCATGCCAGCTGGGGTAGACATTTTGGCAGCTTTCGGAGGAGCCCCTCCACCTGTGAGGCATGAGCCGAGTCCGGTGATTCCGGATGTACTTCTTCAGCAGCAGCAGCCACCTACAGGGACAGTTGACACCGTTCAGCTGTTAGCCTTCTTCCAGCAGTACATGGAGGGTCAGCAAACTCAGCAGCAGAGGCACACAGTAGAGCTCACACGAGGCATTGAGCTGGAAATGACTGCGGTAGAGAGAGTCGTAGCTCAGCCAGCGGTAGCCCCGCAGCCGTACTAGCCACGGGAGAAGGGCATCCAAGATTTCCAGAAGATGCACCCGAGGGACTTCCGAGGGACAGAGGGGATCTTGTATGCCGATGAGTGGATCGAGCATATGGAGGAGATTTTTAGGTTGGCTGAGATCCCGACGAGGCTCCAGATAGAGGCAGCAGCCAGCATGATGCAGGATCTGGCCCGTACATGGTACCAGACCGACCCGAGGGTCGGTACAGCAGGACAGACTTGGGCAGCATTCAAGAAGCTGTTCAAGGAGAAGTTCTTTCCAGACGCAGCACTGGGAGCCCTCGAGACCCAGTTCGAGGCCCTAGTCCAGGGGAACCAGTCTGTGGAGGAGTACGCAGGAGAGTTCTGCCGCTTGAGAAGATATATGGATGACTTATCGGAGACGACGAAGGCCCGGAGGTTCCGGAAGGGCTTGGTAAAGGAGGTCAAGTCCTACACCAAGAACGCCCGCAGCGCTACCTATGAAGAGATCCTGGTGGACGCTTTAGCTGCAGAGGATGATCTTGAGCTTAGGTTCAAGAGGGGACGAGACTCAGTTGGGGGCAGCAGCAGCGGAGGACCGGCCAAGAGGCCGCACGTTCAGTATCAGATTCAGCAGTAGTATCAGCAGCCAATGGTCCACTTTCAGCAGCAGCAGCAGAGGCCTGTTCAGCATCAAGGACAGAGACAGGTACCGTATCAGCAGGCACCCTGGCAGCAGCAGAACACTGTGTGTAACTTCTGCAAGAAGCAAGGCCATGGGTGGGACGACTATAGGAAGAGGCTGGGCATGTGTTTGTTTTGCGGTTCAGCGGAGCATCAGTGTAGAGAGTGTCCCAAGAACCCGACACCATTGGCTCAGATAGCACCAGGAGCTAGGGCTCCTGCCAGGCAGCAGAGGGGACCACCATTGCAGACTCAGCAGCAGATGTTCGTACAGTATCAGCAGCAGGCCAGGGGAGGCCAACCAGGGCGAGCTTTCGCCATGACAGCCGAGGATGCTCAGGCAGTAGGAGGGGTGCTTGCAGGTTCTGATCTTCTCGATTTTATTTCTACCTTATCTCATTATACCTAACTTGAAATTCAGTTCCATCTATTCCTATCTGTTTCTTCATTGTTGATAAGTTTCGATCTGGTGCTTCTTTATGATTTAATTTTCTTCTGAGATAAGTCGTATGGGCTAGGTCGCCTCGATTATGAGATTTTAGAATCCTCTAGGGTCATGCTAGCAGGCATAGTGCGGACATATATTCGGATTATGGACGTATTTCTCAGGTGTGGGAATTTAAGGTTTTCGCTGCCAAGCGTGCGGCAATGCGAAAATTTTAAATACCATAATTCTAGAGGTATGTACCATAGTTGAGGACTCTGTGATTATCGTAGCCTTACTCACTAGCATGACAGAGATTCTGAGTATCATGGTGATTGGATAGACGCATACGATTATCGATTGTATAATTTTTTTGGTTGCCTTGTTTTAAAATTTTTGGATGATTTCTTTTAAGGTGGATAGACTTATAGTATCTATATGAGTGTAATTTTAGATTTTATAAATTTAGTCTTTTAAATTCATGCCTTGACTTTTGAGATTTTGATCATTTTAATTTTTCTAGTCATGACTTGTGATTTCGACATTTTTCCATTGTTTGGTTTTAATTTCGAGGACAAAATTTCTTTAAGGTGGATAGATTTGTCACCCCCAGTTTCCAGAAACAGGGGTATTTTTGTCATTTTTTTCATTTTTATTATTTTAAAAATTATTTATTTATTTATTGTAATATTTTGGGGTTATTTGAGTCTGGTTCGAATTTCAGCTTAATCCGACTTGAAACGGGGACCCGGGGTAGTTTTGACTTTAGTGTACCCACACACTAGTTAGCCATGGCCCACATGTCATTTATTTTAGTTAGTGACTAGGCTAATTTATTTGGATTAGGATTTATTAGATTAGTGTGTTAGAATGACCAAACTAGTCCCCGACTTAAAACCCCTTTTTAATGTATTGTTAATAGGCTAGAGGAGGGTGTTTTTGTCATTTCAAAAAGGTCCCCAAAGCGGCCCATAGCAGCCATATGGCCGGCCACCTCTAGGAGGGGATAGGCACAAGCCCCTTTGATATTTTTTATTCCTTCCATCTCATTTTCTCTCTCTTATTCTTCCCTAAATTTCTAGAGAGCAAACCCTAGTGATTTCATCTCCAAATCAACTCCTCCTTCCACCAAATCTTCTTCTCTCCTTCTCTACTCCATGAAGGGAAGGTGCTAGCCAAGTTTGGGAGGATTCGGAGCTCGTTCGTGTCCTATTGAAATCTCTACGTGTCGGAAGGCTTTTTCATTTGAATCTCTCTCCCGGAAGGTATAACCTCTCCTCTAAACCATCCCTACATGCATATAGATTTATTTTTGACCCATAGGAATAACCCCCATGGTTGTGTGTCCATTTGAGTCCATTTCGCGTCCATTTGGGCACTTGTAGAGGTGTCCTATGTATAGGATCGTGTCCTAATAGGTAAACCCCTATTTGGACACATGGGGAATTATTTATATATTGATTTGGTGTTGTTCTAGTATTTAATTCCAGATTTTTGGGTGTTTAGAGTTGTGTTCTTCTAAGTATCATATTGTATCAATATTAATATCTAATCTATATGTATATATGGTGGTATATATATGTATATCCTTCTCTTTATATATATATACATGTATATATATATATATTATGATATACTTGTGTGTGTTCTCGTTTGGTGGGATGGTAATGTGGTCGGCCAAGTTTGGAGGAGTGTAGGAATGGTGTTTGTATATGTGTATGTATGGTAGAGTAAGTGTATGAGGGAATGCTTGTGAGGAATTTAGAGAGGGGGATTAGATGGTTTGAGAGGGTATAAGAGAGGAAGAATGAAGGTGCAAGAGAGGAGGGGGGAGTGCCCTCCTGTGCAACAGTAGATAGCCCATGTATCAGTCCCCACAGGGGACTGATTTTATGCATACTGTAGCAGTGTGCACTGCTACTAGGTAGCAGTGTGGAGAGGGGGAGAGTTTAGGTTGTGTGTGTGGATGTGCATAGCAGGTATTTGATTAAAAGGATGATAGGGTGTGGTGGTTTGAGAGTGATTGTGTGTAGGTGTGTTATATAGAGAGAGTGGAGTATGAGAGAGTGGAGAGGAGGGGATGGGGGAAATACTGAAATCAGCAATTGGTAGCAGCAGTAGCTGCTGTCCATTGGACAGCAGTTGTAGCCCAAGCCACCATATTGCAGTATCAAATTCAGTCCCTTTTTCACCCTTATACCTGTCCCCAAAAATCAGTCCACATGACCCTCACTTTACCTGCCCATTGCAAGTCTAAACTTCAGTCCATATAACCCATTTGGCTGTCCTATTAGCACCACCAAACCAGTCCATGAAATGGACACAGCAGCAGTCCTAACCTGTCACCTATATCCCCATAAAGCAGTCCAATAAACAGCCCCTAAAACAAGTCCCTATGCCAGCCTTACATGCACATGTATCATTCGATTGATTTCTCCATCAAACCACCCTTGTTAGCCAATTTCCTGTCCCATAGCAGCAGTGGTATACACTCCCATAGCAGTCCCATACTTGTCCATGGCAGCCCATGTGCATTGCCTCAAAACAGGTCTAAACCTGTCCCCACATGGCTCTCCTAAAATCGGTTATTAACAGCCCTGTTTTACACCATGTTGGCTGTCCATGTGACAGTCCAACAACATCCACAAATCAGCCATTAGTAGGCCCCTTAAACCCCCGTATTCCTGTCCACAAATGACCCATGGACAGCCAAACATTTCAGTCCTATACTAAGCCCATGTACACCCTTTGAGAGCCCCACTAAATCAGTCTAAACCAGTCCTAAACTGGACCTATATTTCAGCCTTTGTGCTGTTCATACCAGTCCATATTAGCTTCTATAGGACAGCCATTAAGTACCCAAAACCTATCCTAATTAGTCCAAACAAGCCCCAATACCTGTCCTCCATATCAGCATATAGCATGCCCCATAACCAGTCAAAACAGTCCCATTTCAGGCTCCAAAAACCAACATTTCAGTCCCCATGACACACCTCATGGGCTATCCCAAATCAGTTATCAACGGTCTTGAACCTGTCCATTTGATTTCCTTGGTTAACCCTCCATATCATTCCATTTGTGAGCTTGTGTGTGTTTAGGAGCTATAGGTATGTGTGTGAGTATTTGTGAGCTTGTGTGTGTTTAGGAGCTATAGGTATGTGTGTGAGATATATGTGTGAGCCTATATATATATATGTATTTGTGGGTGGGAGATTATATATGTATTTGTGTGTGTTTCTAGATATGGGTGTATAGGTGAGTATATATATGTAACTATATACCATGGTATATGAGGTACAGGATAAGGTAATGGGTAATGGATAACATGTACCATAAGATGACTTAGATGACCCAGATACTAGGATTTCTTGGTAGGTAATGTTAGTATAGGGTAGTATCTAGCTATCCTAGGAAACCTAGGCTAGTATTCCTAGGTTAGAGTGGTATTGTGCAAGGTATAGGTATTTACCTTGGTAAGGGTAATGTAGGTAATACATAGAAATAGGGTATTTGAGTTTGGAGTCTAAGATAGAGTTAGAACTTGGTTCCCTTGGTTGGTAATGATCAAATACAGTGCTCATAGACTAGTTTTGACGTCGGTTGACTATTTTGACCAAAAGTCAACCGAGAGTCAAACTTAGCCTTTAAGCGACCAGATTTGACCAAAACCAAACCAGAGTTGACCAGTTGACTAAAAGTCATGAGTTGGTCAACATGTGACTTGTTTGACCTAGGTTTGACTCCGTGTTGACCAGTGTTGACCAGAGTTGACTTTTTGACCAAAAGTCAACTGTAAGTCAACCCTTAACCCAAATTGACGTAGATCGACTTGGATTGATTTCCTATGACCTTGTTTGACCTTGATTGTCCTAGTATGACCCAGTTTGGCCCAGTATGACCTAGTATGACCTAGTTTAGCTTGGTGTGACTTAGATTTGACTTAGATTTGACCTAGATTGACCTAGATTCATTTAGAATGCATTGTAATGCATCTTATTATCATTTTTAGACTCATAGTGACTTGTACTGTTCTATAGGAGACAGACACCACTCCTCGGACAGTATATTCTCTTCAGACACTTAGGCTATCAGGTGAGTATATTCTCTGACCGTTTCATACTTGTATGGATTTATATTCTTGCTCTAGATTTCTGTACTTGATGCTGACACGACTGTTATCACGGATTGGTACTATATTGATCTTTTTTTGAGATGTTATCTCCTTGTATTCACTAAATACATATTGTGAGGTGCATTTCACTTCCATATTGTATTTATTAAATACCCATATCCTTGTATACTCATTGTGCATGTTGTACTCTCATTATCACATGAGCCCCAGGGATAGACCATTGTACACTATTGTATAACATTGTACATCTATTGTATATCATTGTACACTATTGTATAAGATAACGTAACTGGAGTAGATCCTTGTGTATTGATTGGGGAGGGGGAGTAGAATTGGTTATGTACTCAAATCCTATTGTACAATATTGTATAACTATTGTATATGTCTATCGTACACCCACGTATAATGGAGTTACCATTGCATTGTCCTAGCCCATTTACATAACCAGATTATACTCTAAATCACATGTTCCTTACAGTTCTTACTTATCATATTTAGATATTTCCTGTTATCAAATCTCTACTGTTTTTTATATACCTTCTTCTTTCAGCGTTTTATGTACGTTACTCTATTGCATGCTTTATATTTTCTAACTCGATATGAACTGCGTGAGATGTTTTGTGCTCGCTCCTGTCCTGACTGGGCCTGTTGAAAATATTACAGAGGATGAGGATGAGGCCTGCGTAGACACTTACTATGGGACAGCTGTAGATGACATGTGTGACCCAGATTTCCAGCCTGATCCACTAGCTTAGAGACTGAGGCTCCCTAGTCTAGGTTTTACTATTTCTGTCTTCTGAGATCTGATTGTATATATTCTTTCATATTCAGTATTAGAGACTTGTATTGAGCCGGATGTTCTGTTGTTATGTCAGTAGACACTTAGACTTTCTGGTTGTATTATGGATTTCCTCATTTCAGTATTTATTTCTCATCTATCTTCCTATTTTATCATTCTGCCTTAGATGTGATTGAGACTGTATATTGCTATGTCACCTCCATTCGGAGTGTATATACTGTACAGGTACCTTTATATTGTTAGATGTTTGACCTAGGACAACGTTCTACCGCCGACACTGCGGCGTAGGCTGGGCGTTGTTACGTTCTCCTACCCTCATAGTGGGTGCGGGTCGTGACACGAACGAGCTCCGAATCCTCCCAAACTTGGCTAGCACCCTCTAACCATGGAGTAGAAGAGAAATAAAGAAGATTTGGTGGAAGAAGGAGTTGATTTGGAGATGAAATCAATGGAGGTTCATCTCTAAATTAATTTAGGGAAGAACAAGAGAGAGAAAGTGGATGCAAACAAATGAATGAAGGAGTGACTCACTCCTTATCCCCCCCCATAAGTGGCTGCCCAAAAAGGGTGAGGTGTCCCCTATTTGAATGTCCAAAATGCCCTCCACTAATCTATTTGATTTAAATTAGGAATGGATTAAAGGTTGAGGTCAATTTAGTCTAGTTTTAAGTCTCTAATTAAACTAAACATATCCGTAAATAATTAGTCTAACTAATAACTAAAATTAATATCATGTTGACTAAAATTAATATCATGTGGGCCATGCCTAACTAGTGTGTGGGTCCCACTAGTGTCAAACTATCCCCCAGATCCCCGTTTCAAGTCGGATTGAGTTGAAATTCGAACCCGACTCAAATAACCCCAAAACAATATCATAAATAATAAAATAAATTTCAACCCCAAAATAATATCATAAATAATAAAATAAATTTCAAAAATATTCAAAAATATAAAGTGACAAAAATACCCCTATTTCTGAAAACTGGGGGTAACAAATCTATCCACCTTAAAAAAATTTCGTCCTCGAAATTAAAATAAAGCAATTACAGGAAACACATACAGAAAACAATCTCATTCAAATACTTTTAAAAAAAAATCAATAATAAAAAAAATTCTCTTTGAGGCACATCAAATATTTGTAAATAAAAACTGATACGTGTCCGCTACGGACACAAAACCGTCACAAAATCACACCTATCAAAGGTCAAAATCAACAATCACCAACGCAATAAATATCAAAATAATTCAAAGAGGTCAAATGCAAAATATCCTTAGGCCAGAAATGACATTAAAACATCCTAATCACATGGTTAGGCTCTAGGTCAAACAGTCTCTAGGGTTTCACTTACAAAACATCAAAATCATAAGTCATGATTTTAAATAGTTTTAAAATGATTTAAAAATTACCAAAAATCATATCATGATTTAAATGTCAAATCAATAAATGATTAAAATTACAAAATTTCAAAATTATCTTCATTTTAGAAAACTGGGTGTTACAAGTCTACCCACCTTAGAAAAATTTCGTCCTCGAAATTAAAATGTTCATACTCATTCTAAGTCAAACCCCCCCATAATCAAAGTCTCAGAACTTAAACAATCATACGATTTAAAAGGATGACATACAGGGTCATGGCATACGGTGGCAGTGAAAGTCTCATCTAGGTATACTAATCATGCTAAACCAGAACGGTCATAGGGTATCAAAATACACAAGCAATCTAGGGTGCTAAACTAGAAAAGATACAGAAATAACAATCATCAAGACTGTAAGGCAGTCTACCATCCTATATGAAAACTGGTACTTATCAAAATAAAATAAAGTTAACTACCATTTATCTAATAAGGGGTACTATTCAAGAAAATCAAAATTAAAAGTTAAAGAATGAAAGCCAATTGCATGGAAATCCAATCACAATATATTTATATATGTAGCGTTAGAGAGGGAAAAACTAGCATTATGTACAAGTTATGTAGTTCGTGTGTGTATGGGTGTATGTGGACATGTTCATATGGTTAGATAATAGGCGTGTGTGTATGTGAAATATACATAAAAGTGCATAGGAGGATTTATGTTTCAAACAATAACTATCAAGTTACACTAATCATGGCATATTGTTTAAACAATCTACATTACACAACTCATTTGCTCATAACATGCATGGCTAACCATGTATATATGTATATATAAAGAGGTAGAGATTTAGTTATGTATCTATATACATTATAACATGTATGCATAAACTCTACATATATCTATATAGATATATGAACATAACATAAAGAGGAAGGGTTAGGTTACATGGCAGTATATACTATGTTAGAGTGTGGGTGTCACTATACAGGGTTATAGCTTTAGTAATGAAAGGTTAGACCCAGTTTTAGTTCAGCATTTACATACAAAATCTGAAAATAAGATAACATTTAAAGCAGTGTAATATTAACATAATGCAGTTTCAGATTTTTAGGGATTTGAAACATCATAACTAACTCAATGCTTCCAATACATCCTAACATGATAGAGAAGAAATCCTAACATACTATCCATACATTTAGCTATGCATACAGTTCAATATTACATATTAAATCTGAAATTGAACTAAACATTGGAATCAATGTGAAATGTTAACATATATTCAGTTTTAGGATTTTGAGAAATTCGAACATCAGACCAACCCAATGTTTATCGCAACCTAACATGCAAGAATATGAAACCTAACTTTATATCCCTACATACCACAATATATATAGCTCAAAATATTACATTTAAAATAACAAATTGAACTAACATTTAAAACCCAGTATTAAGGGTTAATATGCACACAGTCTTAGATTTGTCAAATTCAAACACAAAACTCAACCAATTCCCTTAAGAGTTGAAACCCTATATATAACATACATGTGCAGTGATATAAAAAAATTACTAACATGAAATTTATATTTGAATTACGAATTTAAACTAAAAAAAAGAAGAGAACCAGAAATATTGGGGTTTTGACAATTTAAACATCAACAACATATTAATATGTATTTAGATAGGTTGGAATTCAAAGTGTAGCATGCATACGTATCATGCAAGTGTCTGCAATATATATATATTCATATATATTCTCATGTCCCAATATAAAAATTTAACTCTATGTTTAAGACCAACATTTAGATTCCTACCAACATTGCAAATTAGGTAATTGATGTAATCAAGACAGTTTTATTATTATCATTATTTAATACAAGAATAATAGCAAGAAAGAAATAACGATAAAATCTATTCTGCTTATCTGTTTAAAAGAAGGAATCATTTTGAAACCCAGAGCTAAAATATCAAATCCAATATAAGGTCTAGCAAAAACCATCGATTCATTGTATTATGAAAAACTCATAGCAAAAGTTACATAGGGTTTATAAAAGCAGCTACAGCTACTCCTAAGTTAAATAATGAGAAACAAAACAAAAAAACAAATAATAATTTTTTTTGAAGGACTGAAACAAAAGTAGAGAAAATATGTTCAAAAATATTTAAGGTACAATCTGATAATCATATGTGTCTTTACAAAATTATGGTGCTCTAAATCCTCGTCATACTAGTAAGCAAGGCTACGATAATCACAGAGTCCTCGACTTAGGCACATACCTCTAGAATCATGGTATTTAACATTTTTGCGATGTCGCTAGCTTGGCTGCGAAAACCTTAAATTTTTACACCCAAGAAATATATCCAAAATCAGACTATATGTCCTCACCATGCTGGCTAATGTGACTGTAGAAGACTAGATTCCATAACTTAGATGACCTAGCCCATATAATTTCATCTTGACAAAATTTAAATTAAATCAACAGTGAATACCCAAAAATCAAATTTATCAACGAACATCAAGATTCAAAAATGAACAAAATCCATCATATCATATAAATACAAACTCGGATGCAACTGCTAACATCAAGATTCAAAATTCAACAATCATCCCCAAAATCAATAAATACAAACTCAAATTCAACAATAGAAAGTAAAGATAAATCAAATCAAGGGAAGAATAGTTTTCAAATCGAAGTTAAATAAGATTCTCAAGGGTGTTCCCAGGTGTCTCTCGAGGGATCCTAACTGTGATTGAGTACCTTCAAAATATATCCTAATCCTACTGCAGGCTATAGTGGTACTCTAGTTTGAATACCACTACACAAACTCGACCTTCATGGGCCACCACTAAAAACGTGTCACGACCCGCACCCAAAAGTAAGGGCACGAGAAGTGGGTACGTCCAGCCTACGCCACAGTATCGGCGGTAGAATGCTGTCCTAGGTCTCATGCATTTAACAGTATAAGGCTAAGCAGTTTATACTCCCCGAATGGGGGTGACATAGCAGAATGTAAACTCAATCACATCTAAGGTAGAGCATAATGGAAGATAGATAAAATATGAAATCCAAAAGAGATACAACAGATAGAAGTCTAAGTGTCTAAGATACACAAATCCAGAAATACATCTCAAAGCTCAAATACAGTAATCCGTAAATACAACTCAAGACAACTGAAACAAGCTATAAGCAAAACCCTAGCTATCTATACAACCTCTACTGTGTCTCCTCTAGGCTAGTAGGCAACCTCCAGGCTATCTGTAAAATTTATCAACAGGTCCAGTCAGGACAGGAGCGAGCACAATACATCTCAACAGTTCATAGCAGGTTAAAAAATATAATCATGCAGTAAGGTAAGATACAGGTACTGAAGGAAATTCAGTATGTAAACAGAGAGAGAGCTGTAATAGAAATATCTACTATAAAAAGAGACTAACAGTGGCTAGTGAGTCAGAGTACAATATAGACATGTAAATGGCATAGGAGATTCTGATAAGACACTATTGAAAGATTCTGATAAGATACTACTTGGGTATTATTCACATGTCTACTTCTACTCCCCCGTACCCCCAATCAATACACAAAGATCCAACAAGGTTATGTTATGATTCCACGCAAAGGCCCCCGAAGGGTGATACATGGATGTCCCATAAATGGGGATTCTAAGAGATTCTAGGATACCCAGTAAATGGGATAAGAGATTCTAGGAGACTCTGTGATCATAAGAGTATATGTCACAAGTGATCAAAGAACCAATGAAGCATAGTGATACGCCATGTAAGTGAAACGCACAGAACATATAGTACCCGATGCTCCCTAAGGATAACATCTCAAGAAGGGATCCATATAGTACCAATCCGTGTGACCAACGTGATAGTAACAAGTAAAGTAATTTAATGCAGGAAATAATTCTAAGCAAGATATGAAATGATCAGAGAATGTACTCGCCTGGTGTCCGAATGTCCAAAGTAAATATAATGTCCGAGAAGAGGTGTTTGGCTCCTAATCAGAACAGCACAAGTCACAACAAGTCCAAAATGGCAATATAAAGTTCTATTATGCATTCTACATGATTCTTGGTCAATCTAGACCAAAGTCAACTTTTGGTTAACTTGGTCAACCCTGAAAGTGAAACCTTGGTCAACTATGGTCAAACTAGGTCTAACAAGTCTAAATTAGGTCAAACAAGTTATTCTAGGTCTAAACAAACTAAGTATATACAAATCAAGTATCCAAGAAAGCTACTAACTCATAGCCTAAGTCACTTGCTAAACCAAGTACAAAACTAAACCATAAGCTAACAAGACACACAAACTTAGTCATATAATGTATATATATTATTCACATTCACATATTCATATACATAGATATATATAGAAAAGCTATATATATAGGCACATACATATATATATATATATATATAGAGAAAGAGAGGTAATAGAGTAAGTGAGTATGTGTGTGTTTGGCACGTGTGTGAAAGGATATGTGTTAATGTTCTAAAATTTAGTGATAGGTAGGTGTATGTGACATGGGATACATGATGTCAAAGGGTGTATGAATGCATGTGTGTAAAAGGTTATAGGTTAACTCAGTTTATAGAAATATATACATACATACTTACCTTATATACATGCATAATACATATCATGTATATTATATTTACATGATACATACATGTATACTTGTATTATATTATACTTACATTCATGCATATTAGATACTTGTATTTATATTAACATATTGTAAACATTCATTTCATTCATACATCTATGCATTACCTACATGTTTTATATATATGCATACTTTGTATATTCATATCATTTCATACATTAACATAGAGACAAACATGCACACATCATATATTTCATACCTTGCATTATCTTACATATCATGTTATACATTATCATTCATTCCTTTCATATATTACATTATCTTGCATGCTTGCATTCATATATTACATTCTATATTATCTATATACATGTATTTCCTCTATTCATTCATGCTTACATCATATACTCTACATTACCATACATGTTATCATTATATATTGCATTAAAATATTTATACATTATGCATTCATATCTATCATTACATATATATCTTGTATTCATATCTAGCATTCATTATATACTTTCATGCATACATTGTATATCATTCTTTTATTCATGCATTGCTTTTATGTATTATATTAATTGCATTCCTACATGCTTGCATTCAACCATATATATACATTAATGTAAAAATAATATATATCATATATATATCATTTAATTTATCTAACATGTCATGCATTACATACTCTATATTTATTTAATATCCATACTACATAGGCTCATAGGTTACACAAAATGCATATATCGTATAGTCACTCTTCTACTTAAAACCAATAATGTACCAATTGGGCATTCACTAAATTCTAGGATTAAAGTATGTTATATATATTTGTGTTAGCTTTCCGAAACTTTAAACGGATCACATTTTCGTGTCCGGAAGCTCCCGGAATCGCAAAAACACCGAAATACGTTCGTCTTTCGTACAGCTGACACTCAAATAATTTTATAAAAAGTTTCAGAATGAATTTGGCTTATTAATATATATATTTGGAAATCTAACTTCGATACGCTTTTTTTAAAAAAATGGGAGGTTAATTGGAGTTATGAGCTAAATGTTATGGCATTTCTAAGTTGCTCTAGCTACTAAAAATGTGGATAAAAATTATGACGAATTTAGGTAGTTTGAGACAAAAGAAACACAAGTATATAACATAATATATCAAGAAATCACTCTCTACACTAATATATATATATGAGATACTACAAAACACATCTCCAATACAAAAATAAGAGATTAAACATGTAATAATTCATTCATACATAACAACAACACATAGTGTGTCCAAATTTGGGGTTTTCCCACATGGACACAACCACAACACAAAGGACACTCCTATGACCTCCAAATGGACACGAAATGGACACAAATGGAGATACAACCATGGGGGTCATTCCTATGGGTTTAAAATATTTCTATATCCATGTAGGAATGGATTAGAGGAGAGATTATACCTTCCGGAAGAGAGATTCAAAGGAAAAGCCTTCCGATACGGCACCGACACGTAGAGATTCCAAAATGACACGAATGAGCTCTGAATCCTCCCAAACTTGGCTAGCACCCTCTAACCATGGAGTAGAAGAGAAATAAAGAAGATTTGGTGGAAGAAAGGGTTGATTTGAAGATAAAATCAATGGAGGTTCATCTCTAAATTAATTTGGGGAAGAACAAGAGAGAGAAAGTGGATGCAAACAAATGAATGAAGGAGTGAATCACTCCTTATCCCCCCTATAAGTGGCTGCCCAAAAAGGGTGAGGTGTCCCCTATTTGAATGTCCAAAATGCCCTCCACTAATCTATTTGATTTAAATTAGGAATGGGCTAAAGGTTGGGGTCAATTTAGTCTAGTTTTAAGTCTCTAATTAAACTAAACATATCCTTAAATAATTAGTCTAACTAATAACTAAAATTAATATTATGTGGACTAAAATTAATATCATATGGGCCATGTCTAACTAGTGTGTGGGTCCCACTAGAGTCAAACCACCCCCCGGGTTTCCGTTTCAAGTCGGATTGAGTTGAAATTCGAACCCGACTCAAATAACCCCAAAACAATATCATAAATAATAAAATAAATTTCAACCCCAAAATAATATCATAAATAATAAAATAAATTTCAAAAATATTCAAAAATGTAAAATGACAAAAATACCCCTGTTTCTGAAAATTGGGGGTAACACTTGTTGTGACTTGTACTGTTCTATAGGAGACAGACACCACTCCTCGGACAGTATATTCTCTTCAGACACTCAGAAGATCAGGTGAGTACATTCTCTGACCATTTTATACTTGTCTGGATTTACATTCTTGCTCTAGATTACTGTACTTGATGCTGACACGATCGTTATCACGAATTGGTACTATATGGATCTTCTTCTGAGATGTTATCTCTTTGTATTCACTAAATACATATTGTGATATGTATTTCACTTACATATTGTATTTATTGAATACCCTTACAATTGTACACTCATTGTCCATATTTTACTCTTATTATCACATTGAGCTACAAGCCATTGTACAAGCCATTGTATAAGGTAACGTAACTGAATTGGATCCTTGTGTATTGATTGGGGAGGGAGAGTAGAAATGGTTATGTGATCAATCCTATTGTATAAGAAATTGTATATGTCCATTGTACACCCACGTACAAAGGAGTCCCATTTTATTGTATAACCTAACCCGTTTACATAACCATATTGTGATCTAAATCACATGTTGCTTACAGTTCTTACTTATCATATATAAATATTTTCCATTATCAAATCTCTACTATTTTTCATATATATTCTTCTTTCAGCGTTTTATGTACCTTACTCTATTGTATGTTTTATATTTCCTAACTTGATATGAACTGCGTGAGATATTTTGTGCTCGCTCCTGTCCTGACTGGACCTGTTGAAAATATTACAGAGGATGAGGATGAGGCCTGTATAGACACCTTCTATGGGACAGCTGTAGATGGCTCATGTGACCCAGATTTCCAGCCTGATCCACTAGCTTAGAGACTGAGGCTCCCTAGTCTAGGTTTACTATTTTTGTCATTTGAGATCTAGATTGTATATATTCTCTCATATTCAGTAGTTAGGACTTGTATTCTGGATGTTGTTGAGATGTTATCTTAGACACTTAGACTCTCTGGTTGTTATGTATATTCTTGCATTCCAGTATTTATCTATCTTTTCATCTTATCATTCTGCCTTAGATGTGATTGAGACTGTATATTGCTATGTCACCTCCATTCGGAGTGTATATACTGTACAGGTACCTATATATTGTTAGATGATTGACCTAGGACAGCGTTCTACCGCCGATACTGCGGCGTAGGCTGGACGATGTTACGTTCTCGTACCCTCACAGTGGGTGCGGGTCGTGACACATTTTTAGTAGTGGCCCATGCAGGTCTAGACTAGAAGTGTAGTGGTATTCGAATTAGAGTATCACTGCAGCCTGCAGTAGGATATAGGACATTAATTTTAAGGTACTCAATCACTTTAGGAAAAATTCTTTTATTGCCATCTAAATCCTTATTGTCAGCTGATCATTTGAATTTTAATTGTCCGCCTTTGTTATTTCGCTTCTTTCTCAGAAATTGATACTCTTGTTTGTCTATCTTCAGGATGGTAGAGACTTGATCGCAACGTACCACTCATGGGGATGCTATAGAGGGGACTACTACCTCTCTGCCAGTACAGCAGGGCCAGGGGACTGCAGCTCCTGCCACCTCTGCTCGTATTGAGACCTCGGCAGCAGCATCAGGGGGTATGCTTCCACCGGCTCAGAGGCAGGACCCAGTCATCGCAGAGGATCCCTTTCAGCAGCCACCACCTACAGGATACGTGGATACAACACAGATGTTCGTGTACTTCCAGTAGTTCATAGATCGGCAGCAGGCTCGACAGGATAGAGACATGGAGCTGGCCCTTACGACGGTTACAGCTCGACCAGTGGTCCATCAGCCGAGGCCACCGGGGATTGAGCAGTTTCAGAAGATGAGCCCCAGAGACTTTCTGGGGACAGAGGGGATACTATATGCTGATGAGTGGATTGAGCATATAGAGGAGATCTTTCGCCTGGCCCGGATACCAGCAGATCTTCAGATTGAGGCTGCAGCTAGCCGGATGCGAGATCTTGCTCGCACCTGGTATCATTCAGACCCCAGGGTGGAGGTAGCTGGGCAGACTTGGACAGAGTTCAAGGGCTTCTTCAAGAAGAAGTTCTTCCTAGATTCAGCACTCAGAGCCTTGGAGTCGCAGTTCGAGAGCCTAGTCCAGGGGAGCCTTTCAGTGGAGGAGTACGCCGGGGAGTTCGGTCGCCTCGGCAGGTTTGTAGAGGGCTTGAGCGAGACGGCGAAGGCCCAAAGGTTCCGGAAGGGTCTGGTCAAGGAGGTCAAGTCCCTGACCAATGGCAACCTGGATGCCACATTTGAGGAGATCTTGACGGGAGCCTTGTTGGCAGAGGATGATCTTGAGCTTAGGCTCAAGAGGGGACGAGACCCAGTTGGAGGCAGCAGCAGCGGAGGCCAGGCTAAGAGGCCCCACTTTCAGCACCAACAGCTGAGGCAGTTTCAGCAGCAGCCGATCCAACAGAGGCCAGTTCATCAGCAGCAGCAGCCGAGACAGCACCAGCAGGGTCAGAGACAGGGTGTTACTTGTGCCTACTGTAAGAAGCCTGGGCACATCTTTAATGAGTGCCGGAAGAGGCTGGGCCAGTACCTAGTGTGTGGTTGAGCAGACCACCAGATGAGGGAGTACCGCATAGCACGAGCAGGCCCGGAAGGAGGAGCCAGGGCTCCAGCAGGCCAGCAGAGGGGACCAGCCCTGCAGATGTAGCAGCAGAGGTTCGTCCAGCACCAGCAGCAGGCCAGGGGAGGCCAGCAGGGGTAAGGATTCGCCATGGCAGCAAAGAATACGGAGGCTATCGGAGAGCTGATCGCAGGTTCGATTCTTCTCGACTCCAGTCCAGCTTTTACATTATTCGATTCTGGTGCTTCGTATAGCTTCATATCATTATCTTTTATGATTAGACACGGTATCGTAGCTGAATCATTGCCTAGGACTTATAAGATCACGACCGGGGGTGGCATTATCCTCGTGAGTGATGTTTGTAAGGGTCGAAGAGTAGTTTTGGGAGGCCGTGAGTTGGAGGTGAGCCTGCTCGTAATGCCATTGCCGAACTACGATATAGTACTAGGCATGGATTGGATGAGTAGGCACCACGCCAGCATTGATTGCAGAGGGGGTAGAGTTCACTTCAGAGCACCGGAGGAGCCAGAGTTCGAGTACTCCAGACGTCAGGCAGAGCAGAGCAGCGGAGTCTTCTGTGGAGTCTCGGTCGAGGATCAGGCGATTCCACATCCCTTGATAGCAGAGTATATGGATGTTTTCCAGGAGGAGTTGCTAGGATTGCCACCAGACAGAGACAGAGTTCTTGATAGACTTGGTTCCAGGAGCGGAGCCCATCTCTCAGCATGTCTATCGGGTGAACAACAGCGAGCTAGTAGAGCTGAAGAAGCAGGTAGATGAGCTACAAGATAAGGGCTTCATCCGCTCGAGTTCATCGCCCTAGGGTGCACCAGTATTGTTTGTGCCGAAGAAGGATGGGTCAATACGGATGTGTATTGACTACAGAGCACTTAACAACCTCACGATCAAGAACAAATACCCACTGTCGCAGATCGACGATCTATTTGACCAGTTGAGCGGAGCTCGGGTATTTTCCAAGATTGATCTGAGGTTAGGATATCACCAGGTGAAGGTAAAGGGGGAGGATATTCCCATGACCGCTTTCAGGACGCAGTACGGGCAGTTTGAGTTTTTGGTTATGCCGTTTGGGCTAACCAATGCACCAGCAGTGTTTATGAACCTTATGAACAAGGTGTTCCATCAGTATCTGGATCAGTTTGTGGTGGTGTTCATTAACGACATCTTGATATATTCCAAGAATGAGGAGGAGCACGAGGAGCATTTAAGGATAGTGTTGCAGATTCTCAGGAAGGAGCAGCTTTACGGGAAGCTCTCCAAGTGTGAGTTCTTCTTAGACCGGGTGGACTTCTTGGGGCATGTGGTGACTGAAGATGGTATCTCAGTTTACCCCAAGAAGATTGTATCAGTTGAGGCATGGGCAGCGCCGACTTCAGTTACAGAGATCAGGAGTTTTCTGGGGCTGGCAGGATATTATCGGAGATTTGTGCAGGATTTCTCCCGGGTTGCAGAACCGTTGACTCGGTTGACCCGGAAGGATACTGAGTTCGTTTGGTCAGAGGAGTGTCAGGAAGCTTTTGATGAGTTGAAGAAGCGGCTTACGACAGATCCGATTCTGACATTGCCTTCAGGATCAGGTGGTTTTACTATTTATAGTGATGCTTCAGGGAAGGGGCCGGGTTGCGTCTTACAGCAACATGGAAAGGTGATTGCCTATACTTCCAGGCAATTACGTCCCCATGAGAAGAACTACCCTACCCACGACTTGGAGCTGGCAGCAGTGATATTTGCTCTGAAGCTGTGGAAGCATTATCTGTATGGTGAGAGGATGGAGATCTTCACGGATCACAAGAGCTTAAAGTATGTGTTCACTCAGAAGGAGTTGAACATGAGATAGTGTAGATGGCTAGAGTTGATGAAGGATTTTGACATCCTACTTCAGTATCACCCAGGGAAGGCCAGCGTGGTTGCCGATGCCTTGAGTAGGTATCCGACAGCCATGTGTTTGACCATGGATCGACATTTGCTTGCAAACTTAGAGAGCCTTGGGATTGAGGTAATCGTGCCCGGAGTGCAGATGCAGTTATGGGGGATACAGATTCAGTCAGACTTGGTAGAGAGGATCAAGTCGGCACAGTTTGAGGACGTTGCTCTGCGGTGTCTCCGATAGCAGGTTCGAGCAGGATTGTTGGAAGGCGAGTTTTCTCTTGCAGATGATGGTTCCTTGAGGCACGGTTCCTGGTTATGTGTGTCCAGTGGAGATCTCAGGAAGCAGGTTATGCAGGAGGCCCACAGATCTCAGTACTCTATACACCCGGGTGCCAATAAGATGTACCGAGATCTGAGGGAGCATGTTTGGTGGTCAGGGATGAAGAGGGAGGTGGCTTGCTTCGTGGCTAGGTGCTTGGTCTGTCAGCAGGTCAAAGTAGAGAGGCAGAGGCCCGGTGGATTGTTGCAGCCGCTGCCCATTCCCGAGTGGAAATGAGAGTATATCACTATGGACTTTGTATCAGGATTGCCGCGTACACCAGGAGAAAAAGACGCAATTTGGGTCATCATTGACATGTTGACCAAATCGGCCCACTTCTTGCCATTCAAGGTAGGTACGTCTACAGAGAGGCTGGCGGAGATGTATATGCGGCAGATAGTCAGGATTCACGGGGTTCCGGTCAGCATCGTCTCAGATCGGGATAGTCACTTTACTTCTCATTTCTGGAGGAGTCTGCAGACCAGCTTGGGCACTCAGCTCAAGTTTAGTACTGTATACCACCCCCAGACGGACGGACAGTCAGAGGGGACTATTCAGACACTTGAGGATATGCTGCGGACGTGCGTCCTAGACTTTGGAGGTTCCTGGGAGGATCATCTTCATTTGGTAGAGTTTGCCTACAAAAATAGTTTCCAAGTCAGCATTGAGATGTCACCTTTCGAGGCTCTGTACGGGCGTAGGTGTCGTACAGCCTTATCTTGGGATGATGTTGGTAAGCGAGCTTTGTTGGGGCCAGAGATGGTTGTTGATGCAGCCAAGAAGGTGAAGCTCATCAGGGACAGACTTCGTGTGGCACAGGACAGACATCGACACTGGGCCGATAGCCATCGGAGGCCGTTGGAGTTTGAGGTACAGATTAGGGTAGGATTAGATTTAGGTTTGTTTGTTTGTGATTTTTGATCATGTTTGTTTATTATAATTAATTGAGACCTTGCTTGTGATTAGGTCAGAGACCAAGTTTTCTTGAGGATATCTCTGACTCGTGGTATGATACATTTTGGTGGAGGCGGAAAGCTTAGCCCGTGCTTCATCGGCTCTTTCGTTATCAGCGGGAGAGTCGGTGACGTTGCATACAGGCTAGACTTGCCGCCTGTGCTAGTGGGGGTCCACAACGTATTTCATATATCACAGTTAAGACAGTATGTGGCTGACCCTAGCCATGTGCTCGATTATTCAGAGATTGAGATTGGGCCTTCTCTCAGCTATCCAGAGCAGCCAGTGGAGATTCTGGATCGACGGAAGAAGGTTCTGAGGAACCTGGTGATACCTTTTCGTACGCGTCGCATGGAGACATCATTCTCTAGGAGTGTCTACCTGGGAGCGGGAGGATGAGATGCACGAGCGCTACCCATATCTTTTTGGACCGTGAGGTATACTTTCTATCCTTCCCATCAGTTGTATTTTGCCTTTCAATTTCTATGACGAAATTCTTTTAAGGAGGGTAGATTTATCACTACCACATTTCTAGTTTGAGGGTATTTTTGTCATTTTGGGATAATTTGAATTTATTAGAATTTATGGGAATTTTTATGAATTATTTTGGAATTGTTTGGACTAGGTTGACTTTGACTAGTTTTGACCCTTGTAGACCAACCTAGAAGCTAACCCTAGTTAGTATGGACTTGGTTAGGTTATATGACTCTAGTCTAACCTAAGCTAAACCTTAGTTTGGTCAATAGACTCTAGTTAGCAATAGGAATTAGAAAGTCATAAGTCATGACTTATGATTTAGAACCTTTGATAAATCAACTTAAGTCATAGCCTTGTAGATTGGCCCAAAGCCCAAGAATTACAAAACCCTAGCCCTAGGTTATTTGGCCGGCCACCATATCCTCCTTGGGAACCCAACTCTATAAATACTCTCTTAGTTTAGGGTTGCCTCTTTTTAGGAAAGCTCAAGTTTAGAAAGAGGTTTGTTCCTATTTCTTTTAATCCATAGAAATTCCATTCCATATCATTTTTCATTCAAATCTCTTCTATTAGGTTTTAATATACCTATACTTGCTGTTATTGGAGTTTTATTTCAGTTTGGTATTAAATTGTTGGATTGGGATATCAAGGAGAGGAGCTCAACAAAGGGAGATTTTCTAGAAAGTTCACCTATAGGTAACTTCTTCATTACTCACTAAAATTTCGATTTATTTATACATTTAGGAAGCCCTAGGAGTCCCCTAGGTGGTTGCATTGGTTTCGTATCGAGTTTCATGTGTTTCGTGTCCGTTTTGGACACGTATCAGGAACCCACAGTAGGTGTTTGTTGAAATGTCCCAAAGGACATTTCAACCTAATTTCTAGGAAGCTTTTGAATAGGAATCTAGATTTTGTTACTACTTATTGATTTCTGTTTCTCAGAGGTGGTGGTTGTGTCGTGTCGTGTCGGAATCGATGCGTGGACACGCGGTGCACACACGCGCGCGCGCTCAAGTTGGATCCCCTGCTGTTCGGGAGCGACAACACTCAGGACACGTCACGTCGACACGCGACACTTGACACACGAGTCATCCTCGGGACTGACACGACATGTGTCGAGTCTCAGACCCCCACGTGTCGTGTCGGACCCGCATGAACACGTGTATTGCTTTTGTACTGAACTGGGTTCAGTTGTTTTCGTGCACTGATACGTGTGTCGTGTCACTAACACACGTGTCGTGGACCCATATCAGGGTGTCCTAGCCCTAGACCTAGACCTAGTCGATACTGGGACACAACCACGTGGGTTGTGTCGTGTCGGGTCGTGCACACGAAACCCGTGAACACGTGCACGAGGAATGGCACAGTTATTGCACTGTTTTGTGTTTTGATTTGTTTTGACACATTGCGTCCTCGTGCTTGCATACAATGACACTATTGGACACGTACACTATGGGTATATACATTACCAACCTCTGTATTGGTGTTTAGTTTATTTTTAATGGATAAATTCTCATTTCTTAAATTTTCCTGATACCTATATTAACAGTTAACTATTCCTTTTGTTTCCAGATTTCTGAAATGAGTTTTAGCTTCGATTTTAACCTGGATAACACTGTTATTTGTATGATATTAAACCTCTAACTTGTACTCCTATATGAATTCCATTGGTATGTCAAATTTGGGATTGTTTGGTTGTAGTTTGGGCTTAAAACTGAGAATGCAAGGAAGAGATTGAAAACTGGGTTTTTGCTTAGACTGTTTACTATTTTTTTTGAGTTATTTTGAACTGATTTTGGGGTCCTTCAATGTATTTTGACCTGGGCTTTATGTGTGGACTGAAAACTGAGAATCGAATTCATTCTTAATACCTGAACTATTTTTCTCTCCTTAACTGAAATTGAGATTTAAGTATAAAAACTGGAAATCTGGAAATAGGTAAACTGACACACATTACACAAATAGACAGTAAACCCACACCACCCTAATATCCCTATTACACACCACGGGTACACACACTCATCCTTACATAAATACACACACATAAGGCAATTCATGAATCACTCTTGAACACTGAGAATTGATTCCTGCGCAGGACACTAACACACAACCTCCTATCCTAACACACACCTATAGCTAATTTCCTGTACCACACACAAACTGAAAACCAACACACACTGGAATGAACCATCTACACAGGAACACATATGCACACATGCCACACCCTCTTGACACACACACACACATGAGCACAAGTGTATTCTCTACATTGTGTATATACATATATACATGTATATGTATATGTGAGATGTAATATATATCCTATATATTAGATAATGTATGTGTGGTATACATATAGTAGTCTATTGCCATGTGTACTTCTATATTAGATTGTATAATATCAATATGTGTATACTATATTAGAGTATATTATATATTAGATGTATTTGACTTGTGTAGATGTGATTTTTGGGTTGGTTCATAGGCATGGTATAGCCTATGGCCTATGGGTGACCTGAATGCCTAGTATAAAGTCTAGATTAGACTTGTTTAGTCTTGTAGACTTAGAATAAAATAGTATAGACTTGGTTGACCTAGTTTGACTTCTAGGGTTGACCAGAATTGACCAAGAGTTGACTTTGACCTAGATTGACCTAGATTTATGTAGAATGCATTGTAGTGCATCTTATTACTATTTTAGACTTGTTGTGACTTGTACTGTTCTATAGGAGACAGACACCACTCCTCGGACACTATATTCTCTTCAGACACTCAGAAGATCAGGCGAGTACATTCTCTGACCGTTTCATACTTGTCTGGATTTACATTCTTTCTCTAGATTACTGTACTTGATGCTGACACGATCGTTATTACGGATTGGTACTGTATGGATCTTCTTCTGAGATGTTATCTCATTGTATTCACTAAATACATATTATGATGTGCGTTTCACTTACATATTGTATTTATTGAATACCCTTATCATTGTACACTCATTGTGCATATTGTACTCTCATTATCACATTGAGCTATTATACAAGCCATTGTACAAGCCATTGTATAAGGTAACGTAACTGAATTGGATCCTTGTGTATTGATTGGGGAGGGAGAGTAGAAATGGTTATGTGATCAATCCTATTGTATAAGAAATTGTATATGTCCATTGTACACCCACGTACAAAGGAGTCCCATTTTATTGTATAACCTAACCCGTTTACATAACCATATTGTGCTCTAAATCACATGTTGCTTACAGTTCTTACTTATCATATATAGATATTTCCCATTATCAAATCTCTACTATTTTTCATATACATTCTTCTTTCAGCGTTTCATTTACCTTACTCTATTGCATGCTTTATATTTCTTAACTTGATATGAACTGCGTGAGATGTTTTGTGCTCGCTCCTGTCCTGACTGGACCTGTTGAAAATATTACAGAGGATGAGGATGAGGCCTGCATAGACACCTTCTATGGGACAGCTGTAGATGGCTCGTGTGACCCAGATTTCCAGCCTGATCTACTAGCTTAGAGACTGAGGCTCCCTAGTCTAGGTTTACTATTTCTGTCATTTGAGATCTAGATTGTATATATTCTCTCATATTCAGTAGTTGGAACTTGTATTCTGGATGTTGTTGAGATGTTATCTTAGACACTTAGACTCTATGGTTGTCATGTATATTCTTTCAATCCAGTATTTATCTATCTATCTTTTCATCTTATCATTCTGCCTTAGATGTGATTGAGACTGTATATTGCTATGTCACCTCCATTCGGAGTGTATATACTGTACGGGTACCACTACAACAAAAAACCCTTTTAATGACGGCTAAAAAGCGTCATTAATGACAAACCATGACGCTTTTTTTTTCAAAGCAACCGTTATAAAAACGGGTGTTATAAATGTTTTTTAAATGCGTCAAAAAATAACCGTCATGAATAGTTTCTATAAAAGCGTTATGAATAGTTAATATATAGTGCACAATTCAGAACAATTTTAAAACGCCATGAATAGATAATATGTATAGGCTCAATGCAGCACATTTATAACACTTTATACTATTCAAATTAGCATATTTATAATGCTCTATACTGCACAGTATATATTACATTCCAAAAACTTAACATTATATATCACCATCTTTATTACATTTCTCAAAATAGAGTACATATCAACATCTTCATTACATTCTCAAAATAGAATATCCAAATACATATATATATTTACAACTACCAAAATTGTCCACATCAAAAGTTGGCCACATAACCAATAATCATGAAAGATCAATGATAGCCGGAACACCAGTGAAATCCTGAGAAAAAGAGAAGACAACCAAATCAGTCCATATAATTGTTAGGCCTAAAAATCAAATCTAATCATGAAATATCAAAAGAAAGGAGTAAAACAATATATATGAATATATTAATGTGATATGATTCACAACCATAGCTTTGCTTCTGTACTGGAAATTATTTGGAGGACCAACTTGGATGAATGGACAGTGAGCATGTCAAGAGCAAGCTAAGCACAAATGTTGAACTGGACATAAGCTGTTAATAAATGGCTTTACATAAGAATTTGTGGAGTTACTATAAATACAAGCTGGCCCCACAATTGGAGCTTGCCCAGTGTCTTTTGGGACCTCCAATTTTTGTTCCTACTAGCAGTAGACATTATCACCTCACTTGCTATCAGTGATGTTGGTTTCAATAACCTTCCAACTCCCCAACATAAATCATAAGACTGGCGATTTCGATATCAAGATAAAGTTATGTCCTAATTATATTAACAAGTATAAATAGAAAAAACAGTTATGAAAGAGTATTTAATGTATCAATAATACACAGCCTTGGCGAATCAGTAAGTTCACATGCATATGGGGTATGACATATGCAGCTCATAATGCAAACAAGTACAGGGGACCCCCAATTTCTTACCTATCAGTCTACCTTGTTGATTACCTATCTATCACTCACGCATGAGCACACTCACACATTACACTCAACATACACACACAACTGCCAACACCTATACATACTGATCTGATACACTACTCTCTGCCAAGACATGAGCTAACCTGTATGTACAAGGAAGACCCCCCTATATCTCTTTGTTGTGGGATTCATTACATATAATACTACAGATGCAAATCAAATAATATGGTTACAGTGTCGTCTAGATAACCGAACCATAAGCATAGTAGTTTTGATAATGTGAATCTACATGCAACAAAGTTGTATTCCATTATGAAAAATAGACTAGGAGTCGTCAAAGTGGAAACAAAGTAACTGCAGATAGCGCGTGTCAGAGAACTCTAGGGACGAATAGACAAATAAATTTAAGCATCTAAAGCAAAGATGTAAAAATCAAGACGTAGTAGCTCTAAATATAATGTAGCCACCATACCTGCTGCAGCGTAGTAATGAGGCGAAAGATACGAGCATAATTTTTCATCACTTTCCCAGCCATAACATATCTGAAAAATTGGACAACTGAGCTATTTCCTCAAAGGAAAAAATGATATAATTATAAAATCACAAGCAACATTTAAGAATCAAGGGTAAAGGCGGTTACACAATACAGAATCTTATTTATAAATTCTTCCAATAAAAGTTCTGAGTCAATTTTATTAGTGCAATTTGCTCACGACATGAACTAGATGATACGCTTAAAGGAGCTCATTGCATATTGTCAAAAGTATTTCTGAAATTTAGAAGATACGGAGCATAATGAGGTGCCAATTAGCTACTTTATTTGTGTAGCCATTATTAGGTAGCTACCTTAATTGTCTAGGCACAATAGGCATTCCTATTGAACAGTTTATTTTCTCCTACAAACTGAAGAGGTTTTTTTTTATGCCTTTACCTCCTCCTTGGACTCCATTCTACTCCCTGCTACCTGTGTGGTACACACATGTACACACTAGTGTGCAATGCAGGGAACAATTCCCTCCACTTTTGCTAGCCTGTACAGGGAGTGAACTCCAATTGTTGTGCATGTGGGAAGCCAAGATCCCCCCTGCCAACATTGTAGATTACGAACAACAACAACAAACCAAACCAAGTCCATGCCTACTGGTCACATGTATAAGGTTTTGTATTTATCTGTGCATGGGTGTACATAAGGTTTGATATATGACTACAAGAAGAGATCTGTACTCTTCAGAGGAATATGAGCTTAATACTTGGGACCTATGGCTGATGGAGATTAGAAACTAAACATTACAGAAAGAACTGTAGCAAATTGTATATTTGTCTTAAACTCAGTCATAGACTCATAGGTGAGATTGTCTTCACACGTACTTATCTTTGCATAAAATTTTAAGTAGAATATGTCTTAACAACTACACTTGTTTTGACATCAACTAAAGGTTCTATTGACTGGCATTTTTCGACCGTTCCTCTTATTTGAGAGCATTTGTTACTCTTTAGCATACTATCGACGATATTATTTGTTGCCAAAAAAAACTTGTTTCGACGCGGTTTATGTTCGATTTCCCAGATCACGCTTGCTGGACTAGGTGAACCAGCACCAATTGGAACCTGATTTGTTGTTCATATAAAGTTGATCGCAATGCTTTTTCCGTAAATATGTATTGTTAGTGTGCATCTTGTGAGAGGAAGATACGTGTATTGCTGGAAGTTTGATTCTTGTGACAAACATTAAGGCAATTTTTTTTTCTTTTTTTTTCTTTTTTGTTGTTGATTTGCCATCACATCAGGTTGTAACAATTTTTCTTTAGTTTCAGTTTGATTGGAATCCTATTTTTCCTGGTCCATTTCTGATTCCACGTATGCTAAATTCACTGGAAAAATATTTATCTTTTTTCTAATCGGTTGAGCCTTCCTCAATAAAAAAATGTAACTAACATTTCGATTTACTGTATTATTTTCTCGTATTCCATTTCTGCACTGTAAACTCAATTACTGGAAAAGATTAAACCTCTAGATGAACAAGTGAAGCATTTCTCAGATTGCTATATACTTTTAATCGCTGGAATCAAAACAAGAAAAAGCCCATTTCCTTACTAAATGGTGGAGTCGTCATCAAAAAGGGGGGGAGTAGATACCTAGATGGGGTTTGTGATCCAGCGTCGATGCCGACGTGTCTCCGTGCCGAGGACAACCCCGACCGGATCCCGAGCCCATGCCTTCCCGAGCCCTCCTTCGACTCCACTTCCTGTTCTCGATCGAGCGTCGTCCCGCTCATCATGAGCACCGACCTCCCCGATCTTCTGAACCCGAAGCCACAACGCCTGGACGACCTCGACCTACCACATCGTTCCCGCCGTCGTCGCTTCTGTCGACGAGCGAGGGGTTGGGAGCTTAGGGCCTAGGGTTCGTGGGAGAAGGGGTTGGGAGCTTAGGGCTTAGAGTGAGACCTAGAGTTAGGGTTTGTGGGAGATTGAAAGGAGGAGATGGGAAATTTTAGGATTTAGGGAGAGGACGGAAGAGGGGGCAGAAGGAGAGCAAGGAGAATGAGAGTTCTTCTGAGTAAAATCGGAGGGGGGATGGAATATATTACAGAAAGTTTATTAGAAGTTTGCCACCGCTCTAAACTATTAATAACACTTTGTTTTATAAACGTTATAAAAAGCCCAGAATTAGCCCAAACCGTCATAGAAAAAAGATATTTTTCAACTTGATAACGCTTATGTATCAGCCGTCATTAAAACTCCTTATCGAGCGTCATTAAAAGGATTTTTTGTTGTAGTGTACCTTTATATTGTTAGATGATTGACCTAGGACAGCGTTCTACCATCGACACTGCGGCGTAGGCTGGACGTTGTTACGTTCTCGTACCCTCACAGTCGGTGCGGGTCGTGACAAGTGTGCCACACCTTGTCCTTATTTGGTTGTAGGTGTGGTTAACTGCTTCTATGATAAAATACTGAACCATGTTATGATCTAGATTATTGTGAGCAGTTTATTTTCAGTTTATACGGTATGTTTTCTGTATGTTGTTACGTCCCACTGTGGACCTGGTGATCTCTCCAGATGTAGATGGTCAGGATTACTCACATGAGTACGGACTCGATTTTGCTCATTTGTTTTCAACCGCGGAGATCTTTCCCTCCGACGACGCTTGATTTTCTGTTACTTGTATCTTTCATTTATCTTTAGAAGGTTGGACTATAATAGCTCAGACTATTTTTGATAGCTGTTTGGTAGTGGATTTGTTTCCACCCGGCTATCTCTTTTGACTCTCTTATCTTATTTTATCTTGACTATTGTTTATCTATTGTGTTCTGTGGATGAGATATAGATGTTTGTGATTGGCCTGTGATTTATTATTTACAGCTTATGTATGCGTACGAAGATTCCACATATTGGAGTATTCTTCGTATGCATTCAGCTAGCTTGTTTTGTAAGCTTGGTCCTATGTATTTTGGGACGGGGGAGTTACAACTGTGGTCTGGTGCTGGGTCAGAAACCTGCTTGTCGGCACCTGGATCAACTTCGACTAAACTTGTAGAGATCACCAGGTCTTTATGGGACTAGCAAGGTATATAAAACATGCCACATGTGTGACATATAGAACAGAATCATGAACAACTAAACATAATGAATTGTACAAAGACTGAGACAATTCAAATCATGGTACGTGTATGAGAACAACTACATGTGCGTGAACTTTCAAAAGAAACAGAATCAACCACCAAAGCCCTCAGCGAACTACGGCTAAATGAGTCAAACCCTAGACCTTCGTGGCTGCTAGGATAGCAACATAACCCTATGCTTCGTGGACACTAGGTTAAAACGAAATGAAATAAGGAAAAGCAGTCCATACACGCATACTCGTTCCCGTGGTTCTACTTTCTAGAAAAATAACAAGATCTCGAGAGTTGTGCATGTAACAACGGTGCCTAATGAGAGATATATATAGTCAATCTTAATCCAACAAGCCTAACCAAATATATATATACAACCACAATATTAATATTTTCACTATTATTTTAGATGAGATAAATATAGATTTTCCCTTTATTATTTAATTTCATTCATTTAGTTACAGCCTATACTCTGTTAATCCTGTACATATTAATATATACTCTTTTAATTGCATTATTATATACGGATGACTCACAATCTATACTTTTAATACTAAAGTAGTTTAAATTAACATTATAATTAACACAAGTTGGAAGGGCTTTAACGCAAAAGACAACTAATTCTATTAATAAAAATGAAAGGACATCAAGAAAGTCACAGGACCTAGAGGGCATGGTCACATGTGATGTTGCTCAAATTCTTCTTCTCGGAAGAGAGATTTTGTGAACGAGGACTAAGAAAAAAAAGTGTTTTCATAAAATAAAAATAAAAATAAAAATAAAAATACAATTGCATGAAAATGTTTACTATTTGGGCAGGGTTTTACAATCTATCCAACTTAAAAATGATTTCGTCCTCGAAATCTAAAATGCCAATAATAAGAAGAATGATGGCGAGTGTTTTCTATGTGGCGGTAATGAAGGTGGGAGAGTTTCTACGAGGGTTTCTACATGTATAAATCTTCGTAGAAATTCTCCATCTTTCATACCATGGATAGAAATGAAAAATCATTGTAGAGTATTTTTTTTGTACAATTTTTAGATAGAAACTCTATCAAGTAGGATATAAATTTCTTTAAAGTACAATGCCACCTATGATAAAATTCTAATTTTAGAAATCAACATTGGAGATGGGCTAATACCATTAGAATTTTTTATTTCGCCATTTGAATAACATGTCATGAAAATCAGATATGGCATTTTCAGCAAGTATGCATCTACATTTAATAACACATGGGATAAGTATGTTACAACATGCAATTGGCTTTTAATGTTTCTTGAAAATATTTGATGGTTAAATAAAATTTTCATATAAAGAGAATCCAAGATGTATAAAATGTTTGTAACCTAATGATAGTCCAAAATTCAACTAAACCCTTCCATTTCTTTACAAAATGTCTGTAGGACAAAATACAGCTCGATCGACTCTTTCCTTCTAGCTTATGTCCACAACCATCAAAAAATTGCATGCCAACCTACACAAAATTGAGAAGAAAATACATTAAAATTATTATATAAAAAAAATAGTTCACACAAGATCATGTATCCATGTATTCCATAAACATGTATCTTTGTTGCATTTGTATTCCTCCTAATTTCTAAAGATCAAAATTGATAAATAAATTTGAGATTTAACCACATAATAACAAGACTTTTACATGTATCCCTACTTCAGTAAATGCGTTATTCTGGTCAATGTACTAAGGAACTTTCAATCATTATAACTGTCATAGTAAATACTATGTGCAAACAATTTATCTCAGAATATGAAGAAAAAGATTAACCTACTTCTACTCTATTAAAGAATGAAAAATGGTGAATGGTCAAAATCAATAAAATGGTAACAAAGTCTAAAGAATGTCAGTCAACTCCATTACTACAATATTGCCTTCATCAAAAGAGCTGATTTCTAAGCATCTAATGCTTTTGTACATTTCTCTTTTAAAGTGTCAGATCAAATTGGACTTGACACACAAATTAGCAATGATGTCAGATTTAAGCTTATGGTCAGGACAGGATAATCCAAATCATACAAGGTCTCTTTGATCTGTTCATTGAATCAGGATCTGCAAGAGTTTTCATCACATTTTTATCACATTTTCTAACAATTGGACAATTTGTAGAAAGATGTTACAATAATGAGTTATATGGTAAGGGAAGGGCTAAACCAAAGTTGATTGTGTTGTTGATCTCATGAATCTTTTAGTTTATAGGATTATAACACAACTTTGATGTCTCTGCGTAACCTGGGCTAGTTGTTTAGGTATATTCCTGCTAATTAAAATTTGACTGAACAAAATGGTATGATTTGGTGAAAAAAGGGCAGATCCGATATGTAGTTTAGTCGTCCATCGATTCTCTTCGATATTTAATGCATGAGTGTGTGTTGGATGAATTTCATGGAGTAGAACAATTATATGAGTGTGCGTCCAGAGAACAGTATCTATGTGTCGATATGGATTTATCAAACGCACTGTGTGTTTCCTGTGTACTGTATATGTTATACTGCAACTTGTTTGTGTATCGATTTATATAACAGTTTGTATCATAAGATAGTCCAACTGCAAATATAAGGAGAGAGAAAACTATGTCGTACCTAAAACATCGTCACCGGAATACCTTAAACCAGAAAGACTAAAGGAATGCAGATCATATACCTCATTAGTATTATACTTTGTTATGTTTCTCCTGCTCCTCCTGCTCCAGTAAAGTTGAATACCTCCAAGTTTACCTCTCTTTTTTTCATATGAAAATGCATAGTTAAAATAGATAAGACAGAGAGAAAATTAGAAAAGAAACTAGTAAAACAACACCAAATGAAACTCATGAATTTCTAACATTTAAAATTAGTGGGAATGGTTAATAAATATAAAAAAATAGAACTAGTAATTATACCATAAAACATTTTGAGTTCTGCAAGATGCAACATAAACATTATATGGTAGTAATAAAAACTAATTTGAGCTTTGCTATGTCCTTTGACAACCATATCAGTTGCTCTATACTGATCACCAAATGATTGCCTTCCAATGCATATAGGTTTAGTCCATCCTGGAATCATCAAAGATACACTATAAAGGAAAGCAGATATTATTGCAACATACTAAGAATAATACCAATAAATTAAATACTTGGAAGAAGGCATGGACTTGAAAACGGAGAAATAGTGGTTGAAAATCTGATCTGATGTGCTTTTTCACGTGACTAAACTTTACACAATTGCTACTATGAGCAGAGAAAATGTTGCAAACTGTCTAGGAACAACTAATAGTTTTCTTTGATTATGTTAAATGAGAAGTGTTACTAGATGATAGAAATTAATAATCCAAGCAAGATAAAGTCAGAGAATCTGAAATGGTTTGTTTTTCCTTACCTATGATGATGTATAACAACCTGTGAATGTTGGGGAAGTTTACAAATAATATAGAAAATTACTTGAATTAGATTTTAAATGCAAATAGAACATGTCTAGTCATAACTAATGTAATGCTCTGAAATTGTAAAAAAAATAGCCTAAACCACATTAGTTGTGACCTACCAGGATCATATATCTTAAGAGAATAAGGGCATTATATGAACATGTGACACCAGGAAAATCTACAAACATGAATTAGACAGTACAATAGACTTTCTACCAGCTTGAATATAAAATCCTACACATAAGGGTCTAAGAGGCCAACTAATATGCAATATAACAGTATCAAGGTAACTTACCTTCTTGGGATTGAATAGGTAGTCATACAGAGTTGATTAGAGTTGATTCCTCCTATGTCATAGACATACTCTTGTTTACAGCAGAGTAAGAATAACTAGTAGTTGTTCCAGATACCTCCCAAAAAGGCCATTCAAGTTAGGACCTATATACAAGTACTAGTAGTATATGGGCAGGGGTACTATCTGTTGTTATCAGTTCTTGATAACTGTACTAGAGGAACACAGGTAGCAAACTGCAATTATGCTTCCATAGGCTAATCAAAATGAAACAGTTATTTATTTATGGAGCCCCCAACAAACAAAAAACCCTTTTATTCTCCCTATAATAATAATAAAATTAAAAATTAAAAGACTCGTCATATACCTGTATCCTTCACTATCAAAAGAGTAGTTGTAGGTACAAGTTCTACTAACTTCATGATAACATCTGATGTCTTCCCTTTGGTAATAACTTCTAGATATTTTCCAAACAAGACAAAAGTAATTAGCATCGTGCTTGTCTCAAATTATGTTGGAGACCAAAACCCGGTAACTACACCATATAGACTGTAATCTAGTCTAAGTATGGGTTAAACTAATATCCAGGTATGGGTAAACTCTACAATCTTGTCCAGGTATGGGTTAAACTCAACATTCCCTTTAGATTCTTCCAAGTAAAACTGTAACATGAAAATAGTAGTTAAAAAAATCAGGATTCTAATGAAACAATTTTTCTTAATTAAGTTAGTGACATCGCCAAGGCATTTCAAACCATGGTTTACAGTATCGGTCGTATCATATAGGTTTTGGCATGTTTATATCGATGGTCTGATACTGGCCAATGCCTGAAACATCTCTTTTTCCAGCTCAATTCAATAAAAAAGAGAATGGCAAAAGAATAGTATCGACATGATGATTCACTTTTGACAAAGGTCTGTTGGGAATGCAAATACTTTCTTTATTATTCTTCGACTTTCTGAAATCAAGACTCCGATACTCATAAATAAGGGCACAAAACTGATTTCTGAAATAAATACTATGGAACTTGCTTCAAACTTTCAGAGTACTTCACAAACATTTAAAAAGCTATTTATAGATGCATGCATTTTTTTTTTCAGAAAATAATAATATATTCACCAAACATGGGTATATAATTTATTAAAAAAATTACTGGAAAATTTTATTTCCAAAAATACAGAATACCTGGATATATAGTATTTCGAGTAACAAATGCCGTGGTCAGAGATGCATGCATCCTATATATTTAGTTATTCGCATAAAGAAAGAAAAAAGTGCCAAAATTTTAAAGGAATTAGAAAGACAACCTTTTGTTGCCTCTTAGACGGATGTGGACCAAACTACTGCTTCTTCTTTTTCCCATCAGTCTCCTCATCTCCATCAGCCTTTCTTTCGTCTTCCTAACAACAACTCATCCAAATGAAACCAATTTGTTCAGTATCAAACACCATCAAGATCGCAACTTTTCTTTTAATCAACCGTTCAAGCTATAAGAAATATATGCAACACAACGAAAGAAACAAAATCCCCAATTTTATTTTATCAAATGATCGATTCTACCTTTATTCCCTAGAAAATATATCAAAAAATAAAACTAAGAAAATGAGGGGCCAAGATGAAGGAGTGAGAGATGACCTAGTCAACAGTTGTGACGTCGATGCCGACAATAAAAATGATCCAACCTCCAAGATATGAGTCGTCGTATGCCTCTGATTTGCGCGCCCGTACATCTCTCTGTCGCCTTCCCATGGCCGGATCCGACCGCTCCAGACTCGAATATGTCGGACCCGACGACCCCGTTCCCTGCTCGACCGAGTCCGGTTGTTTTCTTGCTACCGTTTGATATATCCACCGCACCGAGTGTCCTTTCGAGTGGCCACATCACCCGCGCCACCATCCTCAGCCTGACGCATCCCATAAACTCTAGTTGTCGGTGGACACCAGATCCGATGGATCTGCGAGTCCCTGAGACTACCGCCTCTCCCTCGGCGTGGTGGCGACTGCAGCACCCTTGCCGCCCCAACCTGAGAGAGAGAGAGACAGTGAGAGTGAGAGAGAGAGAGAGAGAGAAATAGAGTTTAGAAAAATAAAATTGGAGGAGTTTGGAGAGGAGGCGGGCTCCTTATCGTGGATGCAGCGCCAAATTTTGGGAGAGAGCGGCAAAATGAAAAGAAATTCTAAAAATAAATTTTGGAACAACACTTTAAAGTGTTGAGTTCAGTCTATAATAATATACGACATTTTAAAGTATCATATATATTGATAAATATTTAATTACAACGATACAGTTTAGTAGAGTGCCATTACTAAAAAAAAGTCGATGACACTTATTTAGAAAGTGTCGTAAAGTGTCGTTAATAATATATTTTGTTGTAGTGATGGATGGCTGGAGCTTCAAGTTTTAGGGATTTGTCTTCAAATTTTTTATTTTATTTTCGTTTATTGAAATACAATCCAAAAAAAAAATTTCCTGAAACAATAGTTTATCAAAAAAAAAATATAGTCAAATGTTGGGCTCGGGTTTATGCGCGAAAGAAGGTAATATTATGAGATTTAGGCTATGAGTTTTGTAAATTTTGGGCTCTAATTTTGTAAATTTGTATGCTTTTACGCCAAATAAGCTATAGTCTATTTTTCTATCATGTAAAATAAAAAGCTATGCTGCTTCTCCTAGAATTCAAAAATGAGATCTGCTTTAACATACAAATATAACAATAGATGAATGCTATAGATTCTATAGCATTCGAGAAAGCTATAAATAGATATTTTTATAGCACTACAAAAAGAACGTTATTGTTGATAACATTCTATAGCGGGGACACTTGAATGCTATAGAAAAACTGCTATTATAGGTCCTATTTGTTGTAGTGTCTGTTGATTATACAATATTTGATTATTTATCATCAGTCCAACTTTATTCGATGTGATTGGAACTATAGATCTGCCAACCCCTGTAACTAGAAGTTCTTCGTTATTTATTGGTCTTCTGAAGTCCCAACAAGAATATTAAATAATTTAAGATTATGCTTTCTCAACATTTAAGTTGTAGGCAACGAAAATAAGGGTCAACTCAGTGTGTATATATATTTTGGAAATTAGTGTATATATATATTTTGGAAATAATAATTATGCCGTATTTTCACTTGAAATCGATCTCCTAACCACTCAAATCGTATGCCTCAGCAGAAGGTAATTGTGGTGTACGCTCCCACCGGGAATCGATCTTCTGACCACTCGGGCTGCATGCATCTCTCTTTCAACCACTAGGCTAGTGGTCATTTGTGCTAGTGTGTATATATATATATATATAATTAATCCACGTTAACCGTGGTGGCTAAGGCCTTCATTGAAATCGAAAAGCAAGAACTGGAGTAGAAAGATGGCCCTTGCTCCTACAGGTAGAGGAGGAGGTAGGGTGGGGAAAGCCTGAGCTCAAAAAGGTGAGGGGAGAGTCCCAAAACATAAGGATAAGAAGTTACAGCAAAAGATAGGTCTACCTCCTACTGTCCAAAAGAAGAGAGCGACATTGGGGATTAACTTCATGAATTTCCTGAACAACGTCGACAAATACTTGATGCAGGTTTGGAAGGGATGCCAGTGCTGCATCCCTTTGTTTAACTCTCTCGCGGAAAGCCCGATGGTATTTAGGTTCAAATGCAAGAGCGGTTAAAATACTAATCTCTTTCACATCCTCTCCAATAGGATAAGAATCAACAACCCTGGCCATAAATGCTGTAAGCTTCGTCTTGGTTTCCATGACTGATGTCTGATGACCGTCCTTGTTACTAATCGAAGACGAGGCCGGAATATCGATGATCCAGTCTGATTTGAATCCATTAGTGGGCGACGCTAGATTGTCCACCACATACAATTGAGATGGCAGATAAGGGTCAAAAATCTTGGTGGAAGAGGAGTTGACGAGGGTCCCCGAATGAATGTCTTCAGCAACTTCTTCCCCCTCTTCAGCATGTATCTCCTCAGAGAAGTCCGAAGATAGAATGTCGAATTTATTGTTGAGGTTTAATCCCAAGGTTTTGATGGGAGTTTTGGCATTACACTTCTGTGATTGATCTTGGCTGCTGGAGTGTCTCGCCAGTGGTTGAGTAACACCAACAAAGTCCACCATGAGGGGAGCCGCGAGATAACTGTCAGTAGTTGCACCAGCTTCTTCAGTGTCTGAATCAGGGTCCTTCGATACCACAAGTGTGTCAATCCTAGTGGGTCCTCCAACACCACGAGAGTATCATCCCTAGACTCCAAGTAGAGCGTCTTGGGAAGGAGGGTCATGGTAGCATTTTGTTGACTCTCGATGCCGGGCTCTATAATATTTTCACAACTTTCTTCAAAATAGAGGTGACTGTTCGGTAGAGGGAGAAGAGGAGACAAAATGTCTGTATACGACAAACTGGCCGTAGATTCCCCTTAATTTAATTTAATCTTGAGCTCCGGGTGAGCCTTAAAGCAAAGTTTAGAGGAGTGACCTCTCATGTGGCAATGGCTGCAATACAAGAAGTTTTTATCATAAATGATCTGTTGTATGTGCACTTTGTTCCCCAGTTGAATATGGATATTGTTAGAAAGTTCCTTCGAGGTGTCCAACTCCATACGGATCTTGGTATAGTTGGCTTTCTTAAGATTTCGAGTTTCATCCGCAACCTCAATGAACTTCCTAAAGGAACTCGCGATTCTTTTCAAGGCGGATGGAACAAAACAAATCAAGGGTAGATTGGGGAGCATGACCTAAATAGCGGCGATCGCAAGTTCCTAATTGATGTTGAAGTTAGGAGACCATTTGAGGATTTTCATCAGACTATTATCTATTCTGGTGATGTTCTTTGTCCAAACTTTATTAAGATCCTCTGCATACGACAGGTGAAGCAACATATGTTTAGGGTCCATAGGGGCAACGCGGTAGGCTTTGGAGAGACCCCAACCCACTACAACATCTTGTCACGACCCGTACACGCTTTTCAGGATGCGAGTACGTGTCCAAGTTCAACCTATGTCGTAGCATCGATGGTAGTATGCGGTCTAGCCCGCACTAAACTAGGGTTCACAAAATAATGTCTTTATTGCTTATTCACAACAACTAAATTAATTTACAATATTCCATTATTACATTTGAAGAAAATATAATATCTTACAATGTTGAAAACTCCCATCTAACTAGACTTCTAGAGTTTTGTCCTTTAATTACTGTCACTCCCCATTCCCGATATATATTTGCCTTTATGATTCCAGTATGAGGTATCCGATATTTGTTCATGTGCACCATTTAAATAATTAATTATTAGTTTTAGCATGTAATATTTAAACATGTCATTAGTCACATGGTTAGGGTATGCTTAGTGTTAGGGTTTTATGAAGCCAACTAACCCCACTAAAAATATTCTCTTCCTCTCTCTCTCTCTCTCTCTCTCTCTCTCTCTCTCTCTTTCTCTCTCCCTCACATAAACCCTCATTTATTTTCCCAACCACTTTTTAGGCAAGTACACCATGCTCAAATGTTGAGATTCTTGTATTTTTATTTCTTTTCTTTTCCTTTGATTTTATTAGTCTAGATTGTTCCTCTTCTCATTCTCTAGGTCTTTGTGTTTTTGGTTTTAGTGGCTATTTTTGTGTAGATCTAATTTTCAAAAACTAGGGTTTATACTTTTTTATGGTTTTGATCTATCAAATTTGCTTGTTTTCAAAAACTAATTGTTCCATGTTGTAGAGAATTTAATTTTGTTCAGTTTTGAAATTTATTTCGCTCGATTCTGAGTGCTAAGGCTCAAGCTATGGACATTGGAAGTTTGGAAAAACTCTATGGCTGGAGCTTGCTGCTGGTTGGGGACGATGGTCGCTCCACGTATGCTTCACGTGCCGCACAAGCCTCGCAAGCATGCATTCGCATGCTGGGTCGTTTCTGTGTGCACGCTTTGTGTTATCGCTCCTTTCACGTGCCTCGCGTGCTTGTCTGTTCGCACGCCCCTGTGCTGTGCCTTTGGCGTGCACCCTTGCGTTCTTACTCCTGTGATGCGTGCTATTCGTACATGGCACCATTTTCGAGTACGCCATGCCATTTGTGCGCCTCGCCTTTTTGATCATTACACCTATGTGCCCTAGTGACCTGTACGTCTCGTAGCTATCTTGTGACTATGTGACTCGACCTTGTCTTTGACTGTCTACCTGTGCATGTGCTGGTATATCCTATGTATGTATTGAGGTACAATCTATGTGTGCACTGAAGTGCTACCTGACGTGCTAAGCAAACTTACACATTACATGTCAGTATGTTCTTAGTCTCCAACACATACATGATAAACGGTCAGAGACTATGACGTGGTGTGCTGTTTATTGATTGATGCATTACACTAATAATGGATCCGTATATGGGACTCCATAAACTGGTGTGGATTCATACTTAGGGTACCCGTACTATATACGATATCTAGGGGATAATCATGTGACCACGACATGTGAATCTAAGACAAACATAGGGTTTAACTAAGCAATTCAATCTAGTAGACGCATTGGGAGGGAAAGAATCTCGAGATCGGTTTATACTAGCCACCCCAGGTCCCATCCTGGCCTGTCGGGTTGGCCACCACGGATATTTTTAATCTTTCTATAGTGGATGACGATAACCAACTCCTATGTGCTATGGGTTATATGTTTCGCACGGTAGCCCTACGGGGGACCGGTGCATAATAAATGTGCTCTGCATTATATAATGGATTGGTCAGCCCTGATTGCGATCTGTATCTATTATTAGTAGCCTAGGAACATAGACTGTCATGGTGCGTGGTCCAACTCATGTCCTTGTTTGGTTGTTGGGTTAGGCCATTGTGCTATGACAGGCTACGGTCTGAAGTTACGACCAGAAGTCCATAACATGACCATAGTTATAAGATGTATTTTATCCTGGTACGATATTGGCACCGTTTCCTTGTATGGTTGAAAGGGTGCCATATGGTCTCGATGACACGTTATAAGCCTATAACTCATGAGCCAAGACTTATTATTATTATGCTTGGGGTTCGTTTCTCTCTTATGTGCTCCCTTGTGGTACTTGCTATTTGGGGCTGACCTCGCTGGTTTTGGTTGGCCAGATCTCGTAGCAGAACCCGAGGATCCAGTCTTCTTTCCTGACAACAATGGTGTATACTAGGAGCATGGCCATCGGAGGACTCGAGTGGGTTTCTTCTCCACCACTCTAGCAGCATATGTTTTGTTCTGACGTTTAGCCATCGGCACCTGTTTAGCCGGTTATTTTGGATATTTAGTTTCCATACATAATTGTAACTAAATCAGAATGCAGCTGAATACGGTTATGTACTTATGACTCTCTGAGCTAGCTGACTTATAGAGCTAGTACCTTATGATCATTTTGATGAAGCTTCGTGGATACCTTACTGCTTTATCCTATATGTTCATTAATTGATGTTCCTTGCTTTGAATGACTGAGACATAGGTGTAATGTATAGCCCTAGGCGAATTGATTGTAGTATACACCCCCTTGTTTTTTGACAGCCATGACTGCTGTGTGATGTCTTTGTACCTTATACGGCGTAGCTGTCTATGTTTGTCCCTATATACTGGTACTGGGGCATGACAAGGTTTTAGTGGTTTCCCATGCAGGTCTAATTTTCATACTTTTGGGGTGTTATTATTATAGGAGTCTCAATCAAAAGTTGTTCCAGTTGATCTCTTGTCTCATCTTCTTTTTTCTCACCTTGATTGTTAATTTGAATTGCATCCTCGAATCTTCCTCCTCCTAAAATTTGATATCCTGTATATTTTCCTATAGGGGTGCTTCTTTCTCAGTAGCTGGCGAGGCCAACTTGGAAGAACGTCCAATAGAGCATGGCTCGACGGGGCAGCCATAGGAAGGAATGCCTCCACCTGTTCAGATTTAGGTAGAGATTATGTCAGTGCCAGTAGAGTAGCAAGTTCCAGAAACTCCTGCACCCCAGCGGTGGCGACAACGGCAGCAGTACCTGATGCTACATCACTCCTGAAGGTTATTCGAGGATTTTTGGCTACTCAGCAGCATTAGGTGGTAGCCCATCAGCAACAATAGACCCAGCAATAGGAACAGAATGAACTACTGAATGAGGGGTTACAGCTAGCCCTTGAGAGGAGTGTTAGGAATGACTCGGGAGCTCGGGATGGTTTTGCCGACTTAACCTGAGGTACTTTGCCGGTACGGAGGATGCCATTAAGACGGATGCTTGGCTTCAGGACATTGAGGCCATTTTGGCAACAGCAAAGGTTCCAGTAGAAGAGAAGGTTGACCAGGTCAAATTATTGCTTCAGGATCTCGTTCGCGACTGGTGGGCATCAAAAAAGGTTGGAATGAGGCATCATGTTCCTGGGGATAGCTTTAGTACTAGGTTACAGGCCAAGTACTTTAGTGTGGTAGCACGGTATGAGCTACAATAGAGGTTTATCAGTATCAAGTAGGCTGGAAGGACGGTGGATGGATATGCAGCAGAGTTCTGTCGACTTAGTCGGTTTGCATCGATGATGGTGGCTACGGAGCCAAAGAAGGCTATGAGGTTTCAGCAGGGACTTCATCGGGAGATTCTACAACTGGTAGAGGGGAACGACTACCAGACTTTAGATGCAGTCTTAACGGTAGCTCGGAGGCACGAGCTTTTCTAACAAAGGTTGGCAACGAAAACTGGGGGCCAGAAAAGGTCTCATGCCCAGAGTATGGGCGGAAGAGAAATACAGCGAATTTTGGCACTAGCACTGGGTATTCGTATTCATGATCAAGGGGCACCACGGATGTCGGTGGTACTTACGTTAACAGCACCAGCTTGACATCAGCAGCTGAGGAACCAGCAGGAACGCTAGGGGGACCTGTAGGATGTACTTAATATGGTAAGGGAGGGCACACTAAGGATGCATATCAGACAGCTAATGGTTATGCATGAGGTATGGTAGTTCAGACCACAGGATCACCAGTTGTCATATAGTGTAGAGGCAAGGAGGGCCAATTCAGTAATTTTTGGCGTTGCCAACTCCAAGGGCAGCACCGATCAGAGGGCCAGCATTAGCAGTAAGGCCATTCGCCCAGTGTCTGCAGATGTAGGCTCATATATTTCTCCATGCATAGAATCGAGGAGGCCAGCAGACGTCGTAGCAGCAGCATGGTCAAGGAGGACTGCAGCAGAGAGCTCAACAAGCCAGGGTCAGGCCTTCATCTTATCTCTAGGGGAGACACTGGCATTAGGCGATGTGGTTGTAGGCACTATTTTTGTTACCTCTTTTCCTGCAGTAGCATTATTTGACTCGGGGGCTACCCATTCTTTTGTATATGTACGATTTACGATATGCATTGGATTGGAGTTTGAGGCATTACTGGAGAGGATGAATATACTCATAGGTAATGGGCTCGTAGGAGTTAGCAGTATGATCTTAGCGTATCTGGTTGTCTTGTGTGGGCATTTATTGCCCGTATCTTTGATTGAGTTCCCTATGGGCAACTTCGACGTTGTTCTAGGAATGGACTGGTTGAGAGACAGTCACGCGACAATAGATTGTCAAAGAGGTAGGGTGGTGTTCAATATTCCAGACAATGAAGAGTTTACCTCTGTACGATCATTGGATGATCATTCCAAGGGCATAGTTGTAGCGGCAGTAGCAGCGGAGGAGAAGGTTCCTAGGGTGGTCGAAGAGTTTTTTGATGTTTTTCCAGATGAGCTTCCAAGTTTACCACCAGCGAGAGATGTGGTGTTTTGCATTGAGTTGAATCCTGGAACGAGGCCTACAGCCAACAGGGTTTACAGGATGTCGGAGCCAGAGTTGGACAAGCTTTATCAGCAAATAGAAGAATTGAAGGTGAAAAAGTTTATTCAAGATAGTAAATCATCCTGGAGAGCACCGGTGATTCTAGTACCCAATAAGGATGGGACAATACGGATGTGTAATGATTATAGGCAGTTAAATACAGTAACAGTTGTAGAAGCATGGAAAATAATAAAGAAAGATCCATACGGCTCAGACAGCCTATACAGCTCAATGATTCATGCGGCACGAGGGACTATGCGGCTCAAGACGTTCCATGTGGCTCAGAAGAGAAGACACATGGCTTACAAACAGTTATCCCTTCCGCTCTATACGGCATTAATTGCTTTGACAACTGACCGCTCTGACGAAATGACAGGCCTGACACAAAGAGGCAATTATGACACTGTTATAATGACAGAATTCTAGGAAATCAAAAAAAATCTCTGGCACAACCACCCGAGATCCAGAAAACACCACGCAGCCTAGACATGTGGACAGTCATATGCGATTCGAGCGAAGACTCCCCATGCGGCTCAGGCCGAAGTTGCCCTATGTGGCCCAGATCGAAACAGCCCTATGCGGCTCACAAGGATCATCTCCATGCGGCTCACTACCCATTATATGGTCCAGATTATCATGTGGTTCGAAGATTCGGAGACCACTCCCCAGGCAGTCCTGACACGTGGCCAGGCTCATGCGGCTCAACCCTTATGCGGCTCAATCCTCATGCGGCTCAGTGACTCCCAAACACGTGTCATAAAGCCAATCAATTTCCCAGATTTACTGCAATCAAAGATTGGGTCAAATCCGAATAATCTGGGACACGTGGCAGGAGAATGAAATAAACTTATTCATTCAGATTCGCAGACATCAGCAAATCATCATCACAGAGATTTATTCCAATCAGCATTAATTACTGATAGGATTTGGTGCAATCTACACTAAATGGCCCAGATTCATCACACTCAAGATCAATGGCCCAGATTGATCAATCAACAGGTCGCTGCCACTCTAAGGTGCAATCATTACAAACCCTAATGATTGCATTCCCTCCTTATAAATAGCAAGGTGCCATTTCCTTGCGAGAGGACCACTTTTAGAGATCAGAGAGAGCACGAGAATACTTGGAGAAAAAAATCAGAGAGAGAGCAAAGAGAGCATTTCTTCAACGCCAAGCAATCTTTTGGAGCCAAGGCTGCATACCGATCGTCCAAGGAGTAAGGCAGAGCTGCCGTAGCTTTCCCGAGTCTCTATCGTCACCCCCCAGAATCTAAAATAAACAATTGTACTTAGACTGATGTACCTAGGCTGTCGTCCCAAGGCTTTCTTTGTACAAACGAGTTTGTAATGTGAAGTAAAAGTCCAGTCCTCCGATAATTGTTCTGCTCTTTTATATTTCATGGCAAACACGATGGTGACTCTGCTGGGGTCAAACTTCTCCACGGCTGAGGAGTTGGTGACGTAATCGGATGCAGCCAAGCTTGGCTCCACGCAACAGAAGATGGTCGTCCGCTTCGACCAACAGGCGTTCGAAGAGATGCTCTCTGAAGGAAGTGCCGGCCCGACCCAGAAGCGAACCCGCACAAAGAAAGCTCGCTGCGAGTGGAGGCCAAAATCATTTGCTCCTCCACAAGCTCTGGACGGGGTACTCTCTGCTACCCAAGACGGCGAAGGCGACTCTCATACGGCTCCACTTCGAGCCGTAGAGAACTCTGCTGTCCCCAAGTCCGACAGAGGAAAACACTACGATGCTGGACTTGCAGGGACAAAGAGCAACTCTATGCGCCCCAAGAAGAAGCCGAGCACTCCCTTGGCCAAAATTGCCAACCACATACAGGAGGCTCATGCAAGTGGATCTACCAGCCGCATGAAGAAAGGCTATGCGGCCAGATCATCCAGCCACATAAAGAAACTCATGCGGTTGAGACTCCCAGCCGCATGAAGAAAGCCTATGTAGCTACGTCCGCCAGCCGCATGAAGATTGTTGAGGATGACGGCATGACGCCTACCCCGCGCGGCTCTGTCTTCGACCGCCTGTCTTATGGTCCTGATCTCTTGTGCTCCCAAGAAGATATGTCTGACTCTCTCCAGCATCATCTAGACTCTTCCTACTATGTGCCTTTACGCACTAGAACGAAGAAGTCTAGGGCAGCGCGAGCTTGGCAAGCTCGGTCCGCTGATCCTGTCTTTGACCATCCGAGCGTCCCGTATACCGTTATAAGGGCCTCAGATGGGAAGTTGTACAGAACCACTCGAGTCCAGCCCCCGGCGGTGAACGGACAGAGAGGTGCACAAAAGTCTCCCAAAATCCAGGGAGCAAACATGGTCGATCCAGATCTATCTGACTTGCGTGAGGCCATCCTCCACAAACGCAAGGAAAGAGAAGGTGCCCCAGGATGCCAAGAGTCCTCTCACGGACGTCACTACACCCAAGTCATCGTCAACTGCTGCTGCAATAACGCGATGGTGCAAGAAGACCGCCAATCCGTCTTTCAAAGACTGCAACAGCCGTCTTCAGGAAACGAGCCACTTCCCGTCGTCTCCTGCAACTCTGCTCGGAAAGTCCCCGCTAATGGAAGAGGGAAGAAGACAAATGTTCCCAGCCCGAAGATTTTGACCACTTCGACTAAAAGACTATCGTCCAAGCGGGCGCCCACCACCGTAGTTTTCCAAGGTACTCGCTCTAAGACAAAATCTGCTACAATGAAAGATTCGTCGTCCACAACGCAGGGGGTTGCTGGGGCTCGAGGTAGCACCCCTCCGAGCCTCCACAACAATCCGATGTTCCAAGAAGACGAGGCAACTCTCCCATCAGATTCAGCAAACCCTGACGTCCCCGAGAACGTCCACAACTCCCAAGACAAGGCAAACTCGGAGACTGGGGGTACTGTTCCTTCCGAGTCTGAACCAGAAGAGAACATACCCACATACCCCGATGACTTCTCACTACAGGGGTACAATTCGGAGGGCGCTTCCTCCGCCGCTCCGTCCATCTCTCCTCACGTAAAGACGGTATTCATGACAGACAGCAGCCAAGGAGGTTCTAGTGATTGCCAACGCATCGACAGTCTCGAAGCCATATTGCTTGCTTTGGTCAAGTCTGTAGACTATATTAAAGCGTCCCTTCCAACTCTGCAAGGAGGGACGCCTGGCCAAACAAGCGTGGGTCCCGCGGTCAATGCGGACTCGAATTCGGTGGCACCAAACCCGGGCAACGATCCTCCTGAAACAACGGCCCCCACCGCCGTGGACGAGGCCCGCGAAGCAAGAAAAGAGGTCCAGGAGCTCCGAGCCATGTTTCACGCTCGAGAAAACTCTCAAGACCTCAGAATACGGCAACCGTACCCTGCTGTCTGGAGGGACGTTCCATTCCCATCAAGATTTAAGCCGTTCAATATCAATCCTTATGATGGCAAGACCTCAGCAAGTCGGTACATCACCTACTTCGAGGTCACCACCGACCATCTGCCCCATGACGATGCTATTCTCACACGGTTATTCATTGGGGCATTGGAAGGGGTCGCCTTCGACTGGTACCGCAACCTGCCAGACAACTGCATCTACTCCTTCGCCGGCTTCAAGCACATGTTCTTGGAGAGATTCTACGAAGTAGGGCAGGACATCACAATGTCCACCCTCATGGACGTCGTCCAAGGGGAGAAGGAGCTAACAAGAAACTATATTGAGCGGTTTCGCCAAACCGTAATGAAGCTGCCATCTAGAAATTCGGATTCCTCCTTGATTGAAATTTGCCAAAAGAGATTGCTCACGACAATCAGTCTCTGGATGGGCGAAAGTCAATTCAAGGATTGGAAGACATTCATCATCAGCGCCGCAAGCGCCGAATAACGATTGAAGTAGGCTCGCCAATTGGGATTGCACATCTCGGACGGAAAGAACAAGGGCAAGCGTCCTAACAATGACAATAGGGTTAGCCCCTCCAATAATCGGGACAGCAGGGGTAAGCAGGCTATGGTGGCCGACACCGCACAGAAACCGGAGCCAAAGCCGGCAGAAAAACAATGGTCGCAAATCACTTACTCCTTCGAAGACGGCCACGTTAAGCCCATCTTGGAAATGCTCATACAAGGAGACAGAATTCATCTTCCTCCACCAAGACGGGAACCACGACAGGCGGACATGGAGAACCCAAAGTACTGCCATTACCATCGCTACGTCCACCATGCCACACACGACTGCTACCAACTAAAACGGTACATCCAAAATCTCATCGATTTGAACGCACTGGCCATCGATTTCGAAGAGGTAACGGTGGCAGCCAATATGGTGTCAGTACAATTCGGCAGCTTCCCTCCGACGGAAACTCAAGACGGTGTGGTCCCCATCCCTCTGACGACAATAGAGATTGCTAATCTTCTACCTCCCCGAGATCAGGCTGTTGGTCTAGTACCCCTCACCACATCACAAGGGGAGGTCATGTGGATCCATCTAGACTTGGAATCGGAAGTCACTCGGCCCACATCATCTTCTACCTGCAAGAAGAAGGGTAGAAAAGTCAGGTCCTGTCGCACAATTTTGGCAGACATCGAAGAAGCTACAGCCGTCGTCATGCGATCTGGGGCACAATCCCAACCTGTGGCTGACAACCCGGCTGAAGATCATCAGCCCTCTACAACTGACGCTCCGGAACCGGCTCAGCCTCCGACGACCGACAAGCCTAGGCCGAGGGAGACTCGCTTTGACAAAACCCTTCGGAAAGAGGCATCACAAGGGCTGGAGAAGCCCTACAACTTCGACATCTTAGCGCAATTGGCCAACACACCGGCCAAGTTGTTATTATACGAGCTTCTGAGACTCTCCAAGGATGTTCGTGCGGCTTTGAGCGATGCACTCCAAAATGCTGATGCATACCTGGCTCAGGTCAACCTCACGGGAGAGAACCCGCTTGCAGATCTCCAAGACAGCGCCTGCACGGGAGCAATGCCCAACATCGTCTTCACTCTGCAGGATATGGTCATCAAAACCAATCTGCACGATCGCCTACTATACTACACTGGATACATTGGCGACGTAAAGGTGGATCGGATGCACTTTGATCCTGGCTCTTCCATAAGCATTATCCCGAAGGGTCTGCTACATCATCTCCGTATCCCAATGCATCGCCTGACGCCTACAAGCAACGCCATCAGCGGTTTCAATTCGGGCAGGAGCTACCCAATTGGGAAGCTTCGTCTGAAGTGTCAAATTGGCGATCTCCAATCAGAAGTCACCTGCTACGTCATAGATGCAGACACTTCTTACAACATCCTCTTAGGGCGCCCATGGATACACGATTATATGATCGTGCCTTCCACGTTGTACCAGTGCATCAAATATGTTGACAAATACGGCTTCGTGAGGACAGAATTTGCTGATATCGATCCCTTCAAAGGGGTCGAATCCTACTACTTAGACTCTTTCCTATACGAAAAGTCGAAGAAGCATCTTGGTGAAGGAGATGTGCAAGCTCATACCGAGACAGCAACAGGATCAGAAGAACCTCTGATGATCCACCTTCAAGCTCGCAAACCTGGCAAGTCTGTACCCCTTACCGCCACTCTGTGTAAGGACACAATCAGCCTCTCGGCACAGAAAGAGAAGATGATAATCCGGCTGCCAAGGTCTGGCCAAGTGCCAAGACCCACAATGGAGCCACTGACAATCAGGCTACCGAGAGCCGGCCAACCGCAAACGGAGAAGCTCAATCCCTTCGACAAGCCAACGACGATACGCCTTCCCAAGAAGGGTCATCACCCCGATGCAAGGCCTGGAACTTCTAGCGAACCAACCACTCCCCGCCTAGCATCGAGCACCAAACTGGGGGTCGCCAGTCTGCCAACAACTCCACGTTCTGCTCCACCAACTGAACCCCTGACGATCAAGCTGTCCAGGTCATCCTCTCAATCTTTATTTATACAGGGGGTAGCCGAAGAGGAACCAGAGATAGCCAAGTTTGTGGCTGCCCACACTGATGTTTCCTCCGTAGATGATGTAATCCCCCTAGAAAAGATACCTTACTTCATCAATAAAGGGCTATCTTTGAACTACCTCGAGCTTAATAAGCTCTGTATAATGTATGCTATGGAACATGGTATAGGCACTCACCTCCACACACAGGTGACAAATGTGTACACCGCAATCCAGCTTACTCCAGCGGAAGATGCTTACCGCATAATCAAGGAAGGGGACCATCCAATCATCTTCGGCCGGAAGAACGATCCGTATCCCTTCACCGTAGAAGAAGTCGACCTTGGATCAGATGCCGGGAGACTGCCTCTGTATCTTTATAGCCCCCAACCAAAATATCTCATACAAAAATAGGGGTATGATCTGGAGACCACGCCAGGCTTGAACTACGGGCGACGATTACCTTTGAAGCCACCGGTCCCGGCAGGCAAACCACGGGACTATTATAGCAAGACTCGATGTGGATTAGGGTATGTAACACCCACGACGACCCCTGAGAGTTCAGATGAAGAATGTGACTGGCATTCACATTCGACCGGGTCATCAACTTTTGACTCAGATACCAGCATCGGAGATGTATTCAGACAAGTCCTGTCAGTCAACATGGCATTCGCCGACGCTTATGAAGAAGATGAAGACATCCCTGAAATCCTCGAGCTAGAGCCGTAGGCCCAACAGCTGGATGCACAATGGGAAAAGAGGTTCGAACAGAGAGAACCTCCTACTGAAGATGAGGTCATACAAGTAGATCTCGGCAGTGAATCTTCTCCAAAACCGATCTTCGTCAGTAAAAGCCTAATAGACGAAGAACGAGAATCGCTGCTGGAACTTGTCAAAGAATATATTGATGTGTTCGCCTGGAGCTATGAAGACATGCCAGCGTTAAATCCCGATATTGCTCTTCATAAACTCAACATCCGGCTGGATGCAAAGCCAGTCAAGCAACAACAGCGACGCTTCCGCCCAGGCATCATGGATGCGATCGAAGCCAAAGTCAACAAACTAATAGCCAGCGGCTTCATTCGTGAGGAGCAACATCCTGACTGGGTCACCAACATAGTACCCGTCCTCAAGAAGAATGGGAAGATCCAAAACTGTATCGACTTTCGCAATCTGAACGAGGCATGCCCCAAAGATGAATTCTCCCTTCCTATCACAGACATCATGATTGACAACACCTGCAGCTTCGAACGTATGTCATTCATAGATGGCTTCTCGGGGTACAACCAAATCAAGATGTCTCCAGACAACGAAAAGCAAACGTCATTCCGAACACCGATTGGCACATACTGTTACACAGTCATGCCTTTCGGTTTAAAGAATACCGGCGCCACATATCAAAGAGCCATGAGTATCATCTTCAGAGACCACTTACGCAAGACGGTGGAGTGCTATGTTGACGACATCGCCGTCAAGAGTCGCTGTAAGGAAGACCATCTGCAGGATCTAAGGACTGTAGTCGACCTGATGCGAACGCACAATTTGAAGATGAAACCTACAAAGTCCTTCCTGGGCGTATCCAGCAGAAAGTTCTTGGGTTTCATCATCACCGCCCAGGGTATCCATGTAGACCCTGAGAAGACAAAGGCAATTATGGAGATGGGTCCCCCGAGAAATCTCTGCGAACTCAGAGGCCTTCAAGGGAGGCTAGCTTACATCAGGAGGTTCATTTCTAACCTCTCCGGGCGATGTCGACCATTCACCCACCTCATGAAGAAAGACGTCTCGTTCATGTGGGACGAATAATGTCAGCAGGCCTTCGACAGCATCAAAGAATATTTGTCGAACCCTCCAGTTCTGGTGGCCCTGGTTGCTGGAAAACCATTCTTGCTCTACGTACGAACAATGGAGCATTCCCTCGGAGCTCTGCTGGCACAAAACAACGATGCAGGCCATGAGCAAGCCATATATTACCTCAGTCGAATGATGATTGGGCCAGAGCACCGATACACCGCTGTGGAGAAGGAATGCCATGCCCTGGTGTTCGCCATTCAGAAGACGCGGCACTATGTCACTGGACAAACAATACATGTGATCTCACGAGTCAACCCTCTCAGGGTCCTCATGACTAAACCGGGGGCACTCAGCTCTCGCCTCGCTATATGGGCAATATTGATGTCCCTTTATCATATGATCTTCGTCCCGCAAAAGGCTGTGCCCTGGCAGACTTTTTAGCAGCCCACCCGAGGTCACAGTCGACCAGAATATATGAAGAAATCCCAGATGAGGTCGTCGACTCGCATGCAACCTCTCACGATGATATATGGCGAATGTTCTTCGACGGTGCTTCAAGAACGGGACCCAAGGGCAAGATCGTCGTCGGAGTCGGGGTGGTGCTAGTCTCCCCTTCCAGATTGGTTATCAACCGTGCTTACTCCCTCACAGAACCCTGCTCTAACAATGTGGCCGAGTACAACGCTCTGGTCATTGGCCTTCCACTCGCAAGAGAGCTGGGGGTAGAATATCTTGAAGCATACGGCGATTTCCAGTTAATCGCCAATCAGATCCGGGGCTCATACGAAGTTCGCCACGAAGACATGATTCCCTACCACCAAATAGCAATCGACATCATCTCATCGTTCGAGGGGTTCTTCATCAAACATGTCTCCAGATTCGGAAACATCGAAGCCGATGCCTTAGCAGGCCTGGCCGCTTCCCTAGCAGTGCCGAATCATACCCATCAATCGGTAGATGTGATAGGCTACGAACTGGTCTGCCCCAAGAACAATGTTTAATTCGTGGCAAGTTATTTCGCTCAGGCGATTGATGATTCCCCAGACTTGAGACAACCATTCATCGACTTTGTCGTCTACGACATCCTGTCCGAGAACCCAAAGGAAGCCACCTCCATCAGACGGCGTTCCCTCAGATTCTTCTACGATATAGAGACGAAAATACTGTATCGCCGATCCTATGATGGATTATTGCTTCGGTGCCTGTCAAACGCAGAAGCGAAAGAAGCCGTACGAGAAGCTCATGACGGTGTCTGTGGGGCCCATCAGCATGGCCCTAAATTGTAAGATCGTCTTCGCCGAATGGGCTACTACTGGACCACGATGGTAGCAGATGCGATAGACTATGCAAGAAGGTGCAAAGCCTGCCAAGTCCACGTCGACTTCATTCACCAGCCATCCGAATTTCTACATCCAACAGTGGCGTCTTGGCCATTTGAAGCATGGGAAATGGACATCATCGGTCCGATTACTCTACCTTCCTCCCGTGGACATCGCTTCATACTCGTAATCACAGATCACTTCTCCAAATGGGCGGAAGCTGTCCCGCTTGCGGAAGTCAAAACTTCGAACGTGATTAGCTTTCTCAAGCATCACGTCATCTATCACTTTGGACTGCCCCGAAAGATCATCCGCGACAATGGTCTGCAGTTTATAATCTATGCCTTCTATCGGTTCTGCGATAAGCACCGCGTCCAGAATTTTGCTTCGACACCATACAACACAGCAGTAAACGGATTGGCAGAGGAATTCAATAAAACAATCATCAAACTCCTCAAGAAGTTTGTCTCTTCCAACAAATGCGACTGGAACGAGAAGCTCGGTGAATGTTTATGGGCGTACCGTATTACAGTCCGAACAGCTACCGGGAATACACCATTCTTCCTGGTGTACGGGAGTGAGGCAGTTCTCCCATTAGAGACTCAAATACCCTCACTCCGTGTCGCCCTCACTTATCAATTGACGACGGATGATAACTACCGACGCCGACTATAAGAGTTGGAGGCCTTAGATGAAAAGCGCCTCCTAGCTCAGCAAAGGATCGAACTATACCAAGCACGCATCTCTGGAGCCTTCAACAAGAAGGTTAAAATTAGAATATTCCAAGTGGACGATCTCGTTCTGGCGGTCCGGAGATCGATGGTCATGACTCACAAGACTGCCGCCAAGTTCCAGCCAAAATGGGAAGGTCCATTTATTATCGAGGCTGTATTCTCCAACGGTGCTTACCGCCTCGCAAAACAGAATGGGGATTTTCTCATGTTGCCCGTCAACGGCAAGTTCCTGAAGAAATATTATGTCTAAACGACATTCTCTAGATCATTGAGTCATGTACCCGCTAGTACCGCTGAACTCACCCTCCCAATTTTCCAGATTTTTGAGTCACGTACCTGCTGGTACCGCTGAACTCACCCTCCCAATTTTCCAGATCACTGAGTCACGTACCCGCTAGTACCGCTGAACTCACCCTCACCATTATCCAGATTCCCGAGTCATGTACCCTCTCATGCCGCTGAACTCACATCACAACATCCCAGATTATCGAGTCATGTATCCGCTGGTGCCACTGAACTCACACTTTTACAATATCGAGTCATGTACCCGCTGGTGCCTCTGAACTCACATTCCGGTCACTCTTTCAGGTAGTAAGTCATGTATGATCATACCTATGAACTTTCTTCCTGGAAGAGATCCTCCCTCATGATCTAATACCCGTACTCCCCGTGCACAAAAAGGGTAATCGATCCACAAATTGCCAAAACGGCCATGTCCTCATTACCTCTGAGTCGTTTCACTTCTGCCAAAAATAAATCACCCCTACAAAGAACTTCCATGTCCTCATTACCTCTGAGTCGTTCTATGTACCCCCTCTTCATTGAGCACACTCTTGCCATGTCCTCATTACCTCTGAGTGGGAAGGCTCCGTCGAAGAAACATTCATGCTTGCCATGTCCTCATTACCTCTGAGTAAGTATGATGATTCCCTTTCGACTTATTATCCGTACCCACAATCGGAGTACACCAAGGATAATAGGTCCACAAATATCCTCCATTGAGTCCACTCCTGCCATGTCCTCATCACCTCTGAGTAGGAAGACTCCGCGGTAAAACCCAAATACTTGCCATGTCCTCATTACCTCTGAGTAAGTATGTTGGTTTTCTCTCGTCTTATTATCCGTATCCTGTACCAGGATACGCCAAGGATAATAGGCCCACAAATGTCCTCTGTTGACCACAAATGTCCACAACTGACCACAAATGCCGTACTAGGTCCCCTAGTACATTCACATCTTTCCTCATCATCACATGCTTTTGGAGCCCAGCTATTCCATAGCATTCTTTCACCCAATACATAGAACTTCTATGTTGATAGCACATCTGAGTTGTTTTGTGTACCCTTCATGGAGCCTACTCCTTCCACGTCCTCATTACCTCTGAGTAGGAAGGCTCCATTGAAAAAACTCTCATATTTACCACGTCCTCATTACCTCTGAGTAAGTATGATTGGTTCTCTCTCGTCTTATTATCCGTACCTAAAACCAAGGTACGCCAAGGATGATAAGTCCACACAAAATTTCTAGCGGAAGTACCCAAACCTATCGCTGATAAGATCTCCACACCAAAATAACTCTGCTTTCCATGCTTCTTATTCAAAGTATTCCAAATTTGCAAATTGAAAACTTTGAAGGGGGTCTTGTAGAAGCATGAAAAATAATAAAGAAAGATCCATGCGGCCAGAGAACCCCATGCGGCTCAGACAGCCCATGCGGCTTAAAGATTCATGCGACACGAGGGACTATGCGGCTCAACACGTTCCATGCGGCTCAGAAGAGAAGACACGTGGCTTGCAAACAGTTCTCTCCTCCGCTCTATACTGTATTAATTGCTTTGACGACTGACCGCTCTGACGAACGACAAGCCTGACACAAAGAGGCAATTAAGACTCTGTTATAATGACAGAATCCTAGAAAATCAAAGAAAATCTCTGGCACAACCCCCCGAGATCCAGAAAATACCACGCAGCCTAGACACGTGGACAGTCATATGTGGTTCGAGCGGAGACTCCCCATGCGGCTCAGGCCGAAGTTGCCCTATGCGGCCCAGATCGAAACAGCCCTATGCGGCTCACAAGGATCATCTCCAAGCGGCTTACTACCCATTATGTGGTCCAGATTATCATGTGGTTCGAAGATTCGGAGGCCACTCCCCAGGCAGCCCTGACACGTGGCCAGGCTCATGCGGCTCAACCCTTATGCGGCTCAATCCTTATGCGGCTCAGTGACTCCCAAACACGTGTCATAAGGCCAATCAATTTCCCAGATTTACTGCAATCAAAGATTGGGTCAAATTCCAATAATCTAGGACACGTGGAAGGAGAATGAATTAAACTTATTCATTCAGATTCGCAGACATCAGCAAATCATCATCACGGAGATTTATTCCAATCAGCATTAATTACTAATAGGATTTGGTGCAATCTACACTAAATGGCCCAGATTCATCACACTCAAGATCAATGGCCCAGATTGATCAATCAATAGGCTGCCGCCACTCTAAGGTGCAATCATTGTAAACCCTAATAATTGCATTCCCTCCTTATAAATAGCAAGGTGCCATTCCCTTACGAGAGGACCACTTTTCGAGATCAGAGAGAGCACGAGAATACTTAGAGAAAAAAGCAGAGAGAGAGCAAAGAGAGCATTTTTTTAACGCCAAGCAATCTTTTGGAGCCAAGGCTGCATACCGATCGTCCAAGGAGTAAGGCAGAGCTGCCGTAGCTTTCCCGAGTCTCTATCGTCACCTCCTAGAATCTAAGATAAATAATTGTACTTAGACTGCTGTACCTAGGCTTTCGTCCCTAGGCTTTCTTTGTACAAGCGAGTTTGTAACGTGAAGTAAAAGTCCAGTCCACCGATAATTATTCTGCTCTTTTATATTTCATGGCAAACAACAGTGAAGAACAAGTACCCACTTCCAAGGATTAATGATTTATTTGATCAGTTGAGTAGAGCCAAAGTCTTTTCGAAGATTGACCTTCGGTCTGGGTATTATCAAGTGAGAGTTCGGGAGCAAGACATAACCAAGACAATATTTATATCGCGATATGGGCATTATGAGTTTTTGGTGAGGCCATTTGGATGAACTAATGCTCCAGAAGTATTCATAGATTTGATGAATCGCATCTGTATGCCATATTTGGAATAGTTTATAGTAGTGTTCATAGATGACTCCTCATCTATTCCAGTAGTGAGGATGAGCATGAGAAACATCTTCAGACAATTTTGCAGACTTTGAGGGAGCATCAACTTTATGGGAAGCTTAGTAAATATGAGTTTTGGTTGGATCGTATATCATTTCTGGGACATATCATTTCTGGAGCAGAAGTGTCAGTAGATCCGAAGAAGATCGAGGCAGTGGAGAATTGTCCAGTTCTGAAGATCGTAGAAGATATGCGTTGTTTTCTGGGGCTGACATGTTACTACAGGATGTTCATAGTAGACTTTGCCAGGATTTCAGCATCCTTAATGCGTTTAACGCAGAAGGAGGTAGAGTTTTTTTGGTCAGCAGAGTGTCAAGCATCCTTTGAATAATTGGAGAAAAGATTGATCTCAGCCCTGATCTTGACGCTTCCACTAAGATTGGGAGGGTTTACAGTATATTATGATGCTTTCGGAAAAGGACCGGGTGTGTATTGATGCAGCATGGAAGGGTGATAGCATATACGTCCCGACAGCTTCGGGATTATGAGAAGAACTATCCGACCCACGACTTGGAATTAACAGTATCGGTATTTTTGCTTTAAGTTATGGAGGCATTACTTGTGTGGCATATTTACACTGATCATAAGAGCTTAAAGTATGTATTCACTCAGAGGGACCTGAGAATGAGACAGAGAAGATGGTTGGAGTTACTGAAGGATTTCGATGTACATCTCCAATATCATTCAGGCAACGCGAATGTGGTAGCAGATACCTTGAGTAGAAGAGGTACATTCATCTTAACCTCGCATAGGGACATTCTAGAAGATCTTCAGGAAATAGGAATTGACGTGATCTTGCCACTAGATACAGAAATTAGGGCCAGTTTACAGATTCAGTCTACTTTGGTGGAGGAGATTAGAGCCGCACAGGCAGAGGACCCGCAGATCCGGAAGCTTCGATCAGAATGCGAGTCAGGTCTCAGGAAGGAGTTAGTAATCTATGAAGATTGTACACTTAGAATTTGAAATAGTATTTTTGTACCAAGTGGAGACCTTCATCAGGAAGTTATGTCAGAGGCTCATAGTTCTCCTTATTCGATTCATCCCGGAGGAACAAAGATGTACCAAGATATAAACAGCACTTTTAGTGGAATGTCATGAAGAGAGAGATAGTGAGATTTGTTTCCAGATGTTTGGTATGTCAGCAAGTGAATGCAGAGCAGCAGAGGCCAGCAGGATTATTACAACTGCTTCCTATTCCGGAGTGGAAGTGGAAGCACATCACGATGAATTTTGTAACCAGTTTACCTGGATCTCCGACTGGTCGGAACGCAATTTGGGTGATTGTGGATCGGCTCAAGAAGGTTGCTCATTTTCTTTCTATCAGAGTGGGGCAGTCTATTGAGCAGTTAGAAGAAATGTATATGAAATAAATAGTGAGACATCATTGTGTTCTAGTCAGCATAGTATCAGATTGAAACACAAGGTTCACCTCTCACTTTTGACGGAGTTTGCATCAAAGTTGCAGAAGCATGGAAAAGAATAAAGAAAGATCCATGCGGCCAAGAATCCCCATGCGGCTCAGGGACCCTTGCGGCTCAAGCGTCTATGCGGCTCGAATAGTTCCACGTGGCCCGCAACAGCTCTTCCCTTTGTCCTTTACTGCATTAAATGCCTTGACGGCTGACAGCTCTGACAAATGACAGCTCTGACGTGCGATAATGGCTCCGTCATAATGGCAGATTCCTAGGGAAACGAAGGAGATCTTTGACACAATCCCCCGAAACCCAGAAACCTTCATGCGTCCTTGACATGTGGACAGTCGCATGCGGCTCAAACAGAGACCACCCCATGCGGCTTAGGCCGAAGCTATCCCATGCGGCTCACGAGAAATATCCCATACGGCTCAAGCAGAGGCTACCCCATGCGGCTCACGAGGACTATCTCCATGCGGCTCACAAGGACTATCTCCATGCGGCTCACGAAGAAAGCATCCATCATGCGGTTGCCTACGCTCATACGGCTCAGATCATCACCATGCGGTCCAAATGTTCAGAGGCCACTCCCAAGCAGCCTTGACACGTGGCCAGCCTTATGCGGCTCAATGGGGAGCAGTCTTCATGCGGCTCAGATTTTCTAAGTGGCTCGCGGTTAAGACACGTGGCATGATAATGGGACACGTGGCATCAAATCGGCCGAAATCCATCAGCAAATCCCAATAAAATATTGGGATCAAATCAGATCATTTGTAATCAAGCAAATCAATGACACGTGGCTGGAAATCCGAGATTGGCATAACAAATCATGGGGATTTATGTCAATCATCATTAATTACCCACAAAGATTTGATGCAATCACATTAATTGCCCATATCTATTATATTCAAGATGAGCAGCCCAGATTCATTGATCCTTAGCCACCGACTTTTGAGAATGGGCAATCATTGTAAAACCCTAATGATGCCCCCACTCTTATAAATAGCAAGGTGCCATTCTCTTGCAACAGACATATAGAGAGAGACAGACATAGACAAGCAGAGAGCGGATAGCAGAGAGAGAGAGCATACCCCCCTCGGATCCAGAGAGCCAGAGAGAAATTAAAAGGAGAGCATTTCTTCATCAACGCCAAGCAGTTCTTCTACAGAGCCAAGGCTGCACCCGATCGTCCAAAGAGTAAGGCAGAGCTGTCGTCGCTTTCCCGAGCCTCTATCGTCACCTCTAGAATCTAAAATAAACAATTGTACTTAGATTGTTGTACCTAAGTTTTCGTCCCTAGGCTTTCTTTGTACAAGCGAGTTTGTATTATAAGTCTAAGTTCAGTCCTCCGATAATTGTTCTGTTCTTTTACAATCAATGGCAAACACGATGGCGACTCTGCTGGGGACAAACTTCTCCATGACTAAGAAGTTGGTGACGCAATCGGATGCAGCCAAACTTGGCTCCACGCAACAGAAGATGGTCGTCCGCTTAGACCAGCAAGCGTTTGAAGAAATGCTCTCTGAGGAAAGCGCTGGCCCGGTCCAGAAGCGAACCCGCACAAATAAAGCTCGCAGCGAGTGGAGGCCAAAATCATTTGCTCCTCCCCAAGCTCTGGACGGAGTACTCTCTGCTGCCAAAGACGGCGAAGACGACTCTCGTGCGGCCCCACTTCGAGCCATAGAGGACTCTGCTGTCCCCAAGTCCGGCAGAGGAAAGCACTACGATGTTGGACTTGTAGGGGCAAAGAGCGATTCTATGTGCTCCAGGAAGAAACTGAACAAGGGCACTAGCCGCAAAACGAAGTCCCATGCGGCCAAGATTGCCAGCTGCATGAATGATAACCATGCGGCTGAAACTGCTAGCCAAATGCATAATACTCATGCGGCCAGGATTTCCAGCCGCATGGGGAACACTCATGCGGCCAGGATTTCCAGCCGCATGGAGAAGACCTATGCGGCTACGACTGCCAGCCGCATGAAGATTATTGATTCCAGCCGCATGACGCCTACTCCACGCGGCTCTGTCTTCGACCGCCTCTTCTATGGTCCTGATCTCTTGTGCTCCCAAGAAGACATGTCTGATTCTCTCCAGCACCACTTAGACTCTTCCTACTATGTGCCCTCACGCACTAGAGTGAGGAAGTCTAGGGCAGCACAAGCTTGGCAAGCTCGGTCCGCTGATCCGACCTCTGACCATCCGAGCGTCCCACATACTGTTATGCGGGCCTTTAATAGGAAGTTTTACAGAACCACTTGAGTCCAGCCCCCGGCGGCAAACGGACAGAGAGGTTTCCAAAAGTCTCCCAAAATCCAGGGATCAAACATGGTAGATCCGGACCCATCTGACTTGCGTGAGACCATCCTCCACAAACGCAAGGAAAGAGCAGGTGCCTCGGGGTACAAAGAGTCCTCCCACGGACGTCACTTCACCCAAGTCATCGTCAACTGCTATTGTAATAACGCGACGGTACGAGAAGAACGGCAGTCCGTCTTCCAAAGACTGCAACAACCATGTTCAGAGGATGAGGTACTTCCCGTCGTCTCCTGCAACTATGCTCAAAAAATCCCTGCCGATGGGAGAGGGAAGAAGATAAATGTTCCTAGCCCGAAGATTTCAACCACTATGACTAAGAGACTGTCGTATAAGCGGGTGCCCACCACCAGAGTTTTCCAAGGTACCCGTTCAAAGACAAAATCTGCTACAGTGGGAGATTCATCGTCCACACCACTGGCGGTTGCTGGGACTGGGGGTAGCACTCCTCCGAACCTCCACGACAATCCGATGTTCCAAGAAGACGAGCTAGGGGAAGCAACTCTCCCATCAGATACAGCAAATCCCGACGTCCCCGAGGACGTCCACAATTCCCAAGACGAGGTGAACTCGAAAACTGGGGGTACTGTCCCTTCTGAGTCCGAACCAGAGGAAGACATTCCCACATACCCTGATGATTTCTTATTACTGGGGTATGATTCGGAGTGTACGTCATCCACCGTCCCTTCCACTTCTACTCATGTCAGGACGGCATTCATGATAAACGACGAACACGACGGTCCCAGTGATCGCCAACGCATCGATACTCTGGAGGCCATACTTCGCTCTTTGGTCAAGTCCATAGACGAGATCAAAGCAGCCCTCCCTACTCTGCAAGGAAGGATGCCTGGCCAGACAAACTTGGGCCCCACGGTCAATACGGACTCGAACTCAGCGGCACCGAACCCGGGCAATAATCCTCCTGAGATGTCGGTTCCTACCGCTGCAGACGAAGCTAGGGAGGCAAGAAGAGAGGTCCAGGAGCTCCGGGCCATGTTCTACGCCCGAGAAAACTGCCAAGACCTCAGGATACGACAGCCGTATCTAGCTGCATGGAGAGATGTTCCCTTCCCACCAAAGTATAAACCATTCCACATCAATCCATATAATGGGAAGACCTCTGTAAGTCGGTACATCACGTACTTTGGGGTCACCACCGACCATTTGCCCCATGATGATGCCATCCTTATACGATTATTCATTGGGGCATTAGAAGGAGTCGCCTTCGACTGGTAACGTAACCTGCCAGACAACTGCATCCACTCCTTCGCCAGCTTCAAACACATGTTCTTGGAGAGATTCTACAAAGTAGGACAAGACGTCATAATGTCCACCCTCATGGACGTCGTTCAAGGGGAGAAAGAGCTGACAAGGTACTATATTGAGCGGTTTTGCCAAACCGCAATGAAGCTGCCGTCTGGTAACCCGGATTCCTCCTTAATTAAAATTTACCAAAAGAGACTGCTTCCAATAATTAGCCTCTGGATGGGCGAAAGTCAATTCAAGGACTGGAAGACGTTTATCATCAGTGCCACAAGCGTCGAAGAACGATTGAAGAAGGCTCTCCAACTGGGATTGCACATCTTAGAGTGAGAAGACAAGGGCAGGTATCCCAACGCCAACACCAACAATGGGGGTAGCTCCACCAACAATCGGGACAACAAGGACAAGCAGGCTATGATGGCCGACACAGCACAGAAACCTGAGCCAAAACCGGCAGACAAACAATGGCCACAAATGACCTACTCCTTCGAAGACGGCCACGTCAAGCCCATCTTGGACATGCTCATACAACGAGACAGAATCCAGCTCCCTCCGCCAAGACGGGAACCTCGGTCGGCAGAAATGGAGAGCCCAAAGTAATGCCATTACCACCGCTACGTCCACCATGCTACACACGACTGCTACCAACTGAAACGGTACATCCAACATCTCATCGATTCGAACGCTCTGGCCATCGATTTCGAAGAGGTAACCGTGGCAGCTAATATGGTGTCAGTACAATTTGGCAGCTTTCCTCCAACCAAAGCTCAAGACGGTGTGGTACCCATCCCTCTGGCAACAATGGAGATTTTTAATCTTCCACCTCCTCGGGATCAGGCTGCTGGTCTAGGGCCCCTCACTACATCACGAGGGGAGGTCATATAGGTCCATCCAGACTTGGTATCTGAAGTGACTCAGTCTACACCATCTTCTATTCGCAAGAAGAAGAGTGGAAAAGTCAGATCCTGTCACACAATCTCGACAGATATCGAAGAAGTCACAGCCGTCGTCACTCGGTCTGGGGTACAGTCCCTACCTGTGGCTGATAACTCGGCTGAAGATCATCAGCCCGCTACAACTGACGCTCCGGGACCTTCTCAGCCTCCGACGACCGACAAGCCTAGGCCGAAGGAGACTCACTTTGACAAATCTCTCCGAAAAGTGGCACCGTAGGGGCTGGAGAGGCCCTACAACTTCGATATCTTGGCACAATTGGCCAACACACCGGCCAAATTGTCATTATATGAGCTTCTGAGACTTTTAAAGGATGTTCGTACGGCTTTGAGCGATATACTCCAAAATGCCGACGCGTACCTGGCTTAGGTCAACCTCACGGGAGAGAACCCGCCTGCAGATCTCCAAGACAGCGCTTGCACGGAAGCGATGCCCAACATTGTCTTCACTCCGCAGGATATGCTCATCAAAACAAACCTGCACGATCGTCCGTTATATTACACTGGATACATCAGCGACGTAAAGGTAGATCGGATGAACATTGATCCTGGTTCTTTCATAAGCATCATCCCGAAGGGTCTGTTACATCATCTTCACATTCCTATGCATCGCCTGACGCCAACAAGTACCGCCATCAGCAGTTTTAATTCGGGCAGGAGCTACCCAATTGGGAAGATTCGCTTGAAGTGCTAAATTGGCGATCTTCACTCAGAACTAACCTGTTACATCATAGACGCAGACACTTCCTACAACATCCTCTTGGGGCACCCTTGGATTCACGATTACATTATCGTGCCTTACACGCTGTACCAATGCTTCAAGTATGTCGACAAACACGGCTTCGTGAGGACTGAATTTGTCGACATCGATCCCTTCAAAGGGGTCGAATCTTACTACTCAGACTCCTGCCTGTATGAAAAGTCGAAGAGGTACCTTGATGAAGGAGATGTGCAAGCTCGTACCAAGACAGCCACAGGGTCAGAAGAACCTCTAACGAACCACCTCCAAACTCGCAAACCTGGCAAATCTGCACCCTTTACAGCCACTCTGCGTAAGGACGCAATCAGCCTCTCGGCACAAGAAGACAAATGATAATTCGGCTGCCGAGGTCTGGCCAAGCGCCAAGACCCACAATGGAGCCACTAACAATCAGACTGCCAAGAGTCGGCCAGCCATAAACGGAGAAGCTCAATCCCTCCGACAAACTAATAACGATACGCCTTCCCAAAAAGAATCGTCACCCCGATACAAAGTCTGGGACATCTAGCGAGCCAACAACTCCTCGCCCCGCATCGAGTACCAAACTGGGGGTCGCTAGTTTGCCAACGACTCCACGTTCTGCTCCACCAGCAGAACCCCTGACGATCAAGCTGTCCAGGTCATCCCCTCTGTCTTCATTTATACAGAGGGTGGCCGAAGAAGAACCGGAACTGGCCAAGTATGTGGCTGTCCACACTGATGTTCCCTCCGCAGATGATGTAATCCCGCTAGAAAAGATACCTTACTTAATCAATAAAGGGCTATCTTTGAACTACCTCGAGCTTAATAAGCTTTGTACAATGTATGATATGGAACATTGTATAGGCACTCACCTACACACACAGGTGACGAATGTTTATACCGCAAACCAGCTTATCCCAGTGGAAGACGCTTACTGCATAATCGAGGGAGGGGACCATCTAATCATCTTCGGCCGGAAGGACGACCCGCAGCCCTTCACCATAGAGAAGGTCGATCTCGAATCAGATGCCGGAAGACTGACTCTGTACCTTTATAGCCCCCAATCCAAATACCTCATGCAAAAACAGCAGTATGATCTGGAGACTACGCCAAGTTTGATCTACGGCACCGGGCGACGATTACCTCTAAAGCCGCCAGTCCCGGCTGGCAAACCACGAGACTACTACAGCAAGATCCGATGTGGATTAGGATATGTTACGCCCACAACGATCCCTGAAAGTTCAGATGAGGAATGCGAATGGAATTCACATTCAACCGGGTCACCAACATCTGATTCAGACACCAGCATCGGAGACGTATTCTGACAAGTCCTGTCAGTCAACATGGCATTCGCCGACGCTTACGAAGAAGATGAAGACATTCCTGAAATCCTCGAGTTAGAGCCGTGGGCCCAACAGTTGGATGAACAATGGGAAAAGCGGTTCGAACAGAGAGAACCTCCTACTGAAGATGAAGTTATACAGGTCGACCTCGGCGATGAATATTCTTCAAAACCAATCTTCGTCAGTAAAAGCCTGACAGACGAAGAGCGAGAGTCGCTACTAGAACTTTTCAAAGAATATATTTATGTGTTCGCCTGGAGCTATGAAGACATGCCGGGGTTAAATCCCGATATTGCTTTTCCACAAACTCAACATTCGGCCAGATGCAAAGCCAGTCAAACAACAATAGCGACGCTTACGCCCGAGCATCATGGATGCGATCGAAGTCGAAGTCAACAAACTGATAGCCAGCAGCTTCATTCGTGAGGAACAACATCCGAATTGGGTCGCCAACATAGTACCATTCCTCAAGAAGAATGGGAAGATTCAAATCTGCATCGACTTCCGTAATCTGAATGAGGCATGTCCCAACGATGAATTCCCCCTCCCTATCACAGACATCATGATTGACAACACATGCGGCTTCGAACGTATGTCATTCATGGATGGCTTCTCGGAGTACAACCAAATCAAGATGTCTCCTGACGACGAAAAGCATACATCATTCCGAACACCGATTGGCACATACTGCTACACAATCATGCCTTTTGGTTTAAAAAATGCTGGCGCCACATATCAAAAAGCCATGAGTATCATCTTCAGAGACCACTTACGCAAGACGGTGGAGTGCTATCTTGACAACATCGTCGTCAAGAGTCGTTGTAAGGGATACCATCTCCAGGATCTGAGGACGGTATTCGACCTGATGCGAGCACACAACCTAAAGATGAATCCCATAAAATCCTTCTTGGGCGTATCCAGCAGAAAATTTTTGGATTTTATCATCACCGTCCAGGGTATCCACGTAGATCCTGAGAAGACAAAGGCAATCATGGAGATGGGTCCCCCGAGAAATCTTCGAGAACTCTGAGGCCTTCAAGGAAGGCTAGCTTACATCAGGAGGTTCATTTCTAACCTCTCCGAACGATGTCGACCATTCACCCATCTCATGAAGAAAGGCATCTCGTTCATATGGGATGAAGAATGCCAACGTGCCTTCGACTGTATCAAAGAATATTTGTCGAACCCTCCAGTCCTGGTAGCCCCGGTTGCTGGAAAACCGTTCCTGCTTTATGTACGGGCAATGAAGCATTTCCTCGGCGCTCTGTTAGCACAAAACAATGATACAGGCCATGAGCAAGCCATATAATACCTCAGCCAAATGATGATTTGGCCAGAACATCGATACACCGTCGTGAGAAGGAATACCTCGCCCTGGTGTTCGCCATTCAGAAGACGCGGCACTATGTCACGGGACAAACTATATATGTGATCTCACGAGTCAACCCTCTCAGGGTCCTCATGACTAAACCAGGGGCACTCAGCTCTCGCCTCGCTACATGGGCAATATTGCTGTCCCCCTATCATATGATCTTCGTCCCACAAAAGGCTGTTAAAGGTCAAGCTCTGGCAGACTTTTTAGCGGCCAACCCAGGCTCGCAGTCGTCCAGAATATATTAAGAAATCCCAGATGAGGTCGTCGACTTGCATACAACCTCTCACGATGATATATGACGAATGTTCTTCGATGGCGCCTCAAGGACCGGACCTAAAGGCAACATCATCGTCGGAGTCGGGGTGGTGCTGGTCTCTCCTTCCGGATTGGTGATTAACCGCGCTTACTCTCTCACAGAGCCCTGCTCTTACAATGTGGCCGAGTACAACGCTTTGGTCATTGGTGTCACGCCCAGAACCAGAATACTGGAGAGCGGGGGCAGACATAGCCAGCTACGTATATGAAATGGAATCCATCTCGCTATACGGTCACGGCTGTCTAGATACATGAGGGTTTATCTACAAGCCAGCAGTCTCTTAAGGTCATGAACAAGCCTATTGTCTCAATCATAAGCAGTAAGTAAAAGTTACAAGATGTATGATCATTAAATATACAATAGTAAGGTGTCCCAAACATTACATATTCAGCTGATCATGAAGCTAGTCGTTACAAAATGTCAGGACTAGCAAGAGTTTAGTCATACATGATAAACCCTAGGATCTGTCAATCATGTTACAGCCCGTAGGCAGACAGTAAATAAAAGTACAATCGAGCTAAACAGGTGCTCGTCGGCTAAACGCCTCAAAAGAATATTTTTACAATAAAGTGGGAGATAAAAAATAAACCCACTCGTTGCCAGGGTTCCGTCTAGTGGCCACCATCTGGCTGGAAGGTCGGTAGATCCTCTGGAGCTGCTCTGAAATCTAGCCACACAAAACCAGCTGGGTCAGACCCCAGAAAGAGCAAGTGCCACAAAGGAAGCTTCACTTAGGAACTAAAACCAGCAATCAGTACAAGAGTATAAATAAAAGTAAGAACTGGAATAAAGTAAGCACTGGAATTAAAGAAAAATACATCAGGATGATATACGATGAGATAACCATGGGACTATTCAGATAACCAGGTTACAACCCGTAAACCAAACAAGGACCGGGGTTGTAACCCTTCGTCTGAGCAGAACTTGGAATTCTCACCATTTATCGGTAAAATAAATACAAGCATTCTAGTCAGGCAGTAATCTGGAACAAGATCAGGGCAGACTAGACATGTTAGAATCCATCCAAACATTTCACGGCCAAGCAAGACCTACGGCTTGAAACTTTAACTAACTAGGGTTATCACAAGCCTAATTACTAGCAAGATGCAGTGAGATTACTCCACAGCCACAAGCCCTGCAGTCCATCCAGGTTACCCAGGTCAAAATTAGGGGTTGAATTCAGGTGGGTACATCATCCAGGAAACGCATGTACCCTTAAGTAGCTTGAAGGGTGCAACACATGACAGTGTGCTGGAAATGTGCCCTACTCGACGGCAGGCTACAGATCCCAGGCGCGCCCAGGTAACGGGATTGCCTGTAGCTGGGAAATCTCTTCATGACTAATATATTAATCTAGTTATTAACCTTAGTCCAATTCAATAGGTACTCCTGACCGTGGTACTCAGGAGTCCCTGTCCTAGACATGATGCAAGATAGGACTGGATTATTTGTACAAGCACAATCGCCCACGGTGTCCAAGTAATTATACAGGTCATGTCATGTCAGGTAGTCGTCGCAACAGCTGCTCAAGATAGTTCATGTCAGGTTTTCATGTCAAATGTACTAGTCAGGAGTGCGCCACGGCGGGCCACTATCAGGTCATGTCAGGTTACTCATGTCAGGAGTGCACCTCTACGGATCACAATCGTGTCAAGTTTAGTTATTAATTCCAAGCATGTTACATCAATTCAGGATTATCAAGTTCAGGACAAAAGGCGTAAGGATATAAAACGGGCGTAAAATGCCTAATAAAGGAGTTACAAAACATGAGCAAATAATGATAAATAATAGTACACAGAAACATGAGAAAGTTATGCGGCTCAGTCATATGCGGCCAGGAAGGAGGGGGCACATGCGGCTCAAATAAGAGAGCTCATGCGGCCAGGGTTACTGGATCCCATGCGGCCAGGACAAGGGGGTGCATGTGGTTCTCAGAAAAGGAAACCCATGCGGCTGGCGGGATGGGTTCATGCGGCCGCAGAGCAAGGATCCATGCGGCTCGAGAAGAAGCAACCCATGCGGCTCAAATTAAAAAGGGGGGGTCTTCATGCGGCTCGGACAGACCTAAGTCCATGCGGCCCAAAATAGCAAAACCCATGCGGCTGGGTCAATGCGATTGCTCATGCGGCTGGGAGGGGGACAATTGCATGCGCGGCTGGGGGTGACGGTGCATACGCGGTTAGCGGGAAGAGTGGGGACTTCATGGGGATGGATCCATACGGCTGGCTGACCAATCAGGTTCATGCGGCCGGAAGGAGTTCTCATGCGGCTGGGTCAATGAAGTCCCATGCGGCCAGGACAAGTGAGGGCGCATGAGGCTAAGTTAGAGCATTCATGCGGCTGGGAGCAGCAGGGTCCTCATGCGGCTGGCGGGATGGGCGCATATGCGGCTCGGGAGCAAGGTCCTAGGCAGCCATGCTATCCATACGCCTATGCGGCTAGGAGACAATGGGGTGCATGCGGCTAAGTTACACTTGCCGCATGAACTAGTCATGCGGTCAAGTCAAGCCCATGCGCCAGGGAGAATACTTGCCGCATGAAATGTTCATGCGGTCAAGTCAGGATACAGTTCTTCTTCCCCAAACTTCTGAGAAGGAGAACTCCATGAGAGCCAAGTTCTCAAGCTCCACAACTCCATCATCCGGAGCCCAAATCCGAACTTCCTTAGGTCAAAATGGGGTAGAACGAGCTACTCTACAACATGGAACCTTCAAAACTCAGAAATAACAGGATTAAATAGATCAAAACCCTAAAAATCCGAAAATGAAACAAATATAGATCTACAAGGATCTAGCCATGGAAAGTGAAAATGCCAAGTTCTAAAGTGCTTTAAAATGTAGTAAGGAAGAGAATGGAGTAATAAAATTAGAGTTCCTCCATGAAGCAAGTTGCACTTGCCTAGACCTCTCTCTTCTCTCTCTGGTAGGTGAAGATAGTAAATAAGGAAGAAGAAGATGATTGAATGAAGAGAGAGAAGGAAGAGGGCTTAATAAATACAAAGGGTGGTGGTAGGTAGGGGGTTTACATTGGTTCATATTGAACCAAAGAAAACCGAGCCAAGCTAAACCAAGCCAAAAAATAACCAAGCCAAGATGCAAGGAATCATGCAATACAGAATAAATACGTACAAGTATTCCAAGAATACGAAATACGAACACAGGCATTACAATTGGCCTCCAACTTGCAAGAGAGCTGGAGGTAGAATATCTTGAAGCATACGACGATTCTCAGTTAATCGTCAATCAGATTCGGAGTTCTTACGAGGTTCACCATGAAGACATGATCCCCTATCACCAAATAGCAATCAAGATCATCGCGTCATTCGAGGGGTTCTTCATCGAACTCGTTCCCAGACTCCAAAATATCGAAGCCGATGTCCTAGCCGGCCTTGCCGCTTCCCTAGCGGTTCCGAACTATACTCGCCAGTCCGTGGATGTGATAGGCTATGAACTGGTCTGTCCCAAGAACAATATTCAATTTATGGCGAGTTATTCCGCTCAGACGATCGACGAAGTCCCAGACTGGAGACAACTATTTATTGACTTCGTAGTCTACGATATCCTGCCCGAGAATCCAAAAGAGGCCACCTCTATCCGAAGGCGTTCTCTCAGATTCTTCTACGATATAGAGACGAAAATGCTGTATCGCCGATCCTATGATGGATTATTGCTTCGATGTCTGTCAAACGCAGAAGCCAAAGAAGCCGTACGCGAAGCTCATGACGGTGTCTGCGGGGCCCATCAGTCTGGCCCTAAATTGCAAGACCATCTACGCCAAATGGGCTACTACTGGCCCATGATGGTAGCAGGTGCGATAGACTATGCAAGAAAGTGCAAAGCTTGCCAAGTCCATGCGGACTTCATCCACCAACCATCCGAATTTCTATATCCGACAGTGGCGTCCTGGCCGTTTGAAGCATGGGGAATGGATATCATCAGTCCGATTACTCCATCTTTCTTCCGATGATATCGCTTCATACTCGCAACCACAGATTACTTCTACAAATGGACGGAAGCTATCCCGCTTGCAGAAGTAAAGACTTCAAACGTGATCAGCTTCCTCAAGCATCACGTCATCTATTGCTTTGGACTGTCCCGAAGGATCATCCACGATAATGGTCCGCAGTTTGCAAGCCATGCCTTCTATCGGTTCTGCGACAAGCACCGCATCCAGAATATTGCTTCAACGCTATACAATCCGACAGCGAATGGGTTGGCAGAAGCATTCAACAAAATAATCATCAAACTTCTCAAGAAGTTCATATCGTCTAACAAACACGACTGGAACGAAAAGCTTGGTGAATGCTTATGGGCGTACCGTACCACAGTCCGAACAGCCAAAGGGAACACACCATTCTCCCAGGTGTACGGAAGTGAGGCAGTTCTCCCATTAGAGACTCAAATACCCTCGCTCCGCGTCGCTCTCACTTACCAATTGACGATAGATGATAACTATTGTCGCCGGTTACAAGGGTTGGAGGCCTTAGATGAAAAGTACCTCCTGGCTCAACAACGGATCGAGCTATACCAAGCACGCATCTCCGAAGCCTTCGACAAGAAGGTTAAAATCAGAACATTCCAAGTGGGCGATCTCGTTTTGGCAGTCTGGAGGCCGATGGTCATGACTCACAAGACCGTCGGCAAGTTCCAGCCAAAATAGGAAGGTCCATTTATGATTGAGGCTGTATTCTCCAACGGTGCTTACCGCCTCGTAAAACAAAATGGAGACTTGCTCATGTTGCCCGTCAACGACAAGTTCCTAAAAAAATATTATGTCTAAACGATATTTTCCAGATCATCGAGTCATGTACCCGCCGGTATCGCTGAACTCATATCATATTATCCAGATTATTGAGTTATGTACCTGCTGGTACCGCTGAACTCATATCATATTTTCCAAATTGCTGAGTTATGTACCTGCTGGTACCACTGAACTCATATTCCACTTTCCAGATTGTCGAGTCATATACCCGCCGGTACCGCTGAACTCACATCCACAAAATTCCAGATTACCGAGTTATGTACCTCCGGTACCACTGAACTCATATCCACAAAATTCCAGATTATTGAGTCACGTACCCTCCCATACCGCTGAACTCACAATCTCCCAGATTATAGAGTTATGTACCCGCAGGTGCCTCTAAACTCACATTCTGGTCACTCTTTCAGATAGTAAGTCATGTATGACTATACCTCTGAACTTTCTTCCTGAAAGAGATCCTCCCTCATGATCCACTACCCGCACTTCCAGTGCACAAAAAGGATAACAAATCTACAAATTTCCAAAACGACCATGTCGATGTTACCTCTGAGTCGTTTCACTTCCGCCAAAAACAAATCACCCCTTTACATAGAACTTCCATATCCTCATTACCTCTGAGTCGTTCTATGTACCCCCCTTCATTGAGCCCACTCCTGCCATGTCTCTATTACCTCTGAGTGGGAAGGCTCCATCGAAGAAACCTTCATGCTTGCCATGTCCTCATTATCTCTGAGTAAGTATGATGATTCCCTTTCTACTTATTATTCGTACCCACAACCGGAGTACACCAAGGATAATAGGTCCACAAATATCCTCCGTTGAGTCCACTTCTGCCATGTCCTCATTACCTCTGAGTAGGAAGACTCCGCGGTAAAACTCTCATGCTTACCATGTCCTCATTACCTCTGAGTAAGTATGTCGGTTCCCTTTTATCCTATTATTCCTATCCTAAGCCAGGGTACGCCAAGGATAATAGGCCCACAAATATCCTTTGCTAAGTTTCTTAGTACAAGCCCATCATTTCTCATCATGCCCCGGGAGCACAGCTGCTCCATGGCATTTCCTCTCTCGATACCCGGAACACCCATGACCACCTTACCGTAGAACTGTTCTAGGTATCCCCAATCAAACTTGTTATCCGTACCTAAAACTAAGGTATACCAAGGGTAACAGGTCCACAAACAAGTCCCCCATACGGGGCAAATATCGCCATAACACCACAAGTACAACAAGCAGTACAAATAAATGGTAAAATAAAATATACTCTTTTATTTGGAAGCCAAAAAGCATTACATGTTTTGGGACCACGTCCCTCTCAAAAAGAAAAAAGGAGAACAGAAACAAAAGGAGAAAAAGGCCGACTATAGTTCGGCATTACACAATTCCAGGAGGCAATTTCTCACCAAGATGGTCCCCCGCTCAAGCCGCTGTCTAGCTCTACGCTTAGCTTCCTGGGACAGTGCTCCGCATCATCCAAATGCATATATGCCCGCCAGTCATCCTCCATCTTCTTCAGGGCATTTTCCAGATCAGCCGAAGCTCGATTCACTCTGTCAGCCTCTTGGATAATTAGTCCCCTTTCGGTACGGGCAGCCTCAAGCTCAGACTCCATGAAAGCTAACTTCCTCTGAAGCTCAAGGATCTGCTCCTGCGTGTCAGTGATCCCGCGGGAGGCAGTCGCTTCCCGAGCTATAACGTCTTCACTCTCGTGGCTCAATTTATCATATCGATCAGACAGATCGCGGAGGTCCTTCAGTATGGCCGGCCTGGTTTTATCCTAAGCAGCCCTTGCCTTCTCTATAGCAGCTGTGAGGGAACCGCGCTCCTGATCTATAGCAGTAGGCAGAGCAGCCTGCCGCAATACCTAAAGCTGGGCCACCAACAGATCAGTCTCTAGTAATTTCGCCTCCAGAAGTGCAGCCACCTCTGCCCCACCGGGAAGGGCCTTCAGGATATTAATTTGACCCTGGGCGCATTGCCGGGCCAAGACGAAAGAGGTCCCTCTATCCACAGCAGCCTCTATCCCCCTTTTCAAGTGACGATAAAAGCTGTCGACCACGTCCTGTAACGCTTCGTCCAGGACCTCTGTAGAGGACGGCGTCAGAGGAAGCGTGGCCGGCAACATCAAAGGAGTTGTGCTAGAACTTGCCACCAAGGGGACAAATTCTGAGCAGAACGATGCGCAGATAGTGGCTAACTCTTCCTTTGCCACCCAAAGAGCCTGGACACTTGGCAGGACGGAGAGATCGACTCTCGGAGCCGTCCAAGCAAAGGAAGATGCAAGGACCATCGTCCCCTGCCCCTGCTGTCCCATCACCTGACTTGCCAAACTCGAGCCCGCGGGAGGCCCATCAAGATGAGCCGGAAGGGGAGGGGGTACGCTCCTCTCTGCCAATGCCCCTTCGGCAGATTCTGTCTCAACAATGGCCATCATCGGTACTGAAGAGGCAGGACCTGCATGTCCATGACAACAATCAATCGACGTGACCCGAAGGATGTGATGATAGAGCAGATAGGCATCCTCGCAAGTTAAGATTTGGCTTATCTTACTAAGGGAGGAGCATGGAGGCTGCAGCTCGCTCGCAGCTGGCATGGTCTCCTCACCCGCGATCTCCAAGTTAAATTCGGCCGGCTCCTCTGTCCCAGCCACCTCGAAGGGAGAGGCAACTCGATCAGCATTATCTTGATAGAATTCAGCAATTTTAGGAGCAGGCTCACCGAAGCCCCCGTTATCCCAAGTCACGACCTCGGCAGCTTGAGATTCCTCTTCTTCTGACACCCACAAGACGGAAGGAAGATGATTAAAATCAAAGCTAGAAGAAAGAAAGAACCGGTAGCGACTTGTTTCCCTCTGATGCGTGGTCAACTTCCTCGCCTCTTTCCCTGATAGTTAACTTATGGTGTCTGGTCACAGCCAGTTTCCGGGAGCGAGGAATACCGCCAATAGGATAAATTTGCCTGCTACGCTTTCGTACAGGGCCTGGTGCAACGGGTGGCTGATCTGCCGCCATCTCATCTAGCAAAACAGGCGGCTGATCCGCCCCAACATCTTCCAACGGAAGGGAAGAATCATCTGCATCATGCTCGTCGCCCTCATCATCCGCAGTAGTGGAGTCCGAATCTGGAACTTCGACTCTATTCTTCCACTTCCTCGTCTTGGTGCCATGGGACCTCTCCTCCAGGCCGGTACCGACAATAAAACTGGCACCCGGGTTAAAATCGACAGGGAGTTTGTTCGCCATGACATGGTACAGAGCCGCCATATACAAAATCTCTACCGGCGCCTTAATAGCAAAGACCGAGAAAATGGTACAGGTATGGAATGTATCATCGTAGTTCCAGGCCCTGATGCCGTCAAGAAGGCTACCTTCAAAACCTAGACAAGAGCTGGGACTGTCTAGAAAAAGCTGGCTATATCCAAACTGTCGGGCAAACCTGCTGGGCAGATAAGGCTCCAGAAAGACAGTATTGCGGTTATGATACACCAGATGAGCGGGACGGATGTTACGCAGCCACAGGAGCATCTGGCCGTCCAGAAGCTGAGGGGGCCCAATGCCATCGAGATGTACAGTCGCTATTTCCTCAGCAGTAAAAGGAGGGACAGATACAAAAATATTGTACATATCTGCCCTCGCCAGCGCCATTCGGCAAGCGCGCATGGTCTCGCACTCCCAAGGCTTATTACGATAATGGAATATAAAAGCGTCGTCGTCAGTTACGCCGTCTTCAGAGCCCGGTCTCATCAAAGACGGATAATACATCAGCAGCCACCCCATCAGATAATGATAGGGCAGCTCAGTCCGTTCAAAATCTTTTGTCACATCACGGGCGATGACCATGGATGTAAAAGTGCGAAGGCCACGGTGTATGCTGCACACCATGGCCGAAAGGAGAGCTAGATTGACTCGCGAAACTAACTTCACAGCCGTAAGGATGAAATTACGACTGATCCATTCAATAGAACCAGCTCCTCCCGAGACTACACAATTTCGCAGCCATACCATCAAGAATCCCGCCAGGAGTGCCTTCTCTGACAATTCTTGGGTATCCTGATAAAAATAACCAAAAGAGTCGGTTTTACTCCCGAATCAGTCACTAGTGGTGGCCACCCTCTTGGCCAATGACACCAAAGTTTGAACCGCCTCCCGGGATTTAGGACGTCGGGAAGTAACTCGACCTGAGGCACCCATCGTGAAGAGATAGCGCACCCAGTCCTTGGTGTGGGGAGCATTCCCTTCCGAGCTGCTGTCCTTTTTGGCTATCTGCTGACATGTGCTATAGTGGCAACATATCTCTTGATAAATAGCCACGAAGCCTGGATACCGTCCCTCTAACTCTTCGAACTCCTCATTCGTGGGAGTGTACGCCTCAAAAGCTTCATCCTCCCAAGGGAGCTTGGAGACCGCGTTCATTTCGTGGAGCGCAAGCCCCATTTCCCCTACGGGTGTATATAAGGTTTCCGTACGGCGGTTATATATCTCCAGCAGAGATATGAATAATCTCTTGTGTATGCACAAGCCATGGCTGGTGCCCCGAATAGCATGATAAAGACCAATCTCACACAGGAAGGCCTTATACTTTCGCAAGATCCACGTAGACAGATTGGTCCATGAGGAAATGGGGTGTATCCAACTCGGGAGCGTCAACCGGCCAATCGGATAGGAGCCCTTCCGAGCAAGTTGGTTCATAAAAGTGTCGGCTGTAGAAAACATAAAATTGGGACTCGGCACATTCAAAAAAGTACCCGGGGCCAATTCTATTACAGAACGGCTGGTGTACACCTTGCCAGCACACACTGACTTCATACTGTTGTTATAATAGATGTCTCCCACAAACATCCCACTTCGGATAGGAGTTAAAGACTCCTCCATCTTCGGTCCAGTGGGAGCATATTGAACAAAGATAGTAGGAAGTGACGCTCTATTTGGGGGATGCGGATCGCCATCCCGTTAGAAACAAAACTCCAGTTCTCTGACACATCCAGAACCTGACTGTTCTTTACAGTCAAGGCGTCTCCGATGAAGAACGCAGGCTTCAAGTATTCCCTTTCTAATTTCCCCGAGTTCATCATAGCATTGAGAAAATAGAAAGGCTGGTTCTTGAGAGCATTCAATCTCGCCGGAGGCTCGTCACTAGGAAACTGGTCCGCCACATGCGTAACTATATGGTCGTACCTATAGCCCAGAGCATCTTGAGCATGACCTACCAGGAATTCTCCAGCAGCATTAACCGACAAATTCACTAAGAAGAAGACAGAAGAAAATAAGTTAAAAAGACGAACAAAAAGAACTGACGAGTATTTTTCGAGCTTATGCGGCTCCAACTTAACGAAGCCTCATGCGGCTCAAGCTCAGAAGAACACTTATGCGGCTCCAACTTGATGAAGCCTCATGCAGCTCAAGCTCAGAAGAACACTTATACGGCTCCGTTCAGTGAAGGTTTATGCGGTAGTGCTCTCATAGGGCCCTCAGAGTTCCGATAAGTTCGTACGGACCACGTGACAGACAAATTTGTGCGAATCTATGCGGCTCAGCGTAGCTTATGCGGCTTCGTTGGAGGAGCGCGTATGCGATCACAGTGGCGATTCTTATGTGGCTTGCGGCTCGGCCATAGGACGAACATGCGGCTCACATGAAGATAAAGGCTCGCGCTTAAAGCATACGACGTAACCATAGAAGTTAGGGTTAACTCACATAACGTCCTTACCAGCAATAGGGAGATGGATGTCAGGGTGAACAGCGGGCATGTCGGCTGGCGGAGAAGCGGCCGCAGTCGAAGTAGAAGTAGCCTTCTTGTCCTTCGTCGTCGTAGTCGACGAGGACGCCGCCTTCTTACCCTTCGCCGCAACGGTCTTCTTGGGAGCCATTGGTGATCGAAGAAGAAGAGGATAACAATCGGGGTAGGGAAAGTTCGAAGTAGAGGAGAAAGTAAAGAAGCTTTCTCTCTTAAAATCTTCTTATTTATAGGAGGACAAAAGAGGGGGACACGTAGACTAATAACCGCCTCGGGAAAGATGAAACCGACTCCTCGGATTTTGCCTCCTCTCTCATAAAGGAGATTCACCCAGGGCATAAATCCAAAGATTTAATGAGCCAACCCTTGTGATTTCCCCTAAAGACGGCACTAAAACGAATTAAAGACAATTAAAGACAGACACACATGGCAAGGAGCTATGCGGCCAGAAAGTTCCTGCGGCTAACTGACCAATACGGCTGAGGAGGCTATGCGGCTGAGACATCCATGCGGCAAGGACATCATATACGGCCAGAAGAGTTTATATATAGCCATGATTCTTATTCAAAGTATTTCAATTTTGCAAATTAAAAACTTTAAAGGGGGTCTTGTAGAAGCATGGAAAAGAATAAAGAAAGATCTATGCGGCCAAGAATCCCTATGCGGCTCAGAGAGCTCATGCGGCTTAGGGACCCAAGCGGCTCAAGCGTCTATACGGCTCGAATAGTTCAACGTGGCCCGCAACAGCTCTTCCCTTTGTCCTTTAATGTATTAAATGCCTTGATGGCTGACAGCTCTGACAAATGACAGCTCTGACGTACGATAATGGATCCGTCATAATGGCAGATTCCTAAGGAAACGAAAGAGATCTCTGACACAATCCTCCGAAACCCAGAAACCTTCATGCATCCTTGACATGTGGACAGTCGCATATGGCTCAAACAGAGACCACCCCATACGGCTTAGGCCGAAGCTATCCCATACGGCTCACGAGAACTACCCCATGCGGCTCAAGTAGTGGCTACCCCATGCGGCTCATGAGGACTATCTCCATGCGGCTTACGAGGACTATCTCCATGCGGCTCAAGAAGAAAGCACCCATCATGCGGTCGCCTACGCTCATACGACTCAGATCATCACCATGCGGTCCAAATGTTCAGAGGCCACTCCCAAGCAGCCTTGACACGTGGCCAGCCTTATACGGCTAAATAGGGAGCAGTCCTCATGCGGCTCAGATTTTCTAAGTGGCTCGCGGTTAAGACACGTGGCATGATAATGGGACATGTGGCATCAAATCGACCGAAATCCATCAACAAATCTCAATAAAATATTGGGATCAAATCAGATTATTTGCAATCAAGCAAATCAATGACACGTGGCTGGAAATCCGAGATTAGCATAACAAATCATGGGGATTTATGTCAATCATCATTAATTACCCACAAAGATTTGATGCAATCACATTAATTGCCCAGATCTATTATATTCAAGATGAGCGGCCCAGATTCATTGATCATTAGTCACCGACTTTTGAGAATGGGCAATCATTGCAAAACCCTAATGATGCCCCCACTCTTATAAATAGCAAGGTGCCATTCCCTTGAAATAGACATATAGAGAGAGACAGACATAGACAAGCAGAGAGCGGATAGTAGAGAGAGAGCATACCCCCCTCGGATCCAGAGTGCCAGAGAGAAATTGAAAGGAGAGCATTTCTTCATCAACGCCAAGCAGTTCTTCTACAGAGCCAAGGCTGCACCCGATCGTCCAAGGAGTAAGGCAGAGCTGCCGTCGCTTTCCCGAGCCTCTATCGTCATCCCCCAAAATCTAAAATAAATAATTGTACTTAGATTTCTGTACCTAGGTTTTCGTCCCAAGGCTTTCTTTGTACAAACGAGTTTGTATTATGAGTCTAAGTTCAGTCCTTCGATAATTGTTCTGTTCTTTTACAATCAATGGCAAACAGAAGCTTGGGTACCAAGTTGAGGTTTAGTACAGCTTACCATCGCAGACAGACGGGCAGTCCGAGATAACCATTAATATGTTGGAAGATATGTTGCGAACATATACCTTAGGCTTCGACAGATCTTAGGAGGATCATCTTTATTTAGTAGAGTTCTCATATAATAACAATTATCAGGCAAGTATTCAGATGGCTCCATTTGAGGCATTACATGGAAGAAAGTGCAGATCTTCTTTAGCATGGGACAACGTGGAAGAACGAAAATTATTGGGACTAGAGATGATCACACAGACGATGGAAATAGTTATGTTATTTAGGGAGTGACTTCGAGTTGCGCAGGACCGACACCGTTATTGGGCAATTTAGCATCGTAGGCCTCTATAGTTTGGTGTCGGCGACCAACTGTTTCTGCGGATTTTGCTTACTCAGGGTGTCATTAGGTTTGGACCCCGAGGAAAGCTTAGTCCAAGATACGTTGGTCCGTTTGATGTTCTCGCTCGGATAGGCGAGGTTGCTTATCGTCTTGCCCTTCCGCCTTCGCTATATGACACACATAATGTGTTTCATGTATCTCAGTTACGTAGGTATGTCCCAAATTTGAGTTATTTCCTTGATCATTCTGAGCTGTTCATTGGAATCGACCTGACTTACGAGGAACAACCCGTATCGATTTTGGTTCGGCGAGTGAAACTTTTCAAGAATCAGACTATTAGTCTTGTCCATGTCACTTGGGGCCATCACTCACCAGGAGAGTCAACATGGGAGCACGAGGACGAGATTAGATCTCGATATCCATACTTATTCGACTCAGAAGGTATGTTTATTCTTATGCCTTCGTAATCTATTTTTCCTGCTTGATTTACACCCGCTAGGGTGGACGATTGTTCTCTAATTGTCTGCTAGAATCAATAAGGTTGTATGTGTAATTAGTGTCTTGTTTGCCCTGATTTCTCTATCTTGTCTTGGCTGAAATTTTGAGGACAAAATTTTTCTAAGGAGGGTAGAGATGTCACTCCCCGTTCCCGATATACGTATGATTTCAGTATGTGGTATCCGGTATTTGTTCATGTGCACCATTTAAATAATTAATTATTAGTTGTAGCGTGCGATATTTAAACATGTCATTAGTTACATGGTTAGGGTATGCTTAGTGTTAGGGTTTTTATGAAGCTAACCACCCCCACTATAAATATCCTCTTCCTTACTCTCTCTCCTCTCATAAACCCTCACTTATTTTCCCAACCACCTTTTAGGAAAGTACACCTTGCTCAAATGGAGAGATTCTTGCTTTTTTATTACTTTTCTTTTCCTTTGATTTTATTAATCTAGATTGTTTCTTTTTTCATTCTCTACAAGTTTAGGTCCTGGTGTTTTTGGTTTTAATAGCTATTTTTATGTAGATCTAAGTTTCAAAAACTAGGATTTATAGTTTTTCGTGGCTTTGATCTATCAAACTTGCTTGTTTCTAAAAACTAATTGTTCTATGTGTAGAGAATTTAACTTTGTTCACTTTTGACCTTTATTTTTGTCACGACCCGCACACTAGAGTAAGGGCACGAGAAGTGGTTACGTCCAGCCTACGCCGCAGCGTCGACGGTTGAACGCTGTCCTAGGTCAATCATCTAACAATATATATAAGGTACATGTACAGTATATACACTCCGAATGGAGGTGACATAGCAGAATACAGTCTCAATTACATCTAAGGCAGAATGATAGATAGATAGATAGATAGGAAATGAAATAAAATCCACAGAGATACAACCAGATAGAAGTCTAAGTGTCTATGATATCACAAATCTAGAAATATCCCAAATATCAAATACAGTAATCCTGAACGTAAATATAATAAAAAGACATCCTAGTCTAAAGGATTGTCGTCCACTGCTAAGGGGTCCTGCTGCTGGTCCAGGTCACAACATTCCTCTAGGGCAGTCCCATAATAGGTGGGACAGCACGCCTCGTCCTCATCCTCTTTAATATTTTCAACAGGTCCAGTCAGGACAGGAGCGAGCACAATACATCTCAACAAATGATAACAGGTTAGAAAATATAAACATGTTAGGGAGTAAGATACAAGAAACTGAAGAACAACATAATGTAAAAGAGGGACTGTAAGTAAATATCTACAATATATAAAAGAGCTAAACAGTGCTAGTGATTCAGAGTACAAGATGAACATGTGAACAGCTGGAGGGTGATTCATGACTATACTAAAGAGGTGATTCATGACTATTCTACTTTGGAATTATTCACATGCTTAATTTTTACTCCCCATCCACAATCAATACACAAGGATCCAGCCAAGTTATGTTAAGATTCATGACTATACTAATTTTTTCATAAAGGGTGATTCAAGAGTGATTCATGAATAGATTCGTGAAGGCTCTGTGATTCATGAGAGTACAGGAATCACAAGCTGATACATGAAGATTTATGATAATAGAAGCATGAGATACATGATGTAAGTGAAACACACGATACAAGAGTATCTGACGCTCCTGAGGGGGATAACATCTCATGAAGGGATCCATATAGTACTAATCCGTGTTACCAACATGTCAACATCAAGTAAAGTAATCTAAAGCAGGAAATATAATCCTAAACAAGATATGAAATGATCAGAGAATGTACTTGCCTGATATCCTGAATATTTGAAGAGAATATACTGTCTGAGGAGTGGTGTCTGTCTCATATAGAACAGTACAAGTCACTACATGTCTAAAATAATAAAATAGACTGCTACAATGCATCTACATGATGTTTGGAGTCAATCTAGGCTAAAGTCAACCCTTGGTCAACTCTAGTAAACTCTAACAGTCAAACTAGGTTAACTCTAGTCTAGTTAGGTCAAACAAGGTTAAACTAGTCTAGGTTGGTCTAACCTAGGCTTAACAAGTCAATCTAGGTCTCTAACCAAATTACCATACAAGCCACACTAGTCTTGTACCATAGCCTACACTATACTTCACAAGTAACTAAACTATATATGTATATATTATACAAATCAATATATATCACATTCACATTTATATATATATATATATATATATATTTTTTTTTTTTTTATATATATATATATATATATATATATATGTATATGTAAATATATCTATAGGGTAGCTATATAGGTATAGGTACTAGATTAACACAAACAAATATACATGTAGAGAGATAGACATGTATGTGTGTGTATGTGTGTAATATGACAGGAATTGTGAGTGTGTGTTCATGAGTGACAAGATGTATACATGAGTGTCCATGTCGAAAGTGTGTGTGTACTATATAGCATATCCATGTGGGTATTAGATACATAGGTTCCAGGTTCCAAAACAGTGTGTGTGAGTGAATGAGGGTGTGTAGATAGGTGAGTGAGTGTGTGCAGGAATGTATGTGTTCTCAGGATTGGGTAGTATTCTCAGGAATGTGATTTGTGTGTATGTGTTTACATTAACAGTGTAATGTGTCAATGTGACAGTTAGTGTCATAGGGAAATCTGGAAACAGTGTTGTGTGTAACAGAAGAACAGGAAAGAGTGTGTGCATATGTGTCACAGGGTTTAGTTCAAAGTGTGTGTACTTGACAGGTTTGTGTGAGTATAGCATTTAGTGTATAGGGATCAATAGATAGGGAGTGTGTCAAAAATCAATGCAAAGTGTATTCAGTTAACAGTTTATTGCCAATAAAACCCAATGCAAATATGAAACTAAATCCTTTGCCATGAACAACCCTAACATTCTAAACAAACCACATATGTATATAGGTGAAACTACATTTGAAATAAACACACCAATCAGTCGAATATGCATTAAACTTAGGAAAATCTGGGAATCAGTGAATGATCTCAGGTTTTCCCGGATTTTGCATAGTGTATCAGTCACTGTTCAAATCAAAAGCCCAAATGAGGATTCGAAACCATAACTCCATGCAAATAAAAAACCCAACATGGTTGGCTAATCCCTGATATGAATTGGTGAACCAAACAGCATATTGTAATCATTCAAACAAGTTAACACATTTGAATTCCTCAGAAATCAGTGAATCAGTTGAGTATCAGGATTTTGGGAAATTTTGTAATTTCGAATTTAAATTAACAATAAAAATACAAATCAGGGGTTGGTAATTAATGATACATGCAAGGGAGTGTCAGGGGTGTCTTCGTGTCCAAGAATTGGATACGAATCGTGTTCAAACAACCACACGATACACAGACACAAAACTGTGTGCTGCTGCATCGTGCTTGCGTGCACACGTGTCCAACGCACGACACAGGCCACGTGGTCATGCACACGTGTAGAGGGGGTCTAGGGCTAGGATTAGGACACCTTGAGTCGTGTCCAGGACGTGTCCATGTGAGACACGAACACAGTGTCAGTCGCGTGTCTGTGCATTTGTTCTGCCAACGCACGAACAGTGCGGGTCAAATTTCTCCCTAACCACTCCATAAGGTCCCACAAAATTTTAAGGGCTTGGTGTCAGTCACCTAGGGAAGGTTCACACCAATTTTGGTGTCAAGAGGTGTCCTGTACAGAGAGTTCTAGGTCCCGAGTGGCAGGGCAGTGCACACTGTCCAGAACAGCAAGTTCGTGTCCTCGTGTGGACACAACATAACACGAAAATCACAGTTCAATGACACAAAATTAAACACTACACCTAGCACTACAATTTAAATCAAATACATTTCAAAAATAATAAAAAAAATATACGAGCGTGGTATTTCATCAAACACTTCCTATACACTATGACACGTGTCCGATACAGACACCAAATGGACACAAAATTAACCCAAACTTTAGGAAAAGCTAGGGGACACCTAGATCTAGCCCTAAATGCAAAGAAAACAGAATATTAGAATAATTTGTAGAGTTTTACCTATAGATGCAAATAGCAAGAAAAAGCTTCAAATGGGGGATTCCTTATTGCTAGCCAAATGCTCCCAAATTGCACCAAAGCTGAAATTGCTCCCCGTTATCAGCAAGTAGAGATTGATTAGAATTATATGCAAAATGTTTGGGTCAAAAAGGATTAAAAATGGATTTACTATGAATTTAAGAAAATGAAGATTTACCTTTCCTTCTAAAAACTAGGTTGAGCACAAGAGAGGCAAGAACAAGTGGAATAGACATTAAATAGGGGTAGGAAAACCCTAGGGGTGGCCAGCCATGGTAGGCTTAGCTAGGGTTTGGGCTTAAGTCATGGGCCTATGGCTTAATTACATAAGTCATGAAATTAATAGTCACAAGTCATAAGTAATTGACTATTCTTAATTCTCCTATTTCAAACTTGGTTCTTAATGACTAGAATGGGTTAACTTAAGTTAGACTAGGGTTACACCATTGCCTACTAAGTCACCATAGCTAGGGTTAGCTTCTAGGTTAGTCTACAAGTCCCAATTAGCTAAGGTCAAAACTAGAAATTACCAATTCAATAAATTATAAAAAATTCAAAAATTACCAAATGACCAAAATATCCTCAATCTAAAATATGGTAGTGACAAATCTACCCTCCTTAAAAAAATTTATCCTCGAAATTAAAAGGCAAAACTAACTGATGAGAAGGATAGACAATCATACCTCAAGGTCCAAAAAGATAAGAGTATCGCTCGCGCATCTCATCCTTCCGCTCCCAGGTAGACTCTCCTGGAGAATGATGCCTCCATGCGACGCGAACTAAGGGTATCACCTAGTTTCTCAGTACCTTCTCTCGATGATCCAGAATCTCCACTGGCTGCTCTGGATAACTGAGAGTAGGCCCTACCTCAATCTCCGAATGGTCAAGTACATAGCTAGGGTCAGCCACGTACCATCTCAACTGTGATACGTGGAATACGTTGTGGACACCCACTAGTGCAGGTGGCAAGTCTAGCCTGTATGCCAAATCACCAACTCTCCCGCTAATAACGAAAGGTCCGATGAAGCGCGGGCTAAGCTTTCCACCTCCACCAAAACGTATGGTACCACGAGTCAAAAATATTCGCAGAAAAACCATATCTCCGACCTAAACACAAACAAGGTCTCAAGTTACTAAATAATCAAATATGATCAAACAAAAATAAACAACCTACTTCTAATCCTATCCCTAATCTGTACCTCAAACTCCAAAGGCCTCCGGTGGCTATCGGCCCAATGCCGATGTCTGTCCTGCGCCACGCAAAGTCTATCCCAGATGAGCTTCACCTTCTGGGATGTGTCAACAACAATCTTAGGTCCCAATAAAGCTCGCTCACCAACATCATCCCAAGATAAGGGTGTACGACACCTACGCCCGTACAGAGCCTCGAAAGGTGATATCTCAATGCTGGCCTGATAACTATTGTTGTAGACAAACTCTACCAAATATAGCTGATCCTCCTAGAAACCTTCAAAATCTAAGACGCACATCTGCAGCATGTCTTCGAGCGTCTGAATAGTCCTCTTTGACTGTTCGTCCGTCTAGGGGTGGTATGCAGTACTAAACTTGAGCTGAGTGCCCAAACTAGTCTGCAGACTCCTCCAGAAATAGAAAGTAAAGCGACTATCCCAATCTGAGACAATGCTGACCGGAACTCCATAAAACCTGACAATCTGCCGTATCTACATCTCAGCAAGCCTCTCTGTAGACGTACCCACCTTGAATGGCAAAAAGTGGGCCAATTTGGTCTACCTGTCAACGATGACCCAAATCGCGTCTTTTTCTCCTAGTGTATGCGGTAATCCAGATAGAAAATCCATCGTGATATGCTCCCACTTCTACTCTGGAATGGACAATGGCTGCAATAATCCTCCAGGCCTCTGTCTCTCTGCCTTGACCTGCTGACAGACCAAACATCTAGCTACAAAGCGAGCTACCTTCCGCTTTATCCCATACCACCAGACATGCTCTCTCTGATCCCTGTACATCTTGTTGGCACCAGGATGTATAGAGTACTGAGATCTGTGAGCCTCCTGCATGACCTGCTCCCTGAGCTCTCCACTAGGCACACACAGCCTGGAACCGTGCCTCAAAGTGCCATCCTTTGCAAGAGAAAACTCACCATCTACTAGCCCTGCTCGAACCTGCTCTCGGATACACTGCAGAGCAACATCCTCGAACTGCGTTGACTTGATCCTCTCCATCAAGTCTGACTGTATCTGAAGGCCCCACATCTATATCTGCACTCCAGGCACAATCACCTCAATCCCAAGGCTCTCCAAGTCAGCAAGCAAGTGACAATCCATAGTCAAACACATGGCTGTCGGATACCTACTCAAAGCATCGGCAACCACGTTGGCCTTCCCTGGGTGATACTGTAGTGAGATGTCGAAGTCCTTCATCAGCTCTAGCCACCTGCGCTACCTCATGTTGAGCTCTTTCTGTGTAAACACATACTTCAAGCTCTTATGATCTGTGAAGATCTCCACCCTCTCTCCATACAAGTAGTGCTTCTACAACTTCAAAGAAAAAATCATATTTGCCAGCTCCAAGTCTTGGGTAGGGTAGTTCTTCTCATGGGGACGTAACTGCCTGGAAGCATAGGCAATCACCTTCCCATGCTGCTATAAGACACAATCTAACCCCCTCCCTGAAGCGTCACTATAGATAGTGAACCCTCCTGAACCTGATGGCAATGTCAGAATCGGAGCTGTCGTAAGCCGCTTCATCAACTCATCAAGAGCAGCATGACACTCCTCTGACCAAATAAACTCAGCATCCTTCCGGGTGAGCCTAGTCAACGGCTCTGCAATCCGGGAGAAATCCAGCATGAACCTCCTGTAATATCCTGCCAGTCCCTAGAAGCTCCAGATCTCTACTACTGAAGTCGGTGCTGCCCATGCCTCAACTGCTGTGATCTTCTTCGGGTCTACTGAGATCCCATCTCCAGTCACCACATGACCCAAGAAGTCAACTTTGTCCAGGAAGAACTCGTACTTCAAGAGCTTGCCATACAGCCTCTCCCTCCTGAGTGTCTCCAGAACCACTCTCAAGTGCTCCTCGTGCTCCTCCTCAGTCTTCGAATACACCAGGATATCATCGATGAACACCACCACCAACTTGTCCAAGTACTGGTGGAACACCTTGTTCATCAAGTTCATAAATATTGTCGGTGCATTGGTCATCCCAAACGGCATAACCAAGAACTCAAACTGTCCATACCGCATCCTGAAGGCGGTCTTCAGAATATCATCCCTCTTTACCTTCACCTGGTGATAAACTGACCTCAAATTAATCTTAAAGAAAACCCGAGCTCCGCTCAATTGATCAAAGAGATCATCGATCCGCGACAGTGGGTATCTGTTCTTGATCGTCGGGTTGTTGAGTGCCCTGTAGTCGATACAAATCCGTACCGACCCGTCTTTTTTGGGTACAAAGAGTACCGGTGCACCCCAAGGTGAAGAACTCAATCGGATGAAGCCCTTGTACTGCAGCTCATCCGCCTGCTTCTTCAGTTCCACCAACTTACTGTTGTTCACTCGATAGATATGCTGAGAAATTGGTTCTGCACCGGGAACAAAGTCTATCGAGAACTCAACATCCCTGTCTGGTGGAAGCTCAAACAACTCCTCCGGAAAGATGTCCATGAACTCTGCAATCAAAGGATGTGGAGCCGTCTTCTCCTCAACTGAAGCTCCGCAAATAAGTCTATCGTCCTGCTCCGCCTACCGTCGGGTGTACTCGAACTCTGGCTCTCCTGGCACTCCAAATAGAACTCTACCCCCTCAACAATCTATGCTAGCGTGATGCCTGCTTAAACAATCCATACCTAATACGATATCATAGTTCGGTAGTGGCATTACGAGCAGACTCACCTCCAACTCTCGGCCTCCCAAAATAATGCTCCGCCCTCTGCAAACATCACTCACGAGGATAACACCATCCCCGGTCATGATCTTGCAGGTCCTAGGCAATGATTCAGATACTAGGTAGTGTCTAATAGCAAATGATACCGACATAAAATTGTGGGAAGCCCAGGAATCAAATATAGCGAAAGCTGGAATGGAGTCGAGAAGAACCGAACCTGCAATCAACCCTCTAATGGCATCTGTATCCTCGACCGCCATGGCGAAAGCTTGCCCCTGCTGACCTTCTCGAGTCTGCTGCTGATGCTGGACGAACCTCTGCTACTGAGTTTGTAGTGGTCCTCTCTGCTGCCCTGCCGGAGCCTTGGCTCTCGCTCCCTACGCTACTCTGCCTATGAACTGAGCGCACTCCTTCAGCTGGTGATCAGCTGCTCCACAAAGAAGGCACCTGCCCAACCTTTTCCTTCACTTATTCCACCCGTGCCCTAGCTTCTTGTAATAAGCACAGCTGGTGGTCTGCTGTCTCTGTGCCTGCTACTACACCCTCGGCTGCTGATGCTGCACCTGCTGGAAAGGTGTCCGGCCCTGCTGCTGAAACTGCTACTGATGTACTGGCCTCTGCAGCTGCTGGTGCCAAAAATGAGGCCTCTTGGCTTGGCCCCCGATGTTGCTAGCTCCCTGGAAGTCTCGCCCCCTCTTGAGCCTCAGCTCAAGATCATCCTCTGCGGCTAAATCATCCACCAAGATCTCCTCGAAAGTAGCGCTGCGATCACTCTTGGTATATGACTTAACCTCCTTTACCAACCCCTTTCTGAACCTCCGGGCCTTCATCGCCTCAGACAACCCCTCGATAAATCTACCCAAACGGCAGAACTCCCCAACATACTCCTCCTCGGACTGACTGCCCTGGACTAAGGCCTCGAACTTAGTCTCGAGGGCTCCTAGCGCTGCATCTGGGAAAAACTTCTCCTTGAACAACTTCTTGAATGCTGCCCAAGTCTTTCCTGGCGTACCAACCCTCGCATCAATTTGGTACCAAGTGCGGGCCAAATCATGCATCATGCTGCCCGCCGCCTCGATCTGAAGCCTCGCCGAAATCTTTACCAGTCAGAATATCTCCTCCATATGCTCTATCCACTCATCGGCGTACATAATGCCTTCTGTACCCCAAAAATCCTTCGGGTGTATCTTCTGGAAGTCTTAGATGCCCTTCTCCCTCGGTGACTGCGACTGTTGAACTGCCGCTGGCAGAGCTGATGTTTCCCTTTCAACTGTAGTCAGGCCCAGATCAATGCCCCGACTAAACTCTACAGTCTGCCGCTGCTGCTGGGCCTCCATGAACTGCTGAAAGAATAAGAACAGCTGAACTGTCAACTGTCTCCGAAGGTGGCTGCTGCTGCTGGAGCACCTCTGGAACAACCGGGCTCGGCCTGTGCGCTACTGGTGGAGGGGCTCCTCCGAACGCAGCGGAAACACTCACCCCAGCTGGCATGACTGGGCTGCGGTACCGGGGGCTGGCTGCTGAGGACGAGAGGTGGCAGACCTCTCATCAGTATCCCCTGCCCCGGGCGATGTGATCTAGTCTCGACCATCCTAGAGACAGATCAAACAAGAAAACAATTGCTGAGAATGAGTCGAAAATAGCAAAGGAGGACAGTTATATTCAAAGGAAGACAAATAGCAGCAAAATATAGATATACGAAATCTAATAAAGTGTTTTTTCCTAGTGTGATTGAGTACCTTCAAAAATATCCTAATCCTACTACAGGCGGTAGTGATACTCTAGTTCAAATACCACTGTATTTCTAAACTAGACCTGCATGGGCCACCACTAAAAATGTGTCACAACCCGTACCCTAGAGTAAGGGCACGAGAAGTGGTTACGTCCAGCCTACGCCGCAGTGTCGGTGGTAGAACACTATCCTAGGTCAATCATCTAACAATATATCTAAGGTACTTGTATAGTATATACACTCCGAATGGAGGTGACACAGCAGAATACAGTCTCAATCACATCTAAGGCAGAATAACAGATAGATAGATAGATAGATAGATAGATAGATAGATAGATAGATAGATAGATAGATAGATAGATAGATAGGAAATAAAATAAAATCCACAGAGATACAACCAGATAGAAGTCTAAGTTTCTATGATATCACAAATCCAAAAATATCCCAATTATCAAATACAGTAATCCTGAATATAAATATAATGAAAAGACATCCTAGTCTAAAGGAGTGTCGTCCATTGCTAAGGGGTCCTGCTGCTGGTCCAGGTCACAACAGTCCTCTGGGGTAGTCCCATAATAGGTGGACAGCACGCCTCGTTCTCATCATCTGTAATATTTTTAACAGGTCCAGTCAGGACAGGAGCGAGCACAATACATCTTAACAAATCATAACAGGTTAGGAAATATAAACATGCTAGAGAGTAAGATACATGAAACTGAAGAACAGCATAATATAAAAGAGAGACTGTAAGTAAATATCTATAATATATAAGAGAGCTAAACAGTGCTAGTAATTCAGAGTACAAGATGAACATGTGAACAGTTGGAGGGTGATTCATGACTATACTAAAGAGGTAATTCATAACTATTCTACTTTGGAATTATTTAAATGCTCAGTTTCAACTCCTCCATCCCTAATCAATACACAAGGATCCAGTCAAGTTACGTTAAGATTCATGACTATACTACTTTATCTGTAAAGGGTGATTCAAGAGAGATTCATGAATAGATTCGTGAAAGCTCTGTGATTCATGAGAGTACATGAATCATAAGCTGATACATGAAGATTCATGATAATAGAAGCATGAGATACATAATGTAAGTGAAACACACGAGACAAGAGTATCTAATGCTCCCGAGGGGGATAACATCTCATGAAGGGATCCATATAGTACTAATCCGTGTTACCAACGTGTCAGCATCAAGTAAAGTAATCTAAGCAGGAAATATAATCCTAAACAAGATATGAAATGATCAAAGAATGTACTCGTCCGGAATCCTGAATATCTGAAGAGAATATATTGTCCGAGGAGTGGTGTCTGTCTCCTATAGAACAGTACAAGTCACTACATATCTAAAATAATAAAATAGACTGCTACAATGCATCTACATGATATTTAGGGCCAATCTAGGCTAAAGTCAGCCCTTGGTCAACTCTAGTCAACTCTAACAGTCAAACTAGGTCAACTCTAGCCTAGTTATGTCAAACAAGGTTAAACTAGTCATTGTTGGTCTAACCTAGGCTTAACAAGTCAATCTAGGTCTAACCAAATTACCATACAAGCCACACTAGTCTAGTACCATAGCCTATACTATACTTCACATATAACAAAACCATATATGTATATATTATACAAATCAATATATATCACATTCACATTTATATATATATGTAAATATACCTATAGGGTAGCTATATAGGTATAGGCACTAGATTAACACATACATATATACATGTAGAGAGATAGTCATGTGTGTGTGTATATGTGTAATATGACAGGAATTGTGAGTGTGTGTTCATGAGTGACAAGGTGTATACATGAGTGTCCATGTCATAAGTGTGTGTGTACTATATAACATATACATGTGGGAATTAGATACATAGGTTCCAGGTTCCAAAATAGTGTGTGTGTGAGTGAATGAGGGTGTGTAGATAGGTGAGTGAGTGTGTACAGGAATGTATGTGTTCTTAGGATTGGGTAGTGTTCTTAGGAATATGATTTGTATGTGTGTGTGTGTTTACATTAACAGTGTAATATGTCAATATGACAGTTAGTGTCATAGGGAAATCTGGAAACAGTGTTGTGTGTAATAGAGGAACAGGAAAGAGTGTGTGCATATGTGTCACAGGGTTCAGTTCAAAGTGTGTGTACTTGACAGGTTTGTGTGAGTGTAGCATTTAGTGTACAGGGATCAATAGATAGGGAGTGTGTCAAAAATCAATGTAAAGTGTATTCAGTTAACAGTTTATTGCCAATAAAACCCAATACAGATATGAAACTAAATCCTTTGCCATGAACAACCCTAACATTCTAAACTAACCACAGATGTGTACAGGTGAAACCACATTTGAATTAAACACACCAATTAGTCGAACATGCATTAAACTCAGGAAAAGTAGGGAATCAGTGAATGATCTCAGGTTTTCCTGGATTTCGAACAGTGTATCAGTCACTGTTCAAATCAAAAGCCCAAATGAGGATTCGAAACCATAACTCTATGCTAATCAAAAGCCCAACATGGTTGTCTAATCCCTGATATAATTTGGTGAACCAAACAGCATAATATAATCATTCAAACAAGTTAACTCATTCGAATTCCTCAAAAATCAGTGAATCAGTTGAGTATCATGATTTTAGGAAATTTTATAATTTTGAATTTAAATTAACAACAAAAATACAAATCAGAGGTTGGTAATTAATGATACATATGAGTGAGTGTCAGGGGGTGTCTTCGTGTCCAAGAACTAGACACGAATTGTGTCCAAACAACCACACGATACACAGACACAAAACTGTGCACTGCTGCATCGTGCACGCGTGCGCACGTGTCCAACACACGACACAGGCCACATGGAGACACGTAGCCATGCACACTTGTAGAGGGTGTCTAGGGCTAGGGTTAGGACACCCTGAGTCGTATTCAGGACGTGTCCTGTGAGACACGAACACAGTGTCAGTCGCGTGTCTGTGCGTGTGTTCTGACAATAAATGAATAGTGCGGGTCAAATTTCTCCCTAACCACTCGATAAGGTCCCTAGTGGCAGGGCAGTGCATGCTGTCCAGAACAGCAAGTTCGTGTCCCCGTGTGGACACGACACGAGACGAAAATCACAGTTCAATGACATGAAATTAAACACGATACCTAGCACTACAATTTAAATCAAAAACATTTCAAAAATAATAAAAAATACATGAGTGTGGCATTTCATCAAACACTTCCTATATACTAGGACACGTGTCCGATACGGACACCAAATGGACACGAAATTAACCCAAACTTTAGGGACAACTAGGGAACACCTAGATCTAGCCCTAAATGCAAAGAAAACAGAATATTAAAACAATTTGTGGAGTTTTACCTATAAATGCAAATAGCAAGAAGAAGCTTCAAATGGGGGGTTCCTCCTTGCTAGCCAAATGCTCCCAAATTATACAAAAACTGAAATTGCTCCCTATAATCAGCAAGTAGAGATTGATTAGAATCATATGCAAAAGATTTGGGTCAAAAAGGATTAAAAATAGATTTACTATGAATTTATGAAAATGGAGATTTACCTTTTCCTTCTAAAAACTAGGTTGAGCACAAAAGAGGCAAGAACAAGTGGAAGAGACATTAAATAGGGGTGGAAAAACCCTACGGGTGGCCGGCCATGGTGGGCTTAGCTAGGGTTTGGGCTTAAGTCATGGGCCTATGGCTTAATTACATAAGTCATGAAATTAATAGTCACAAGTCATAAGTCATTGACCTATTCTTAATTCTCCTATTTCAAACTTGGTTCTTAATGACTAGAATGGGTTAACTTAAGTTAGACTAGGGTTACACCATTGCATACTAAGTCACCATAGCTAAGGTTAGCTTCTAGGTTAGTCTATAAGTCCCAATTAGCTAAGGTTAAAACTAGAAATTACCAATTCAATAAATTATAAAAATTTAAAAATTACCAAATGACTAAAATATCCTCAATCTAAAATGTGGTAGTGACAATTTTGCTCGATTCTGAGTCCTAAGGCTCAAGCAATGGATATTGGAAGTTTAGGAAAACTCCATGGCCAGAGCTTGCTGCTGGTTGGGGACGACGGTCACTCCGTACGCGCTTTACGGTACCGTGCCATACCTTTCGTGCGTGGTTCGCGTGCTTCATGCTGTCGCTCCATCCCTTTTGTGCTTCGTATTTCGTGCCAGCTCCGTACGCTGCGCCAGCTTCGCACTCCCGCTTCTTTCGTACGCCTCGTGCACTTGCCCATTCGTGCACCCCTGCGTGTTGTGCCTTCCGCGCGCACCCTTGTGGGCTTGATTCAATGGCGTGCGCCCTTGCGGGCTTGCTTCATCGGCGCACGCTATTCACGCATGCGCCATTTGTACACCGCACCTTTTGTGTTCCTTGCTTGTTTGACCCTTGCACATGTGTGCCCTAGTGACCTGTACGCCTTGTAGCTATCTTGTGACTATGTGACACAACCTTATCCCTGACCTGTCTGCCCGTGCATGTGCTGGTATGTCCTATGTGTGTACTAAAGTATAATCTATGTGTACACTGAGGTGCTACCCTACGTGCTAAGCGAACTTACACGTTACATTTTAGTACGTTCTTAGTCTCCAGCACATACATGATAAACGGTCAGAGACTATGACGTTGTGTGTTGTTTGTTGATTGATGCATTACACTAAGAATGGATCTTTATATGGAACTCTATGAGCCGGTGTGGACTCATACTTATGGTACCCGTACTATGTATGACATCTAGGGGATGATCATGCGACCACGACATGTGATTCTAAGACAAACATAGGGTTTAACTAAGCAACTAAATCTAGTAGACGCATTAGGAGGGAAAGAATCTCGAGATCGTGTTATACTAGCCACCCTATGTCCCGTCTTGACATGTCGGGTTGGCCGCCATGGATATTATTAATCTGCCTACAGTGGATGACAATATCCGACTCTTATGTGTTATGGGTTATATGTCCGCACGGTAGCCCTACGGTGGACCGGTGCATAATCAATGTGCTACGCATTATATAATGCCCTGGCCAGCCCTGCTGGAAAAGATACGTTCTGAGGATTCTTGTAAACAATAATATGAGGATAATCCCGCCAAATATAGAAAGTCGTAGGAATGATTGGCCGCTTGTAAAATGTCTTACTTGCGGTCTATATCTTCTGTTAGTAGCCGAGGAGCATGGACTATCATGGTGCATGGTCCAACTCATGTCCTTGTTTGGTTGTTATGTTAGGGTTTTGTGCTATGACAGGCTATGGTCCGAAGTTACGACCAGAAGTCAATAACTTGACCATGGTTATAGGATGTATCTTATCCCAGTACAATATTGGCACCATTTTGAAGAACAAATAGGCAACTCTAGAGGGGGGTGAATAGAGTTTATGACAATAATGTCCAATTAAAAATTAAACTCTTTCACCGACAGTAAATAATCAGAGTAAATGCAGAAATAATAAAGAGCGAGAAAGCATACGCAAACACAACCGATTTTAACCTGGTTTCCCTCGTGGAGGACTAGTCCGGGCCTGAGAACTCTAGCTCAGGATTAAATCCAATATTTGTGAAATAGTAGTTACAACCCGTGCCTTTTCTTCAGAAGAGCACGTCAACTTCTTACAGAGATCGCAGTGGCGATGCTTGGAATTTTCCAAGCGACTTCTTGAACTATTGCACAAACTCCTAACTGGAAAGTACTGAGCACTTTAAGGCTTAGGGAGCTTGTGGCTAGTAGATGGGAATGGTATGGCTTGTATAAGGCTTTAGAGAGAATGGAAGAGAAGATTGGATGAATGAAAATGAGAGAATTTAAGGCCTATTTATAGTATTATAGGTAGGCAGAATTCGGCCAGAATTCTGGGTCAAATTCAAAGTTTTGGCCGTTGGACAACTAGCGTCCAGCCAACCCTAAAAATTAGGGTCCTGGATTTTAGGGGACAGAATTCGGCCCGAACTCTGTGTGGAGGCAAAGTTCGGCCCGAACTCTGTCTCAATGAGACAGAACTGGTCCAATGGGCTAATGGGCAACTTTAATTTTTATGGAGCTTTTGGTTTGTGGTATAGGTATAGGTTAAGTCCCAAATTGCTCAATACGACTCAGTTTACATATGTCTAGACTCAAAAAAAGTGTAAAATACAGACTCAAAACTTTGAGCACTGCAGGTACGAGTCGTCGTCCGTCTTGTACTGAGTTCAGTCTTCATGTGTCGTATTGAAATAATACAAGTATCATATCACCAATTGTATCAATATTTGGTTGACTGTGATTTTGTGTCAACAATCTCCCCCATATTGATAATTGACAAAATGATATTTGTATATTCAATGTTCATACCTGGACACATTAAAGAGTAGTAGCGTAGCTCCCCCGTAATTAGTGCAGAGCTAGCAATAGCTCCCCCATAAATATTGCTTCATTCCTGTTGTCCTGATAGATACATTCTTTCCTAAAGCATAGATACACAATGCTAGAATTAATGATATGAATATAAATATAGAAAAATATTTCTCCCCCTTTTGGCATTTAATAAGCAACTAAAAATAATAACTGGCAAGCACACCAAAAATAATAATAAACTGCATAAACTAATAAACTGCATAAAAATGTCTCAAGAGTCACAGATGATAGAGAATTCTAATATAACCAAAGTACAGAAAAATAACTACATCAACTAAAAATCCAAAGTGCAGAAAATAAACTAAGATCCTCAGCAGCAGCAACAAATAGTAATCCACATCCATCACGGAGCTCGTAAAGGTCCAGTGTCGTCAGATGGATCATTGTAGGAATGACGAGGGTCCACGAAAGCCGCATCCTGATTCAGGTAGCAGAAACACAAGGGTCATCGATACGGTATCCATCACGAGCAGGGTCTCGCTCCATAGGAATAGGTATAGAAGGATGCCGGGACATAGAATACCGAATATCGTGCAGTGAGTTGCTGATGGCACTCATCTACAGGGTGGTACGGTAGTCAAGCTGAGTCCAGTGATCATCCTCTAAAGTGAATCGATCGCGAAGCATAGTCTGTAGTGACTCAAGAGTAGCAGGAGGAGGAGGCGCATCCTGTCCAAGAGCAGGTGCGTCAGGCTGATCGTTGGAGTGCTCAGATGCAGCAGGTTAGCCAACTACAGCCTGAAGCCACCATGCCTTAGATAGGAAGGTAGGGACAGGTAGGAATTTGCACTCATCAGGTGGGACACGAAAGGCACGAAAGACCATAGGAAGATAAAGAGCATAAACCAAGGATCTTGGTTTCTTCCTAGCATTAATCATCCAGTCCATCATGGTACGTGGAAGATTAAAAGGAAAATAAAAATGTAGGTAATACAAAGCTGAGATTTCAAAGTATGTAACCTCATCAGTCGATCCCGCTTTGGGCAGAATCGTGTTAAATACAATGCGATGAAGTTCATAGAAGTAAGGATTGAGAAACTTGGCGAGAAGCTTGCGTGGACGTGTGTTAGGGGTACACAAGTCGTCTTTCAAGCTTTCTAGGGATGACCCATCCGGGAATTGAAACTTTTAAGCTTCGGCAAGTTTCTCCCATGAGTTTGGCTCCAAAATTTCAAGGTATTCGGCCAAGTCAAAATCATCAAAAGAAATATCAATGCCAGCAACACGTGAATATAGATGTGTATCATCATGAGTAAGATTGCAATAAAACATTTGGATGGCATTGAGATAAATGACGGAATTATTAGTAACAAGTTCATCAAGACATAGATCATGAAATAATAGATCATATTGTGAAAAGATGGTAAAATTTATAGGATGATCCACGTACACGGGACGTGATCAAAAATTACTAAACCACTCATTGGAAGCATCTAGTGATACAAATATTCGATCATCGTATGTGTTGGGGTCGAGTGGACGAGGTGGATTAAACAACGGGTGTATGGGTTGTTGGTTAGGTTGTTCAATGGGTTGTTCAACACGAGGAGGAGCATTCGAAGAGGATGCACCCTCGGTTCGAAGTCTCTTTCCTCTATTAAACAACTTGGGAGCCATGAATAATGAAGAAAATTAAGGAAATTGAGATGGAGAGAAGTGTAAAAATATACCTCAATTGGTTGATGAAAGATTGAAGAGAATGGTGCAAGAATCCTTCTCCTTGAGTTTTGAGAAGAAAGATGCACTAGGATGGAAGAACTAGGGTTAGGGTTTGAAGAGGAGGTGCTTTGAGAAGTTTGGAAGGTAGAAATGGAGGAGAGAGAGAGGGAGAACCCGGTTATAGTTATAAGGGTTCGAATGGTCGGAGCAATTTTGGACCATTGGATCAAATTTTGATCAGCGGCTGAGCCCGCTTTCAGTTCTGGAAGGACCAGACCGAATTCGGTCCGGACTCTGGATTAGGCAGAGTTCGGCCCAAATTTTGGGTTCTGTGGCCAGAATAGAAATCAGGCTAAACAATGAAGTTGAAAACTGAGTGGGACTAAAAGGAATAAAATAATGGATGGATGCATATACAAAATTTAGAAGTCCAAAGAGAATAGCAACAAGTGAAAGCTGAATCAAAATGAAGTTTGAAAATTTGAATTTAGCATGTGATAAATAAAAGTATACCATGTAATAAATAAGGAATTATGCCATGATTCAATGTTTTGAAGCTGCCATGGGGTAGCTGCAGGGGCCGGATCCTAGCTAGCGGTAGTCCTGAGGACTAGTGCACCGTGTCGCTTAGGATTTTATGCCTTGTTGTCAGAATGACCCATTTGGCTTGTACCCATAGCAATTTCATCATAGAGAATCAAGACATAATCGATATTTACGCAGGTTACTTTAATGAATAACAGCTTCATCCAAAATTTCTAGTTCACGACAAAGAAAGTTGAAACGCTCTTCGGATAGTAGTTTTGTAAGGAAATTTGCTAGCTGATGATCTGTGTCAATAAATTCTAAGTTAATAGTGCCATTTTGCTGGTGATCATGCAAAAAATGGTGACGTATTTCAATGTGTTTCGTGCGTGAGTGACATATAGGGTTCTTAGTGAGATTGATGGCACTAGTGTTGTCACAGAATATAGGAATGTGCATATAAGAAAGGTTGTAGTCTTCAAGGGTTTGCTTTATCCATAGAATTTGTGCACAACAACGACCAACTGCAATATATTCAGCTTCTGTTGTGGATAGTGTGACAGAATTCTGCTTCTTGCTAAACCAAGAGACTAGAGTCTTGCCTAATAAATGACACGTACCACTTGTACTTTTACGGTCGACTTTGCATCACGTAAAATCATCATCCGAATAACCAATAAGGTCAAAGGATGTGGATTTGGGATACAATAAGCCCACTGTAACAGTACCCTTAAATTATCGAAAGATACGCTTAACGGCGGACATGTGTGATTCCTTAGGACTAGCTTGATATCGAGCACACAAGCAAATACTAAACATGATATTGGGACGACTAGCAGTTAAGTAAAGTAAACTACCAATCATACCTCGATACTTACGTTGGTCAACAGGTTTGCCGCTTTCATCAGGTTCCAGCTTGGTCGAAGTAGCTATAGGGGTGCTGATTGGTTTGACGTTGTCAAGATCAAATTTCTTCAGCATATCCTTTGTATATTTAGACTGGCTGATGAATGTTCCTTGCGAAGTTTGTTTGACTTGCAATCCAAGAAAGTAGGTGAGCTCCTCCATCATGCTCATCTCAAATTCGTTCTGCATACACTTAGCAAAATCTTGGCAAAGATTTTTATTAGTAGAACCGAATATGATATCATCTACATAGATTTGCAATAAAAGAATAGTGTTTTGAAAACTTTTGATAAACAGTGTAGTGTTAATTTTCCCTTTTGAAAAACCTTTTTCAAGCAAGAAATTGCTTAGGCGTTCATACCAAGCTCGAGGGGCTTGTTTGAGGCCATATAGCGCTTTCTTGAGTTTGAAAACATGGTCGGGAAATTTGTGATTTTCAAAACCAGGGGGTTGTTTTACAAAAACTTCCTCCTTAATAAATCCATTCAAGAAAGCACTTTTTACATCCATTTGAAATAGTTTAAAGTTTTGAAAGTTAGCAAATGCACAAAGCATCCGAATGGATTCAAGTCTTACAACAGGAGTATACGTCTCATCGTAGTCGATACCTTCCTCTTTGTTGTATCCTTGAGCTACTAGACGAGCTTTGTTGCGTGTAACTGAACCATCTTCATTTACTTTGTTACGAAAAACCCATTTTGTACCAATAATCGAGTGATTAGCTGGCCTAGGAACGAGTTTCCAAACTTGGATCCTCTCGAATTGGTTGAGTTCTTCTTGCATGGCAGAAATCCAAAACTCGTCATTAAAAGCTTCTAAAACATTTTGAGGCTTAATTTGTGAAATAAAGGCAGTACTAGCAATGGAGTCTCTTAATGATGATCGAGTACTTACTCCACGTGAAACCTCACCTATTACCAAAGTTTTTTGGATGTGACGACTTGAAAGAGAATTTCTTTGGCAAGCCCTCCTGAGAATTGGTTTCAGTGGTGGTATTCATCGGAGTAGAAGTTTATGGCTCAACATTATCGTCAAAAGTAGCTGCTGCACTATTATCCTCATCAAAAGTCACATTGGTAGACTCCTCCACAATTAATGAGCATTTGTTGAACACTCTATATACCTTGCTCTTGGCAGCATAGCCAAGGAAAATACCATTGTCAGCTTTGGCATCAAATTTGCCTAAGTTGTCTTTGGTGTTAAGGATAAAATATTAACAACCGAAAACTCTAAAATATGAAAAGTTTGGAGTTCTTCCAAACCAAAGCTCATAGGGTATTTTCTTCGTAATAGGACGAATGAGCACCCTATTTAAAATATGGCACGCTGTACTAACAGCTTTCGCCCAAAAATATTTTGAAAGTGAAAACTTATTCAACATGACTCTAGCCATATCGCCAAGAGTCCTATTCTTCTGCTCCACAACACCATTTTGTTGAGGAGTTCTTGGACAAGAAAACTCATGATCAAAACTATTTGAATCACAAAACTTTTCAAAATCAGTATTTTCGAATTCGCCTCCATGATCACTTCGGATTCGAGTAATCATGTAGCCTTTTTCATTTTGAACCTTCTTAACAAAAATTTTGAAAACAGAAATAGCATCACTTTTGCTTGAAAGAAAGAAAATCCAAGTGAATCTAGAAAAGTCATATACTATAACAAAAGCGTAGAGTTTTCCACCAAGACTGACTACTCTACTAGGACCAAATAAATCCATATGAAGTAATTACAAGGGTCTAGTAGTACTTACTGTGTTTATGGAATGGAATGAAGACTTAGTTTCTGTATTCAACTCATATTTGGCACATACCGTGTCCTTTTTGAATGTGATGTCGGACAAGCCTCTAACTAGCTTCTTAGTCGATAGCCTGGATATAATATCCATGTTGGCCTGACCAAGACGCTGGTGCCATAGTAATTTCTCATCATTGTGAGCATAGAGGCATCTTCCTGCACTGTTAGTATCTATAGATAGATAGAAAATGTAAATGTTGTCCTCTCTTATCCCTTCAAAAGTGATGTCTCCTGTTGACCTATCATAAATATAGCATTTATTTTGTCCAAAGTTAATATCATATCCATGATCAGCAAGATGACTTATGCTTAGTAGGTTATGCTTTAACTCGGTCACTAGGCAGACATCCTTTATTACAGGAGAAGGAGGATGACCAATAGTAACATTACCTATGATATACCCTTTTAGGTTGTTGTCGAAGGATACATATCCTTCTCTCTTCATCGATAGTGATGCGAAAAGATTTGCGTCTCCCGTCATATGTCGCAAGCATCCACTATCGAGAATCTACTTACTCTTAGTTGAGGAGGGAAGGTCCACCTACATCAAGAGTAGATGTGACCTTTGGTACCCAAGTTCTTGAGGGTCCTGAAAAGTTAGTTTTTGGCAACCATGCATATATATTCAGGTCTACTAATCTCCTAACTCTACATTGTGGTGAGATGTGTCCATGTAATCCACAATAGGTACATATAGCATTCCTATTTATGTTAGGAGCATGTTGATGATGTCTATGTGTAGCATGATAAGAGTGGTGTGGAGCATCATGATAATGACTATATGTAGCAGTAGGATGATGATTATATCTATATGCAGTATGGTGGCGATTTTGTTTATGTGCAACATAGTGATGATTATATCTATGTGTAGTATGGTGATTATGTATCACATTAGAATGATAGTTATGAGAATAATTTCTACGTGTATGTGGTTTGTGTGCTGTATGGAAGTGAGTGTACATGTAAGCATATTTACGTGCTGCAGGTCGATGACGTGTTTGTCTATTTTGAGCAGTATTGTATTTTGTGTGTGTCTCATGTGATTGGGTTTGAGATTGAGCAACCTGTTTTCCCAATCTAGTCTCTAATTTCTTAGAGGCAGCTTGTAGTTCACTAATCTTACCATTCAAACCATAAATCTTAGTAATAGAGATCTTGTGTCTATTCTTTTCTTCAGTAAGCTCAGTGTTGAGCGCTGTGATCTCTCGTGTTTGCTTTTCAATACGTGCTTCGGCATCATATAGGCTTAATTTAAGCTTAGAAACCTCATTTGTGACTTCCGTAGGTGAAGTGTCTCTAATATTATCAAGCAAAGAAGAAAGTCTTTGAATCTCGACTTCATAACTTTTGATCTTCTCCTTGGCATGTTTATATTTACTAATGACTTTCTTGTGGTCATTGAGTAAATCATTGAATGCATCGCCAAGCTCATCAAAAGTGAAATCATCGAGAGTTTCGCTAGTTACCTTGTTGGATGTTGTCATTAGGCATACATTGGCAGTGTCTTGAGGAGAGTCCTTTTCTTTCTCGGAGTCACTAGCTTCACTTTCATGCCAAATGGTTGTGTTGGCATATTTCCTTGAGGAGGCCTTCTTGTATGGTTTCTCATATCGGTTGCTCTTCTTTGCGAATGGACAGTCTTTTCGGACATGTCCAGTCTTCTTGCAGCCGTAGCATGTTGGCTCTTCTTCGTCATCTTCTTGTGGTTCCTTCTTTCTTCGATTGAAGTGAAGGAATTTCTTGAAGTTGCAGACAATCAGAACTTGATCATCACCTTCCGAGTTTTTGTCATCCGTCTCTTCAGAATTAGACCTACAACGGTGAGCTTTAAGTGCAATCTCCATTGCCTTAGGAGCAGGCTCTTCAAATTCTTTGAGGTCAAGCTCATGAGTCATCAGCTTTCCCATCAAAGTCTCCATGGACATAGTCGTGAGATCATTTCCTTCTATGATGGCTGTCACCTTAGGGTTCCAAATCTTTGGTAGCCCCCTAAGTAGCTTGCGGATTTTCTCATGATTTGTATATTATTTGCTGAAAGAAGACAGGGGGTTGATGATGTCGAGGAATCTTGTAAACATTTGTGTGATCGTCTCATTTGGCTTCATCTTGAATGCCTCATATTCTTGAGTGAGATGACTTATTTTCGACTCCTTGACTTGGGTGGTTCCTTCATGCGTCACTTCTAGAAGTCTCCATACTTCGTGAGAGGTGGTGCATGTTGAGACCCTGTTAAACTCATTCCTGTCTAATGCACAAAATAAAGCATTAATAGCTCTCGCATCTAGACTTGCCTGTTTTTTCTCCTCGTCAGAATATTTGTCGTGGGGTTTCTCAACAAGATCACCATAGACAACTATCCTGGCGGGCTTTTTGTAACCATCGGTAACAATGGTCCACAGGTCTAAGTCTAGCGACTTGAGATAAAAGCTCATCCTTGTTTTCCAATAGGTGTAGTTTGTTCCATCAAATAGGGGAGGACTATGAGTGGACTGCCCTTCACCGTGATTGGAAATCATGGATTGTGTGGTTGCCATGGATCAGCTCTAGGATGTTAGCCTTTGTTGAGAGAACAGAGCTCTGATACCAATTAAAGAACAAATAGGCAACTCTAGAGGGGGGTGAATAGAGTTTATGACAATAATGTCCAATTAAAGATTAAACTCTTTCACCGACAGTAAATAATCAGAGTAAATGCGGAAATAATAAAGTGCGAGAAAGCATATGCAAACACAGCCGATTTTAACCTGGTTTCTCTCGTGGAGGACTAGTCCAGGCCTGAGAACTCTAGCTCAGGATTAAATCAACTATTTGTGAAATAGTAGTTACGCCCCGTGCCTTTTCTTCAGAAGAGCACGTCAACTTCTTACAGAGATCGCAGTGGCGATGCTTGGAATTTTCCAAGCGACTTCTTGAACACTTGCACAAACTCCTAACCGAAAAGTACTCAGCACTTTGAGGCTTAGGGATCTTGTGGCTAGTAGATGAGAAGGGTATGGCTTGTATAAGGCTTTAGAGAGAAGAGAATAGAAGATTGGATAAATAAAAATGAGAGAATTCAAGGCCTATTTATAGGATTCTAGGTAGGCAGAATTCGGCCAGAATTCTGGGTCAAATTCAAAATTTTGGCCGTTGGACAACTAGCATCCAGCCAACCCTCAAAATTAGGGTCCTAGATTTTAGGGGACAGAATTCGGCTCGAACTCTCGGTGGGGACAGAGTTTGGCCCGAACTCTGTCTCCATGAGACAGAACTGGTCCAATGGGCTAATGGGCTACTTTGATTTTTGTGGAGCTTTTGGTTTGTGGTATAGGTATAGGTTAAGTCCCAAATTGCTCAGTACGACTCAGTTTACATATATCTAGACTCAAGGAAAGTGTAAAATACAGACTCAAAACTTTTAGCACTGCAGGTACGAGCCGTCATCCGTCGTGTACTGAGTTCAGTCTTCATGTGTCGTAGTGAAATATTACAAGTATCATATCGTCAATTGTATTAATATTTGGTTGACTGTGATTTTTTGTCAACACATTTGTCCTTGTATGATTGAAAGGGTGCCATATGGTCTTGATGATACATTATAAGCCTATAACTCATGAGCCAAGACTTAATATTATTATGCTTGGGGTTTTTTCTCTCTTATGTGCTCCCTTTTGGTACTTGCTATTCGGGACTGACCCTGTTGGTTTTGTTTGGCCATATCTCGTAGCAGAGTCCGAGGATCCAGTCTTCTTTCCTGACAATAATGGTGCATACTAGGAGCATGGTCGTCAGAGGACTCGAGTGGGTTTCTTTCCCACCACTTTAGTATCATCTGTTTTGTTCTGGCGTTTAGACACCAGCACCTGTTTAGCTAATTTTTCTGTATATTTAGTTTCCATGCATAATTATAATTAAATCAGACTGCAGCTGAATACAGTTATGTACTTATGACTCTCTAGGCAAGCTGACTTATAGAGTGTCACACCCCAGAACCAGAATACTAGAGAACGGAGGACAGACACAGCCAGCTACGTATATAAAACTGAATCTTACCTCGTAATAGGGTTACGACTGTCTAGATGTATGAGGGTTTAACTACAAGCCAACAGTCTCTTATGGTCAAGAACAAGCCTAGTGTCTCAATCTCAAGCAAGCAAATAAATGTAACAAGATGGTAGATCATCAGATATACAAAGTAAGGCGTCTCATACATTATATATTCAGATGATCATGAAGCTAGTCATAAAAAATGCGAAGGCTAGCAAGAGTTTAAGTCATACATGATCAACCCTAGGATTTGTCAATCATGTTACAGCCCTTAGGCAGATAGGAATGTAAATTTAACACGAGCTAACACTTGCTCGGCGGCTAAACGCCTCAAAAGAATAATTTACAATAAAGTGATAGAGCAAAATAAGAAACCCACTCGTTGCCAGGATTACGCCTGGTATTCACCATCTGGCAAGAAGGTAGGTAGATCCTCGAGAGCTACTCCAAAATCTGGCCATACAAAACCAGCTAGGTCAGACCCCAGAAAGAGCAAGTGCCATAAAGGAGGCTTCACTTAAGAACTAAAACCAGCATATTAGCACATAAAGACATAATTGATAATGAAAGACATAGGTTAAGGGAATCAGGATGATAAACGATAAGATAACTAAGGAACTATTCCGGTAACCAAGTTACAACCCGTAAACCAAACAAGGACCGGGTTGTAACCCTTCACCTGAACAAAGCTTAGTCTCCACTCATTTATCGACAAGAGTAAAGCATAACAGTAATGTGCTAAAGTAATCCTGAACTGGCACTGTCTAGACAAGACTAGACTGGACTCCATCCATCAATAACTGCCAAACAACAAGTACGGCTTGATACCTTTAACTAACTAGGGTTATTACCAGCCTAATTACTAACAAGATGCAATGAGATGTTCCAACAATCACAAGCCCTGTAGACTTAATCCAATTTATCCAGTTGCAAGTTGAGAGAGTTGGATTCGGTTACTTGGGGGTGCAACATATGACAGTGTGCTGGAAATGTGCCATACTCGACGGCAGGCTATAAGTCCAATTTAAGCGCCTAGATAACGAGACTGCATGTAGCTGGAAAATCTTTTTATGAACTACTTGATCAATCTAGTTTTTACCCTAGTCAGATTCAGTATGAAACCTTAACCGTGGTAATCAGGAATCCATGTCCTAAAAATAATGTAAGACGAGACAGGTAGCTTGCACAGGCATAATCAAAAAAATCAACCACGGTGTCAAGATAAAAGTTACTTAGCAAGTCAGGATAGCTGTTACAACAGTGTTCAAGATTATCATGTCATGTTAGGTTACTTGTTACTTGTAAAAATTGCGTGTCAGGAGTGCGCCTTGATGGGCCACTATCAATTATACATGTCATATCAAGTTTACTTGTTACTTGTCAAGAGTGCGCCAAGCCAGGTTGTGCCAAGTCAGGTTGTGCACGCTAGGTTACGCCAAGCTAGGTTATGCCAAGTCAGGTTGTGCACGCTAGGTTGTGCCAAGCTAGGTTGTGCCAAGTCAGGTTGTGAACGCTAGGTTACGCCAAGCTAGGTTGTGCAAAAACCCAGGAACTCAGTAGCACCGGAACCCAAGAGCCAGGTTGCACCAGAACCCAGAAGCCAGGTTGCGCCAGAACCCAAGATCCAGGTTACGCCAGAACCCAGGAGCCAGGTTGCGCCAGAACGCACGCAACCTAGATGGTGCGACGCTTAAAAGCGCGCACACACACTGTTCATCTTCCCTAACCAGCATAAAAATGCTTGGTTGAACCTATGAACCTCAAAAGTCCATAACTCCCTCAAAATAAATCGAAATCTAACATTTTAAAGGTTAAAATTGGATAGAACGAGATTTTCTACAACATGAAGTAACTAGTTTTCGAGAATACCAAGTTTCAACAGATCAAAACCAAGAAAAATGAGAAAAGATCAAAACTTAGATCTAAAAAAATCCATCCATCAAAACCAAAAATGACAAGTTCTAAAGAGGCTTAGAATCAAGTAAGGAAGATAATGAAATTTAAGATCCATCATGTAGCAAGTTGCACTTGCCTAGGACTTGGTGAGAGAAGTAAATGAAGAAGTAAATGAAGAAGTGAATGAAAAGAGAGAGAAGGAGTTGGGTTATATATCAACCCTCTCCATCTCAAACCAAACCAAGCCAAGCATAGTCAAACCAAGTCAAATTAAACCAAACTAATCAAATAAACCAAGACTATGCTAAGAAAGACCAGTCTAACTACTGTCCACCTGATAAATGTCAGAAATCCATATACGTATACTGAAAATACGTATAACGGGAAACGGGAGTGACAACTCTACCCACCTTAAAAGAATTCTGTCCTCGAAATTTAACCAAGAGGCTAGAGGTGTCAGGATAATCTACGCTAATACTGGCAATCTACGACTAACAGTCAATCAAACTATCATCCATGCAAGCAAGGAAGTATAAGCATAAGGCATAAGGAAGACCATATACCTTATGAGTCAAACAGGTGTGGATATCGCGATCGGATATCATCCTCATGTTCCCACGTTGACTCACCTAAATAGTGATAACCCCAAGTAACATGGACTAACTTAATAGCCTTGTTCTTGAGTATCTTCTCCCTTCGGTCCATTATGGATATGGGCCTATCCTCATATGAAAGTTTGTTACCAACAACCAATTCAGAATGAACAAGGATACGGCTCAGATCCGAAATATACCATCGCAATCGGGATATATGGAAGACATCATGTACCTCACGTAACGACGACAGAAGAGCGAGATGATAGGATACATCACCTACTCGCTCAAGAATATCGAACGGCCCTATATACCTAGGACTAAGCTTTTCCCGTACGCCGAATCGAATGACGCCGTGGGTAGGCGAGATCCTAAGGAATATGTAGTCGCTTATAGAAAATTTCAAGAGAACGCCGATGAGAATTGGCCTAATGATGCTGGCGATCTTGTGCAACTCGAAGATGATCTTTGACTTGTCTGACCACCTCAATAGTCTGTGTAATCATCTCTGGACCAAGCATCTGTCTCTTGTCGACATTATTCCATGCTAATAGAGATCTGTACTTTCTACCTTACAAGGCCTCAAAGGGTGCCATCTGAATACTGGCCTGTAAACTGTTATTATAGGAGAACTCTACGAGGTGCAAGTGATCTTCCCACGAACCACCAAAGTCAAGCGTATAAGGCTGTAATATATCTTCAAGAGTCTGGATCGTGCGCTCCGAATGACCATCTATCTGCGAATAATAAGCTGAACTGAACTTGAAACGAGTCCCCAAGCTCTCTTGAAGACTCTGCCAAAAGTGTGACATAAATCTTGAATCTCTGTCCGATACAATACTGATTGGCACTCTATGCAATCTGACTATCTACCTGAGGTACATCTCTGCTAGCTGATCCGTCGACTGACCAATCCTGAAAGGGAAAAAATGGGCTACCTTGGTGAGTTTGTTAACTATAACCCAGGTATCATCTCTCCTAGCTGGGGATTTAGGTAACCCAGTTACAAAATCCATAGTAATGTGCTCCCACGTCCATTCTGGGATCGGTAAAGGTTGAAGAAGTCTAGCTGGTCTTTGATGTTCAGCCTTAACTTGTTGGCTAACTAAATAACAAGAGACAAACCGGACTATCTTTCTCTTTATGCCATTCCACCAGAAATGTTGACGGATATCACGATACATCTTCGTAATGCCAGGATGAATCAAATACTGTGAATTGTGAGCCTTTGCCACGATCTCGCTTGATATCACCACTGGGTACACAAAGCCGCCTTCCTTGTCGAAGTGTAACATCCTCATGAATACATAACTCTGCTCTCCGTCCTGCTATATATTCTGCCCTAAGCCGCTGGAGCTTAAAATCCGTTAACTGAGATAACTTTATTCTCTCGCTATACTGGACTGAACTTGCATATTAGCCATCAATGCCACATTGGTAGAAAGAACTACTTCTATTTCCATCTTCTGAAGATCTGCTAATAACTCTGGCTGTGCTGTTAGAAAATAAGCTCCTGCTCTTCTATTCAACGTATCTGCAACTACGTTAGCCTTCCCAGGATGATGCTGCAGGTTGATGTCATAATCCACCAATAACTCTAGCCATCATCTCTGATGCATGTTAAGGTCCTTCTGAGTAAACACATACTTAAGACTCTTGTGGTCGGTAAAAATCTCCACCCGATCTCCATACAAATAATGCCTCCACAACTTAAGTACTAAAACCACCGTTGCTAACTACAAATCATAGGTTGAATAATTCCTCTCATGATCACGAAGCTGACGTGATGCATATATAAGCTACTATCTTGCCATGTTGCATCAAGACGCATCACAATCCTCTACCGGAAGTGTCACAATAAACTGAAAATACTTCCGTCCCATCTGAAAGCGTGAGAATGGGGGCCGTCATCAATCTTTGCTTGAACTTCTCAAATAAACTCTGGCACTCTGCTGTCCAAGCAAACTGCACATCCTTGCAGGTCAACTACGTCAATAGTACGAAAATCCGAGCAAAGTCTGACACAAACCGGCTGTAATAGCCGGCCAATCCTAGGAAACTCCGAACTTCTGCGATGGTGCTAGGTACTGGCCATGTCTCTATAGCCACTATCTTCTGGGGGTCCACTTCCACTCCACCTCTGGTGATGATGTGACCTAAGTACGAAATGTGATCAAGCCAAAATTTTCGTACAACTAGTGCTTTCTGAGAATCTGAAGGACTATTCGGAGATGCTGCTCATGCTCTGCTTCATTCTTGCTATAGACTAAGATGTCGTCTATAAACACTATTACGAAGTGGTCTGAAGATACGATTCATGAGGTCCATGAATACGGCTGGCGCATTAGTCGCTCCAAATGGCATAACAAGCAACTCCCAATGTCCATATCTGGATTTGAACGCCGTCTTCGGGATGTCTTGCTCTCTGACTCTGATCTGATGGTACCCTGACCACAAGTCAATCTTCGAAAATACTGCTGCCCTACTGAGTTGATCAAATAAATCATCTATCTTTGGTTGGGGATATCTGTTCTTGATTGTTACAGAATTCAAGGTACGATAATCAACACATAATCTTGACGTACCATCCTTCTTTTTTACAAGAAGTATTGGAGCTCCCCAAGGTGATTCACTAGTACGAATGAATCCCTTGGTTCTAAGTTCTTCAATCATCTTGTACAAGATCTCTAACTCTGAAGGTGCTATCCTGTAGACTCCTCCTGATACTGGTGCCATCCCTGGAATCAAATCAATAGTGAACTCTATCTCTCTCTCTGGGGGCATGCCTAGAAGCTCTTCGGGAAATACATCACGGAACTCTTCTACTATTCTGGAAAATTGAACTGCTACTGCCATCCGCAAGACTGGTGGAGAAGGTTCTACTTCGCCTCTAGAAAACGAAAAAGCTTCTTCGTCAGGAATACCAAAAATAATCCTGCCAATATGGCAGTCTATTCTTACGTATTGATCCTTCAACCAATGCATTCCTAGGACCACATCATAGTCAGCCATGGAAAATTCTATTAATCTAGTGGGAAACTCTCTACCGCTAACTACGATTCAACACGAGGACTAGACTCTATCTACTCCCACAAGACCGTTACTAGTAAGTATATTGAGCCTTATTGATAATGACTCGGGCTCCAGTCCTATCCGTGTTGTGAATCGTGCAGATATAAATAAATGTGATACACCCGAATCAAATAATACGGATGCTGGAAAAAAGTTAATGGGAATGGTACCTGCCACCACCTCACCTGATGCCAATTCTTCTGCTACGGTCAGAGCCATAGCCTGATCTTGTCCTCTTGTGCTGGTCTCCTCTGTTGGAAACCTTTCTGCCAGTTCTGAATTTGAGCTTGGGCATACTGTTGAGCCTGAGACGACAATGGCCTCGGAGGCTAGTACTGCTGCTGCACTGGTGTTGGATCCCTAACCGATGGACTGGTTAGGTCTGATGACGATGAACTGGCTCTATTCGGACAGGACCCTATCTTGTGGTCTGGTGCCCCACAAGCCAAGCACAATCCCTGTGCTCTGCGACACTCTGATGCTATATATCCTTGTCACGACCCGCACCCAGTAATTGGACAGGAGCCGTGGGTACGTCCAGCCTATGCCGCAGAGTCGACGGTAGTACGCTGTCTAGCCATCACCACATTTATAAAACAACCATATGGTTTCTATGTATTTGCACATTTTAACCCACATTACTGAATAGTTCAAAATAAGATGAAATTTATAAATTATTACAATTTGGAGAGAAGGATAAATGAGACTGACAACTCCAACATAGATCAAAAGTATAAAGTGACATAGTCTCATAAGATGAATGTACTAAGGAACAGTCTCAACCAACTCATGAGTCACAAAATAGAAATAACAAACTACAATCTCAAACTAATCCAGTCTATGAGAATACTACATAAATCTTCTAAAAATCATCGGTAGCAGGTAACTCCGTATAGGCAGCCTCCAGTTCACCCTGTGCACCAAAATCAGGATCTGCAGTATGCTCATAATACGTAGTCCAGAAATCCTTTAACTCATCACCTAAAAATGTTGGTTATCCATTCAGGAATGGAACAAGTACGTAAACTGAAAGGCTATCCGCAACATAATAGATTTGACAGTGCATGAATATAGCATATGTGGAAACAAACTAGAAGGTAAGCTATGATAGAGTATATCTAGAATGAAAGTATAAATTACAGAATGTGGTATGTCAACTGGAAAGAATGTAATAGCATAGTGACATGTCAAATGGTGAAATGTAAAGAAATAACAAAGACAACTATCTAAGTGTGTTGAAATATCCTTTTCGACATGTGAACGGCTAAGGGATAAATACGGCACCCTGCACGTGTCATGTGCAGCTGCTATCAGTCAAGATTAGACATATTGGGATAGAATGGGTAGTTCACACGTCTACTAAGATATTTTCTCATCCCGGCCAGTATACATGGGCCCAGACAAGTCATGAAACACAATGATAAAATAAGACAAGATTAAGATAACTGGGGTCCATGATACTACCTCGTGTGTCCATCGTGTCATCAAGCAAGGGGCATATGTATAATATGTACTGAACCAGACTATAAGAATTGGAAGCAAACAGAGAGTGCACTTGCATGTAGTCTGAGCTGGTGGTATGAACCAAGTACTGAGTCGGAGTCCAACAAACATATATTATGAATCAATCTCTAATCAACAGACGAAATTAATTAATGAGCCTATATAACTATTATGAATTACACTTAAAATTGGTAATCTTAATGGTCTGGAGTTCGCCTATACTAGTGGTAATCCTAAATCTCATGTCTAGTACTGGTGTATAGGGATACTTGTGTCCTACTGTTGCTATCCAGGTCTGTATGGGCTCTATATTCCTATATTACTAACCTCTTATCCTATATAAACAACCCATGTATATATTTATTTCGTATGGTTAAACCCATGGCTCATTGTCTATATGTTATCTTAGGTACAACTAGACCCCCTTCTTATATTGGTCACCCCTTGTCCTACTGCCTAGGAATTCCTCTTTGCTACTATAGGTGCTCTACCCAGTTCTGACACAAAGGTAAGCTTAGGCTACCCTAATATCCTGTTGTCATGGAGAGTCAAATGAAATCAATTATCTGGACTTAAGGGTCTTGACTTACTCCTTTAGTAAGGTTCTGGACTATAGTAGGTATCTGAACATTTATCCACACTCACTCGAGACCCTCTCCCAATCTAATATTCTCTAGTCCTGACATTAATGTTGCCTGACACCTACCTGTGTACTATAATCAAGACCTTAACTGTATGTAGGCTCTACACTGACATCCCTCTCCTGTAGGTACCATCAATTTGTTGTCCTGCCTAGGTGCTACACACACATCCAATCCCATGTGATCCATTCTTTATGGTACACTGAATGAAAGTACATGAATATAAGATGGGTAAGGACTGGATTTGATATATGAGCTGAACATATATAATTTTGAGTCCTTATAACCTCTCTAATCTGGTCATATGAAACATGAATTTAGGCTGATACTCTGGATGTATCAGTCAAGTGAACCAGGAGGAACTGATACCCTGCCTTCCCTACCTTGCTTAATGGACCCTGATCTAGCATTGCATACCAATGCAATATTTCTTCATATTTGTGTATATGCATATTTGCTGAACATTAGTTGGAGTGCCTAAATTAAGACCATGCATGTACCTGTTAATCCTCTTACAGGATACCTATATACCCAGCCTTGATACAATTTACTGCTGTAGCACCTGTATATGACCCCAAATAGTTGGTCACAGGAGTATAAGGGTGTTTGTAGGTATGTGAATGAAGGGTTAAAACTCAGTTAAGGCATTGACCCTTAGCTCCATGTTATTTAGATACTTCCTGCAGATATTATTTAGACACTATAGTGAACTGATGTAAGAGTCTGTATATAAAGGATTTGGACACATTCTAAAATGTGGATGATTGGTCATAATGTGACGATCGAACTAAGTATGTAGGCAAGTGATATTAGTACAATGGTGGACTGTAGGACCTACCCTAAGTGTAATACATGCTAATACTTATGTTCTGATACATGGGTGTATCAGAGGATGCTAAAGTTTACAGGGCAGATGTCCCATGATTTGGATATTTCCTTCCTACACAACTAAAGGCTATACAGTTGTACCTTATGCTAACCAAGCCCACACCAATCTTGATGCATTAACCACAGAGGTGACTAGGAAGTCTCAAACTCCAAGTCTTCAGGTAGGACTTGTATGTTGTAGATGGTGCCCCTACCAGTCTGGATAGGAGCTGCACCTAGGATTAGATGGGGATCCTCTGACATCTCATATAATGCCCTATTGTAAAGCTAATACTGATGTAAGACTTCGATGCAACTATATTAATCCTTGTACCCACAAGAAACAAATGGATAGATGTAGGTGGAAGACAAACAAGTAGGGACACTTACCCCCCCAATAGACATCACAAACTGAAGGTCCTACTACAAAATGAACTACTTCCCTGGTCCTTACAGGTCTGGCATTGCACCCAACTGCATGTAGGTTATGCAGCACCATTAATACTTACCCCATAGCCCACAGAAGGAATATGCAGCATGTGGAAGGTTTGGAGTGCGGTAAAAGGTACAATATATGTAGTAGGGGATGCAGCTCAATGCTTCCTACTGTGTAGGACCTAGTACGAATGCAGGGTGCAGTGATGGTTGTAGGGCTATAAAGGTCTGATAAGGTATCCTCTAGGTACTGCTACACCCAGGGTCTGATGTGGTTTAGCCTAATTTCTGATACTCATATGACTTCACTATGTTTCCCTGGACTCTTGTATCCCCTGGTCTTCATGCATTTGTTGGTAAATCATGCATACCCTCTAATTCTCTAACTAAGACACTCCCTTTCATGAATCATACATTATGGGACATGGTGGCATGTATAACAGTCTACATTATGGGATATGGTAGGATGTTTGACAGTCCATACTGGGACTAAATGTTAAAGCACATGCCTATATGGAACTGGACCTTAGAAGTCAGATAGACAACATATTGGACAGAACCAAAACAATATATGGGCTGATACATGCAAATCTCAGGTGGACTGCACCTGTATTGACATAGAATCTTCCTACCCTTGTCTACAGGAATCAACTCCCCCTTCCTATAGTTGTTACTGCTACTCATGGTCAACATATTCCTATGGATTGAAACATAATGCAGGCCTGGTTATTAAGTTATGTGGGATAGTACATTGAATTATGGACTGGTCAAGGATGTATTGGGTCCATAAGATGGACTGAACCTATCCACACTCCTTGAGTCCTCTCACTTTCCTGGACTGATCAGTAGATAGGGAAGGCTGAGTTGGACATATGGTAAATGAGGCTGAACTCAAGAATTTCCTCCCAACTGAATTCATCCTTTGCATAAATATCCATTGATACAAATAGGGGTTAAGCATATGGTATGGATCGTATAGTGGTCCATTCCTATTACTCTAGGCTATACTAGGATACATCCCTATGACATGTCAACTACTAGAAGCACCTAGATACTATACACACCAAAGACTATGTACCTATACCTGTTTCCTATGGTTTGGTACTTGGTATACCTAGTTACACAGTCCTTTGCCTATGTTAATGACTGAATGTCATAGGTTCCTTGGCAGTCCAGTCCTGTTAAGACCTTAGTATTATACTCAGTTATACCCTTCACATCAATTAGCCTCCATCATCAGTAGGATTACGAACCTACAATGACAAGTTGTCCTAAGGCATTATGTGTCAGAAAGTTTGCCAATTGGTTGGAGACTGACTGATTCTTGTCAGAAATCCTAAGATCAACACTTTTAATTACCCATATCTAATATGTGAACTTGGCACAACCTATACCCCAAGCCTACAAATTGATTCCTCTATTTTCTATACTTAATGGCTTAGAGCACAACCCCTGGAAAATCCTCCTAACCATTGAATAAAACACCTGTCATACAATAGAAAGGATTGCATATAAGAACAGGGGAGTACCTGAGGTTTTGAGAGCAGGGTTTGGTGATTCCTCAGGCCTTCTCCTGGGTGTTCTTGCAGCAGAAAGGAATTTTAGGTTTTTATGGTTTGGAGGATGGCAAGGTCGGCTGCCTCGCTCCTTATATACATCGAAATCCAGATAGGGCTGAATCCTTTCACAGGGATTGGAAGGATTTAATCTCAGTTTGAATCAAATTCGTCTTCAGGATTTAAATCTAGGTTCTGTGTTATCAGTAGCCGTTAGACTTTAGGGTTTAAACCTGAAATTTGCATTCCAGTCCCTCATAGTTGGGGTATTTGTGAAAACCCCATGTTTCCTTTTTATTTACTAAGAAATAATTTATATATATATATACATTAGTTATAAAAATATTTCTATGCATTAACTAGAAATTCAGCAATATTTAATAACATAAAAATTAGGGATTTTGAGTCAAGTGCTCACAGTCCTGGCTTCCCACAATAAGTGCAGCCCATCGCGGAAGACTGCTTCTGCTTCTATTGCTAAGGGTACGTCGGTGTCGAGTGCTGAACCGACGAGAGTATGGTCGCCCTCCTAGGAGCTCCAATGGTTAAAGCCCAAGCTGCCGGGCTGGTGCTGATGACTGGGACATCTGTCCATGGGACCTCTTCCGTCCTCCGCTTCTATCTACAATTCTCTACGAAGTATATTCATGCCTCTTTGCTGCTCGCAAGACGGCATCAAACGTCTGGTGCTCAACTGTTCCACTGATATAATGATATCTAGGTGGAGTCCCTGCTGGAATCGTTGTGTTCGGTCCAATTCGGTTGCTACCAAGGTGGGAGCAAACCGACTAAGTCTAGAAAACTCAGCCGCATATCCATCGACCATCTTTTCCATCTGCTTAAGATTAGTGAATCTCGTATGCAGATCATAGAGAGCTACTGCGTCAAAATACTTCATCTGGAACTTGTCGCTGTAACACCCACTTTTCTAAAATAAGGGTAAATTTGAACTTTTGTATTTTTAAATCATTAAAATATTTGATTTTAGTCATGAGATGATTTTTGGTGATTTTTAGTTATTTTAAAACTATTTAATTGAGTGAAATGTGAAATTGGTGTTTTGCTAGTGTAACCTTAATCATGCATGACCTAGAAGACTAATCATGACCAATGAGACCTAATCATGTGTTTAGGATTTCAAATTTCTACTTTTAAGCCTAGGGGTGTTTTGGTCATTTTGACATTTTTGTGAAATTATAAATTATATGAATTAAATATGTGTTACTTAAATTATTTGAGACTTGACCTAGAAGTTAGCCTAATCTAGATTGTTAATCATGACCCTAGAGACTAAGTTAGAGGGTTTCATTAAGTAATCACATTAGTGTAATATCGAGATATTTGTTAAAGAGATATTTTAGGCTAAAGGTTAAAGGAGGCTACTTTAGTTATGAGCCATTAGATTGCCTAGAAATTATTGGAGAAACCTTAGCCACTCATCCTAAACCCTAACCCTAACCTAATGGCAGCCATCACACATTTTCTCCCTCTATAAATGCAACACATTAATCATTTGCATTATTTTTAATTCATTTTAATTGCCTCCTTTAGTGTTCTTCCCCAATTCCTCCCCAAATGCCCAAATCAACTCCAAATTGAGCAAACTTCTTGCATTGGAATCCCCTACCATTGAGGGTGCTAAGGGGAGCTAGCTAGCAAGGTTGTACAAGCATTTGGCATCACCAAGTGAATAGGACACCCCCCTATTCTAGGCTTTTCATTGAGTTTTCACTCAATAGGTAAAATTCCTCTAAACCTATTAATATTGTGTTTTCTCTTCATGGTTGCATGCATCTAGGTACCATGGACCTGTAGGCTAAGTTTGGTAGGAAATAGATTGGATTTGGTGTCCGTATCGAACACGTATCTAGGTTTTAATTCAAGTGTTTGATGAATTGCCTCTATGAATTAAATGTTAATAATTTCGAAAAGTAATTGCACAATCTTCTAGCCCTATAGGTGTAGATCACAGAACCCTAACACTGAGCACAAAACTGTGTCGTATCCGTATCCAAATTGGACACGAACACGCTGTGCACACCCACACACACTGTCCTGCTACCTCGTGTCCAGTTCTCACTGGACACGACACGAGACACGTCCAATTTTGGTCAACACCTAGGGGCAGTGTCTGCGCACACTTCTCCAAGATTTCACGACACCTAATGTCGTATCGAGGACACGAGGACACGTGCACTGACAGTGCACACACGCACAGAGCCAACTTCGCGTGCGTCGTATCACGCGGACACAACACTTGGACACCTCGTGTTTGCACGAGTGTGTAGCCCAACACGTGGTCTACACGTGGACATGACCATGAGGCGCCACGTGGCTCATGTCGTGTCCACGAGATACTTGCATAGCTGTACGATGCGGCGCAGAACAACATGTATCAGTCGAGTTTTCTCGACTGATACGGTGTTCGTACTGTGTCCTGAGGACACGTGGACACTGTGCAGGCTACCCTAACCCTAGACCAACCCTAGTCGAACCTGGACACGTAACCATGAGACACGTGGACACCTGTGTCGTATCCTAGACCTAGGTGAACACGTGCACGAGGCTGCCTGTGCAGTGTTATCACATTCAGTATAAATTTGTGTTTTGGACACGTTTGTGTCCACTTGTTTGGACACAAACACCATGATTGACACGTGTATGCATGACACATTGTTTACCAACCTTTACTATCACGACTCGCACCCGCTTTTCGGATACGAGACGTGTCCAAGCCAGCCTACGCCGTAGAGTCGGCGGTAGAACGCTGTCAAGCCCGCAAGAAATAATGCTCAAATATCACAATTGCTGCTCATTCACATTTCTAAATTTATTACAACATTTACAACATTTATAATTAAAGGAATTACAAGCTTTTACAATCAATAAATTGATACAATGCTATCTATTTCTAGGTTGTCTTCAACATACCCAAGTCTTCCCCAGTGCTAAGAGTGATAGCGGCTAAACCTGAAAAATGTTGGTTATCCAGTCATGATTGGAACAAGTACACAAATCGACGACAATGCAAAACACAATAGAATTAACAAGACATGAAAATAGCATATGGAATATGAAAGCTAGTAAGAAAAACTGATGACATAGCACGATAGAGAAGTAAACAAGAAAAAACTAATAAAAGACATCTATCTAGGTGGTGTGAAATATCATTTTCGACATGTGAACGGCTAGGGAGTAAATCCGGCTCACTGCACGTGTCGTGTGCAGCTGCTATCATGCAATAATAGACATTTTGGGGATATTTCTGGGTAGTTCACATGTGTACTAAGATATTTCCCCTCCCGACTACTCCGTGTGACGAGCGTGTCAACAAGCAGCAAGATATATGTATAGACATGAAATGAAAAGACTACTATGAATCGGAAAGCAATCAGAAAGTGCACTTGCCTGAGGTCCTTAGCTGGAGAAACCAATAATAATATACCACTCACGAGCCACAATCAGTCAACACATGTAGAAGTCTCCGGATGCTGAAATAAATAGTACCAACGCTCTCAGAATAGTCAAATTAGCTAGGATTGCCTGTCCTTAAGTCCAATTCTGGACACAGGGGCAAAACGGTAATTTTGGGCCAAAACGGTGTCCGCCGTTGGACCCGCTTTGCACCGAAAAGCGTGTCAGAGTCAACGGTCTCTAAAGTCGTTAAACTATATGTTAACAGGTCCGGTTTTCCGATACGAACCTAACCGTATGTCCAAAGTTGAATTCCGGCGGGCCGTGCACAAAATCGTCTGTTGAGTGCAGAATGGCCTTCTAGCCTAGGGTCGATATTAAGTGGTCAGAAACACAAGAGCTAAGATTATATGACTAGTCATAGTGCGATAGTCGAAGAAATTCATTTTATAAAAGAAAATTCTTAAAAACTATATCTAAAATACTTGCAATCTATTTAGAGAATATTTAAGCTATTAGAAAATAATATCTTATCGGTTAAAATAAATTAGAGTAATACATTCAAAATATGATGAATAATTTTAGGCAAAATTCTTGTTTTATCAAAATGCTTTTAGATAAAATAGAAAATCATTCCTAGACTCAAAACCCCAATTTTGTCAAATATTTTAAATAAATACTTAAAGGCTGAAAATCATTCATTGGGCTAAAATACAATTTTAGATTAAAACTATATTTGAGAAAACACTATAGAAATATTCTTAAGGGAAACCCATATTTGAAATGGCTTCGTTACAATAATACATATTTACTAATTAATAATATTGATCCTAGCTAGCAAAACTCTTGGTGACAACTATAGTTAATAATAATAGTTATAATTTTGGAACTAATATAATATAATAATACTATATTATATTAACACAACCATCCTACCAATATTGTGTTCAGAACACATCTAATGAACAATACTTATACTTTAATAACTAATGAATGATACTTTAATTAAATATAAATAAAAGATGGAGAGAGAGCAAGGTCCATAAGTGCAGATGCTTCGTGAAGAAAGAATAAAAAAGAGAAGGGGAAAGAGCTCCACTGCTGCTAACTACTCATTATAACAAAATCCCTAGGATTTGGAATAGGCCAGAGGAAGAAGGAAAAGGGCTCACATTGCTTTGGTGGCTCTCCGGCGGGTCGCTCGCCGCGGTTTGGGCGGCGCGCGGCGGCGCGGCTCTCGGTACGATCCCCAGCGGGCGCTGGTTCGACGTCCGACGTCGGGGGCAAGGACGGCGCTATGGGGGCCGTTCGGTCAGGCGGAGGACAGCGGACACAGCACTCGGGAGGAGCACACGACGTCGACCGCCCGCGATTGTCACTGGTGCTGGTGGAGAGATGATTTTGGTCGGGCCAACGGCGGGATCGACTGCGCGGTGGTGACCCAGCGGTTGGGGACACGCCGGCTCAACGAGAAGGCTCCGACGGAGGTGGCTGTCTGGCATATGACGACAAGGCGCGCACGAGCTCATGCAGCAGTCGGCCGGCACGAGGTGGTGACGAGTTGATCGGTATGGTAGGGGTACCACATGCACGTGCGTCGGCCGGTGTTGGCTGTCAGCGCCGCGCGCGCACGCGGGGTGCGCCTAGGTTGGAGGGACGGCGGCGCTTCTTGGTTACTAGGGTTTCGCTCGTAGTCGTCTCCCAATCTCGATCCCTATACTATATATATATATACACGTATACAGTCGAGTCGATTCTTTCGGGTCCGAGTATGGAGGGGGCGGGTTTAGTTGTGTACTGGGGTTGCTGGCCGCTATGTGAGTTTGTGGGAACTCAGCCCCGGGCTCAGTTGCTGTTGAGTTCAGATTGGGGATAACGTTAGCTGGGCTGGGGCCTGTGCTCGGGTGGATATGGAAAATATATCTAAGCTAATAAACCCAATAACTTGCTTTAGATCAAATGATAATTCTTTGTCTCCTGAGCAATCATTTGCTAATACTTTGTGTGTACAACTTTTAAAATCAAGCATCTTCAAAAATCTTAGTTTGTTACGCATATTTTAATCAATCCTTCATATACTAAGACTTTTATGTACTGACAAAAAGCTTTGTAATATACAAATGATTAGATACAAAAAAATAAGTAGTTAAAATAAGAAGTTAATATAACAAAGGAAAGAAGAGTAATGTTATGGTTTATTAATAAGTACAGATAAATATAACCTTAAAATCACAAAACCTAAAATACTTTACATAAATATTATAAATACTAATAATCTCATTATATATATATATATGATAGCACATTTATATCTACATATATATATATATATATATATATATATATATATATATATATATATATATATATATATATATATATATATATATATGATTTACCACAAGTCGACTTAATAATAATAATAATAACAATAATATTTAAATGAGATGAACAAGTTTATTAATTCTTCACAAAATAACCTTAATAACAATAAAATAAAATAAAATAATAACAATTGCCCCGATGGGTGATTCTTTACCACGTACCCTTGGGTCAACAATTGTTCCAATATGGTAAAGCAACATTAATAGTAAAATATAAATTTGTATCTCTACTTTAATAATTAGGAACTATTTCTCAAAATCTAAAATAGTATTAAGAACATTTGTAAACCCATAAAATAAATAGTAATAAAATATTTCAAAATTATCGGAAAGGGGTGCTACATTTACATTGGGTTTTGTACCATGTTTTGATAATCAAAATTTGGGATTTCAGGGTGTGTACAGTAGGCTTCCTAATACTGTGCAACAGTCAGTGTACTTCTGAGTTTAATTTTACAAATAAATTGATAATTAATGTTAATTTTGATGTTAATACATGATTAACATGTCTGAGTTATGAGTTTACATAAATAGGATCATATGTATGCATGATTGGGTTTGTAATATGGATTTTGAATGAGGAGTTGGTTTCTAACTAAAAAAAACCTGAGAACTCAATGAGCAATGTAATTTTCCATTTGTAATACCTGAGAATTTCTGTCATGGGTTACTAAAATGTTGGTTTGCTGTTTTAAATAGGTTTGATGTTGCATTGATTAGGCTGTTAAATACTGAGAATAAAACCCTTATGTGTTAACTAAGATTACACTGTTAAAATCCTGAGCATTAAGAATGTAGGTTAAAACTGAAATAAGGATTGAGTTTTGTGGTTACTTTAAAACTGAGAATTAGATGAAAACTGAAATTCACTGATTTTGATATTTGAACTTGACTAAATTGGGATTTGGTTATTGACAGGGGTTGGTATGAGAATTCCTGAGAATGAGTAGTGAACAGACTTTTCCTGAGATTTTTAATATGTCAAAACTGAAATGTAGGTTGGGGCTTGACATAACTGAATATGAATTCTGAATTTGAGTTTGAGATTTCATTCAATTGAGTGTGGATTGGCTTAATTTTGACAGGAAGTTGGTTTGTATACTGATGTCCTCTTATTTGCTTAACACTCACACACCCATTGTATAACACACAGCCACACATGGCTTCCTACACTATCAACCCTCACACACACAGGCCTCTACTTAACACACACACCCTCCATGACATATCACCCTCTGTTTTTCCTGTCACAAACTTCACCCTCTCACACACACATATATATGCTCATACACACACATTGTGACCCTTCCCTCTCTATATATATGAATATACATATATGCTATAATGTATAATAATATATGTATCATAAACCTGTATGTATATATGCAAGTATGTAGGTAAACATGTATGTATGCATCTAGGTATTGTATGTATTCATGAACAATACAATGTATGAATGAACCCACAAGCTCTCAACCACACACACACACATCTCACACACACACACTCTCTCTTAAACCCTTCCTTCTTATATAGATGTATATATATACATAATGTGTGTGCATAGGTTCCTACATATATATGTATATTTAAGTGAAGGTAGATGTATATATATTGCTATATTGTAGTTGTGTGCCCTGTTAGCTAATGTGTTAGCTATGTGTTTGGTTTAGCTAGTAATATTAGCTATGTGTTAGATAGCTATTTGTTTACTTAGATATTTGTTTTATATGCCTAGTGTATAGTGTTGCCCTATAGCCTATTATGATGTTGTCTATGTTTAAATATTGTATAGATATGTATGTGTGTTGGTTTGTAGACTTGTATAGTCTTGGTTAGCCTTAGTTGACTTTTAGAGTTGACCTTGGTCTAGTTGACCTAGAATTGGCTTGTTAAGCCTAAGTTTGACCAACCTAGACTAGTTGACCAAGTTGAACCTCGTTTGACCTAGTTTGACTAAATTAGACTAGAATTGACCTAGTTGGACTGTTAGGGTTGACCAAAGGTTGACTTTAGCCTATATTGACCGAAAACATCATGTAGATGCATTGTAGTAGTCTATTTCATTATTTTAGACTTGTTGTAACTTGTGTTGCTCTGATTAGGAGACAGACACCCTCCTCAGGCAATACATCCTCTTCGGATATTCAGTTATCAGGCGAGTACATTCTCTGATCGTTTCATACTTGTCACGATTTATATTCTCGCTCTAGATTACTTTTACTTGATGCTGTCACGTTATCATCATGGATTGGTACTATATGGATCTCTTCTTGGGATGTTATCCCCCTTAGCGGGCGCATCGGATACTTTATGACATGTGTTTCATGTACATCTTGTATTCCTTGCTTCTGCGTTATTCATGTACACTCATGTTCTCTCATGTTCTTTCATGTACGTTCATGTACTCTCATGTTCTTTCATGTACGCTCATGTTTCCTCATGTGTTTCCTGTATAACCAAAACATCATGTTCGTAACGTAACTTAAACGGATCCTTGTGTATTGATTGTGGGTAAGGGTGAGTATAAATGGTCATGTGATTTACCCATCATGTTCACTCTGTTACTTTTCATGTTTTATTATGTATAACACAGCCTTATTGGCTGATGTCCCACATGTTCACTCATGTACATCATGTACAACCTAAGCCAATTACATGCCATCTCGTACTCTACATCACTAGTCACTTACAGTTTTTACTTATCATGTATATATTTTCAGTTATCAAATATCTCTCATGTTTTCATGTACATCTTCTTACAGCGTTTCATGTATCTTACTCTATTGCTTGCTTTATATTTCCTGCCATGATATGAATTGCATGAGATGTACTGTGCTCGCTCCCGTCCTGACTGGACCTGTTGAAAATATTACAGATGATACTGAGGACTTCTGTTCGACCTACTATGGAGCCCATCTAGACGATACCTGTGAGTTGGACCCACAGGAGGATCCAGCTCTAGCTGAGGATGTCATTCCTACTGCTTAGACTATATTAGCTAGGCTTTATCTTATTTCTTATGTCATTTGTATTGACTTCAGAGTTGTATTATTTTCTGGATTTTGCAAAGTCGTTATCTTAGACACTTAGACTCTTCTAATCATCTGTATTTCATTTTGAGTTCTATATCATATCGTACTTCTTCTTCCTTAGTTGTGATTGAGTTTACATTCTGCTATTTCACCCCCATTCGGGGAGTATAAACTACTTAGCATTATATTGTTAGATGTTGTGACCTAGGACATCGTTCTACCGCCGATACTGAGGCGTAGGCTGGACGTACCCACTTCTCGTGCCATTACTCTAGGGTGTGGGTCGTGACAGTCGCTGAATACCGCCCACAAGACAGGCATCGCCAAATCTACTGCTAGCATCGCCCACCAGGTGCGAGCTAAGTCCAATAATTGTAGGCGCACAACGGCCACCTTTTTATTCTCAAGAATCCTAGCTGCTTCCAGGATAACCTCTGTGTCCTGAAGCCATGCATCAGCAGCAATAGCATCTTCAGTTTCTTTCAAGAAATGAGGGTTCAGGCGCTTGAAGTTGTCGGCTGTATTGTTCCCTTGATAACCAACTCTACCAATAGCATCTTATACTGTCTGGTGCAGGGCATCCCCCGACGATCTTGTGACGCAAGCAATTCTCGGATGAACCCTACCAGGACTCCATTGTCAGTCTCTGTAGGCTGGACTGGCTGAACCGATGGCTCTTGACCCCCGGAAGGCATGACTCAGGATGCTGCCCCTGAGTGCTGGGTTGGGTCCCCAGGTTGCGGCTGGTTCACTTGTTGCTGGTTCTCTGGGGTACTCCACCCAGCTGATCAATAGGACCAGGAATAATGCCACTGAAAACAATGACATTAAGGAAGGACCATGATAGATCAGGGATATAAGAATATGATCAGGTCAAGATTCCAGGAAGATTAGAAAGCACGAGTAGAGATCATGGGCGAATGCTGATTGAAACATCTATTCGGTAAAACCTTCACACATCTTGATTTACAAGACCTACATGGGCCACCACTTAAACCGTATCACGCACCAGAACCAGAATACTGGAGAGCGGGGGACAGACACAGCCAGCTACATATATAGAAGTGAATCCCACCTCGCAATATGGTCATACTGTCTAGATGTATGAGGATTTAACTACAAGACAACAGTCTCTTATGGTCAAGAACAAGCCTAGTGTCACAATCTCAAGTAAGCAAGTAAATGTAGCAAGATGGTAGATCATCAGACATACAAAGTAAGGCGTCCCATACATTACATATTCAGATGATCATGAAGCTAGTTATAAAAATTGCGAAGACTAGAAGAGTTTAAGTTATACATGATCAACCCTAGGATTTGTCAATCATGTTACAGCCCTTAGGCAGACAGGAATGTAAATTTAACACGAGCTAACACTTGCTCGACGGCTAAACGCCTCAAAAGAATAATTTACAATAAAGTGGAAGAGCAAAATAAGAAACCCACTCGTTGCCAGGACTATGTCTGGTATTCACCATCTAGCTGGAAGACAGGTAGATCCTCGGGAGCTACTTCAAAATCTGGCCATACAAACCAGCTGGGTCAGACCCCAGAAAGAGCAAGTACCACAAGGGAGGCTTCACTTAAGAACTAAAACCAGCATATTAGCACATAAAGACATAATTGATAATGAAAGACATGGGTTAAGGAAATCAGGATGATAAATGATAAGATAACTAAGGAACTATTCTGGTAAACAAGTTACAACCCGTAAACCAAAGAAAGACCGGGATTGTAACCCTTCACCTGAATAGAGCTTAGTCTCCACTCATTTATCGACAAGAATAAAGCACAACAATAATGTGCTAAAGTAATCCTGAACTGGCACTGTCTAGACAAGACTAGACTGGACTCCATCCATCAATCACGGCCAAGCAACAAGTACGGCTTGATACTTTTAACTAACTAGGGTTATCACATGCCTAATTACTAACAAGATGCAATGAGATGTTCCAACAGCCACAAGTCCTGAAGACTTAATCCAGGTTATCCAGTTGCAAGTTGAGAGAGTTGGATTAGGTGACTTGGGGGTGCAACACATGACAGTGTACTGGAAATGTGCCCTACTCGACGGCAGGCTACAAGTCCAATTTAAGCGTCCTGGTAACGGGACTGCCTATAGCTGGAAAATCTCTTTATGAACTACTTGATCAATCTAGTTATTACCCTAGTTATATTTTGTCACGACCCGCACCCGCTTTTCGAACGCGAGCTCGTGAGCAAGCCAGCAACGTATCGAGCGGACTCCAGCCCGACTTGAATACGTAAACGCTGTCAAGGCTATGGTATACTGCCAAATCATGGCAATGCAATCTATATCTCAATCCACACTAAGAATATGAAACATGAACGAACAATTATGGATCATAGTCTGCAGCCCATTAGCATATTGTCCGATTAGACTCCAAGAAAATATGAGTCTATAAAATAAGCTAACAAGCAGAATATATCAGGATACGGAATATAAAGCACGAAAGGATAATAAAGAAATATCACAAGTAAATACCTGTATCCCTGCAGGTGTAATCACTACCATCATAATCCGCTAACTAACTCCATGCAATCAGCTACCTGAAGAGATCATCAGGTCATCAGGGGACATAGTAAGATACATAGAAACATGCCTATCTAACAGTTCTATCATGCATAAGAATATAAACAAGCTATAAACTGGAAACAAGACACAAACTAACAAGTGGCTTCTGACAGGTGACATGAACACGGATACGGGAATAACTACGCATAAATGAACTACAAGAAGAACAGGTAAACAAGAGATCAATGGAATACCATACCCTCGCCCCGAGTGTGGACTCGCAGGTTTAAACTAATCACTAACCCTCGTCCCGAGTGTGGACTCGCAGGTTAGTTCACGACAAACACCCTCGCCCCGAGTGTGGATTCGCAGGTGCAAACGGTCAACCCTCGCCTCGATTGTGGACTCGCAGGTTGAGAAAACGAAACATGAATAGCAGTTCAATTACACATACTTGTAGACGCGACTCAGTCAAGATTTCAGGTGACAGCACAGTACAACTCAGTCATGACGCAGGTAAGGACAACTCTAGTAGGGACCACAATGTGAATAAGCCTGGTGTAACTACGCTATCAAGTCATGAAATACTGATTTACAAGCAAGACAATAAACTGGTAAACATGGTAGGAAGAAAACATATGAATCCATATCAACTAGAGTAACTAAATGATAACATAATAAAAAATAGAAGAACTATAATCATAAAAATGAACTGTAGAGGGAGGCAAGGTATCTTGCCTGGTGGTAGCTCGAAGAACCAACGATATATCGTCAACTAGTAAGCCATAAGGTCCAATCTCACATCTGTCTCCGAAAGCTGAAATAGATGTTACCAACGTGTTCAGATTAGTCAAATTAGCTATAATTGGCTGACCTTAAGTCCAATTCTGGACACAGGGGCAAAACGGTAATTTTGGGTTAAAACGGTGTCCGCCGTTGGACCTGCTTTGTACCAAAAAGTGTGCCAGAGTCAATTGTCTCTAAAGTCATCAAACTACATGTCTACAGATTCGTTTTGATGATGGGAATCCAAGGATATGTCCAATTTTGAATTTCGGTGGGCCGCGCACGAAATCGCCCGTTGAGTCGGATCGTGGGGCCCACAAAACGGCGATCCGATCAACTGTCTCAGAATCGGACCAAACTTGGCATACAGGGCCAAAAAAATGATACGGTCTTGTTGGCGCATGTTTCGTCTCGATCTGACGAACGTGCACAAAGTAATTGAGAAATTTACACAGAGGTCGAACGGTAAATTTCGACGGATACGCATCAAATTCATCGCGCACACGCGACCAATTTGAAATCCATCAAAGCCCACACGTCCATGAAGCCATTACGCACCTTTCGATGCTTTTGGTTCGTGACCACGTCGCCCGGTTTGGCGGGACGCACATCGTATCGAAAGTTTTCTAAGTTTTCAAACACTATTTTTCCTATTTTTCTTGATTTTTAGAATCAATTATCTTTCTGTATAATAAGTGTAAAATAGTTCTACAAAAAGTTTTCTAATCTAGTATAGATTGTCTGCGACTCTATTCAAGTAGATTTCTAAAATAGTTTTTATTCTGTTCAAAATCTATCTTCCAACATGGGGTTTGGGACTAGGTTCGCTGTCGTGTTTTGGACTGTTTTTCGACAACTTTGTGTCGATTTATCGGACAACCTAGGATTTTCGAATAAAAACTAAGGGTTTCAAGACGGTAGGCTTGCCTACTTACCAGAGCAAGTGGTTCAGAAAATGGCGAAGCGGGGGTGGCGGGGAAACGGATGTAAAGTTGGCCCCATCTGTCGCTGCTGATATGGCTGTTCCAGCTGTCCGTGCACTTTTCCAGCAAACGCCGTCGTCGAACTCCGACGTGCAGGCGTCAGGAGTGGTCGTCCGGCATCAGCGGAGGCCCTGGGTGGTCGCACGGGATTGGCAAGGTGAGGCTAGGGTTGAGTTTTTCGTTTCTCACTCTCGCCCTCTCTCGATATATATATATATATATATATATATATATATATATATATATATATATATATATATATATATATATATATATATATATATATATATTGAAGCTTCTGTTGTAAACAGAGTTGGGGGGAAAGTCGGGCCTGGCTCGGCTGGGGTGCTTTGCTATGGGCCTGGGCTTGGCCCACTGGGGAGGGTTTTGGGTTTTTATTTGTTTTTCTTTTATTCTTCTTTTCTTTTTCTTTTATTACCTATTATATACATTTATCTATATACATGGCTATACACCCACATATATCTACATATATATACATATGTGTATACATATATATAAATGATATATATATACACCATGAGTACAACTTTAAGCAATAAACTATTCTAAGTATATTTAATATTGCAATATAGAATTCTCAATGTATATACACAACATTTTATATAAATAAAATAATATTGTTTTATATATACGTATAAAAGCCTATTTTTATATACTATGAATATACTTCTACATATATACACATGTATATATAATCTAGATAAATCCCAAAATCCAATATATTTATTATGGAAATTATTTACTATAATATTAATAAAATATTATTTAATATTAAGAACTTATAATATATATATATATATATATCTAATATATATATATATATATATACATATATATATATATATATACATATATATATATATATATATACATATATATATATATATATACATATATATATATATATATATATACATATATATATATATATATATATATATATTCAACCACCTTTTGTGAATCGGCTACCAGGTCACTAAATTAGAATAGTGATACAACATACGTCTACATGGACGCCTTTGGTCTCCCTACGTGCCTACATGGGTTTAGGTAAACGTCTTTAGAGGTTAATTCGCAACTTGGCCTAGTTTTCTTAGTTAGGATATCACTATGGCTCAGCCTTCCCTACTCTGGCTAATACACTAGTCAAGGCACGTCACTACACTATTTGTGCCGTGATTCTTAGTCGTCTGGTACTTCAAAACTCAGCCATGGCTAAAGTCATCTACCGTAATAATTAACTAAATAATTATTTATAAAATTCTAAAAATTACCATTTAAATCAAATAAATAATAATAAAAAATATTTCAGAAATTTTTGGGAAGAGGAGTTACAAATCTACCCACCTTAAAAATAATTTTGTTCTCGAAATTCTAATTCATAAATATTCCTTAAAATTCAACAAGGAAGTCTACTATTACCTTAATCTCCTTAAATTTTAATTCCTCCAAAAATAGTTCATATCCTTCTTCTAGCCATTTTGTAACTACGAAACCTCGAGGACTTCTGCCCATCTTTGGTCACACTACTCCCTCGAAACACAGGTCACTAAACCTTATAACCTTATAACTAGTTGCTAACAATTCTACCAACAGATATAGGGCATATGGCATCAATAATCCCTCATATCTGTAAACAACCAAAACTCAATAATCAAGCAATATTATACTATAACTTAAGAATTTTTGATGAATTCTAGGCAGCACGATCATTCATCACCCTGAAATAGGAAGGGACGAGAATCAAGTGTACGGGAAGGCAAGGAAGAAAAATTGAGAACAAATATAAAATTTCTAGAAGAATTTTCAAGGCAGTGTGGATTAAGATTTCTATGGTTTAGTCATAGTCGCAGGCTCGTATGAGTACAGTTACGTAACCGATACGATATGCTCTGACCTGTATGGGCCTCCAAAAAAACTTGTCACGACTTGCACCCACTTTTCAGACGCGAGATCGTGAGCAAGCCAGCTATGTATCGAGCAGACTCCAGCCCGACTCGAATATGTAAACGCTGTCAAGGCTATGGTATACTGCCAAATCATGGCAATGCAATCTATATCTCAATCCATAATAAGAATATGAAACTTGAATGAACAATTATGGATCATGGTCTGCAGCCCATTAGCATATTGTCTGATTAAACTCCAAGAATAATATGAGTCTATAAAATAAGCTAACAAACAGAATATATCAGGATATGGAATATAAAGCACGAAAGGATAATAAAAAAATACCACAAGCAAATACCTGTATCCATGCAGGTGTAATCATTACCATCATGATCTGCTAACTAACTCCATGCAATCAGCTACCTGAAGAGATCATCAGGTCCTCAGGGGACATTACAAGATACATAGAAACATGCCTATCTAACAGTTCTATCATGCATAAGAATATAAACAGGCTATAAATAGAAAATGAGATAGAACTAACAAGTAGCTTCTGACTGGTGACTATAAATACGGATACGGGAATAACTACGCATAAATGAACTGCAAGAAGAACAAATAAACAAGAGATCAATGGAATACCAAACCCTCGCCCCGAGTGTGGACTCGCAGGTTTGAACTAATTAATAACCCTCGCCTCGAGTGTGGACTCGCAAGTTAGTTCACGATAAACACCCTCGCCCCGAGTATGGACTCACAGGTGCAAACGGTCAACCCTCGCCCCGATTGTGGACTCGCAGGTTGAGAAAACAAAACAGGAATAGCAGTTCAATTACGCATACTTGTAGACGCGACTCAGTCAAGATTTTAGGTAACGACATAGTACAATTTAGTCATGATGCAGGTAAGGACAACTCTAGTAGGGACCACAATGTGAACAAGCCTGGTGTAACTACGCTATCAAGTCATGAAATACTGATTTACAAGCAAGACAATAAACTGGTAAACATGATAGAACGAAAATATATGAATCCATATCAACTAGAGTAACTAAATGATAACATAATAAAAAATAAAAGAACTATAAGCATGAAAATGAAATGTAGAGGGAGGCAAGGTATCTTGCCTGGTGGTAGCTCGAAGAACCAACGATATACCATCAACTAGTAAGCCATAAGGTCCAATCTCACATATGTCTCCGAAAGATGAAATAGATGTTACCAACGTGTTCAGATTAGTCAAATTATCTAGAATTGCCTGTCCTTAAGTCCAATTCTAGATACATGGGCAAAACGGTAATTTCTGGTCAAAAGGGTGTCCGCCGTTGGACCTGCTTTGCACCGAAAAGCGTGCCAGAGTCAATGGTTTGTAAAGTCATCAAACTATATGTCTACGAATTTGTTTTGATGATACGAACCCAACGGTATGTCCAATTTTGGATTCCGGCGGGCCGTGCACGAAATTGCCCGTTGAGTCGGATCGTAGGGCCCACAAAACGGTGATCCGATCAACTGTCTCAGGATCGAACAAAACTTGGCACACAGGACCAAAAAAAGGATGTGTTCCTATTGGCGCAAGTTGATCTCGATATGACGAACGTGCACAAAGTAATTAGAAAATTTGCACAGAGGCTGATATGGTAAATTTCGACGGATACGCATCAAATTCGTCGCGCACATGCGACCAATTTGAATTCTGTCAAAGCCCACACGTCCACGAAGCCGTTACACACCTTTCGATGCTTTTGGTTTGCGATCACGTTGCCCGGTTTGACGGAACGCACGTCGTATCGAAGGTTTTCTAAGTTTTCAAAAACTATTTTCCTATTTTTTTAATATTTAGACTCAATTATCTTTCTTTATAATAAGCGTAAAATAGTTCTACAAAAAGTGTTCTAATCTCATATAGGTTGTCTGCGACTCTATTCAAGTAGATTTCCAAAATAGTTTTCATTCTGTTCAAAATCTATCTTCCAACATGGGGTTTGGGACTGGGTTCTCTGTCCTGTTTTGGACTATTTTTCGACAACTTCGTGTCGATTTATCGGACAACCTAGGACTTTCAAATAAAAACTAATTGAAGGGGTTTCAAGAGGGTAAGGTTGCCTACTTACCAGAGCAAGTGGTTCAGAAAATGGCGAAGCGGGGTGACGGGGAAACCAATGTGAAGTTGGCCCCATCTATCGCTGTTGTTGTGGCTGTTCCTGCTGTTCGCGCACTTTTCCAGCGAAAGCCGCCATCGAACTCCGACGTGCAGGCGTCGGGGGTGGTCGTCCGACGTCAGGGGAGGCCCTGGGTGGTCGCACGGAGTTGGCAAGCTGCGGCTAGGGTTTGAGTTTTTTGTTTCTCTCTCTCGTCCTCTCTCGATATATATATATATTGAAGCTTCAGTTGTAAACAGAGTTGGGGGTGAAAGTCGGTCCTGGCTCGGGTGGGGTGCTTTGCTATGGGCCTGGGCTCGGCCCACTAGGAAGGGTTTTGGGTTTTTATTTATTTTTCTTTTATTCTTCTTTTGTTTTTCTTTTATTACATATTATATACATGTATCTATATACATGGCTATACACCTACATATATCTACATATATATACATATGTGTATACATATATATAAATGATATATATGTATACACATATGTAAAAAAAATAAAATAAAATATATAAATGATATATATACACCATGAGTACAACTTTAAGCAATAAACTATTCTAAGTATATTTAATATTGCAATATAGAATTCTCAATGTATATACACAACATTTTATATAAATTAAATAATATTGTTTTATATATACGTATAAAACCCTATTTTCATATACTATGAATATACTTCTAAATATATACACATGTATATATAATCTAGATAAATCCCAAAATCCAACATATTTATTAAGGAAATTATTTACTATAATATTAATAAAATATTATTTAATATTAAGAACTTAATATATATATATATATATATATATATATATATATATATATATATATATATATATATATATATATATATATATATATTCAACCACCTTTTGTGAATCAGCTACCAGGTCACTAAATTAGAATAGTGATACAAAATACGTCTACATGGACACCTTTGGTCTCCCTACGTGCCTACATGGGTTTGGGTTGGGTTCAGGTTAGTTTGGTACAACCGGGTCTTCTAAAAGTCAATAATCTAAATAATAAATAATTAAAACGTCTTTAGAGGTTAAGTCGCAACTTGGCCTGTTTTTCCTAGTTAGGATATCACTATGGCTCAGCCTTCCCTACTCTGGTTAATACACTAGTCAAGGCACGTCACTGCACAATCCGTGCCATGATTCCTAGTCGTCTGGTACTTCAAAATTCAGCCATGGCTGAAGTCATCTACCGTAATAATTAACTAATTAATTATTTATAAAATCCTAAAAATCACCATTTAAATCAAATAAATTATAAAAAAAATATTTCAGAAATTTTCGGGAAGAGGAGTTACAGATTCACTATAAATCCCTGACCGTAGTAATCAGGAATCTATGTCCTAGACATTATGCAAGACGAGACATGTAGCTTGTACAGGCATAATCAAGAAAATCAACCACGGTGTCAAGACAAGAGCTACTTAGCAAGTCAGGGTAGATATCGCAACATCGTTCAAGATTATCATGTCATGTCAGGTTACTTGTTACTTGTCAAGATTGCTTGTCAGGAGTGCGCCTCGACGGGCCACTATCAAGATTATACATGTCATATCAAGTTTACTTGTTACTTGTCAAGAGTGCGCCAAGCCAGGTTGTGCCATGTCAGGTTGTGCACGCTAGGTTGCGCCAAGCTAGGTTGTGCCAAGTCAGTTTGTGCAACCTAGGTTGCGCCAAGGTAGGTTGTGCCAAGTCAGGTTGTGCATGCTAGGTTGCGCCAAGCTAGGTTGTGCCAAAACTCAGGAGCCAGGTTGCGCCAAAACCCAGGAGCCAGGTTGCACCAGAATCCAGGAGCCAGGTTGCGCCAGAACACAGGCAATCTAGATGGCGCGGCACTTAAAAGCGTGCGCACACACTGTTCATCTTCCCCAACCAGCATAAAAATGCTTGGTTGAACCCATGAACTTCAAAAGTCTATAACTCCCTCAAAATAAATCGAAATCTAACTTTTTAATGGTAAAAATTGGGTAGAACGAGATTTTCTACAACATAAAGTAACTAGTTTTCGAAAATACCAAGTTTCACTAGATGAAAACCAAGAAAAATAAGAAAAGATCAAAACTTAGATCTATAAAAATCCATCCATCAAAACCAAAAATGACAAGTTCTAAAGAGGCTTAGAATCAAGTAAGGAAGACAATAAAAAAAATAAAATTTGAGATCCATCATGGAGCAAGTTGCACTTGCCTAGGACTTGGTAGGTGAGAGAAGTAAATGAAGTGAATGAGGAGAGAGAGAAGGAGTTGGGTTATATATCATCCATCTCCATCTCAAACCAAACCAAGCCAAGCTAAGCCAAGCCAAGCCAAGCCAAACCAAGTCAAATTGAACCAAACCAATCAAATAAACCAAGTCAAGATTAAACCAAGACTAGGCTAAGCAAGACAAGTCTAACTACGGTCCACCTGATAAATGTCAGAAATCCATATACGTATACTGAAAATACGTATAACGGGAAATGAGAGTGACATAGAGCTAGTTCCTTATGATCATTTTGATGAAGCTTCGGGGACGCCTTACTACTTTATCATATTTGTTCATTAATTAATGTTTCTTGCTTTGAATGATTGAGACATAGATGTAATGTATGACGCTAGGCGACTTGATTATAGTATACACCCCTTGTCTCTTGACAGACGTGACCGCTATGTGACATCTTCATATGTCATACGGTGTAGCTGGCCAAGTTCGTCCCTGTATTTCGGTAATAGGGCATGACAATTACACATGTATCTCCCCAATGCTAAGAGTAGCCGCGACTAACTTAAAAAATGGTTTCCAGTTAGGAATGGAACGAGTACATTTCTATTAGCAGTTCCATTAATTTGACTAAGTCTATAAAATAGTAAATAATAATGAAATATATGATGAATAGAGGAGCATAGAATCATAGAACTGAACATAGAGTAAAAGCAGATAAGCATGGTAATATAGGCAAGTGAGAACAGTACTAAAACTGATAAAACTTGCAACTAGCAATGTATAAGTAGAACCAGAAAACTGCACTTATCTAGTGTGTTGAAATACCATTTTCGACAAGTAAACGGGTAGGGGTAACATCCAGCCAACCTCACGTGTCGTGTGCACCTGTAATTATTTAAGTTTAGACCAATGGGATATTTCTGGATATATTTACATGTCTACTAATGTATTTTTCCGCCCGACTAGTACTAATGGATCCAAACAGGTCATGAACAAGAAATTATACTTTTGTCACGAACATAGCAATCATGAAATATAACTATCAGGAATCCATAAAATACTACATCGTGTAACCATCGTGTCGAGAGTTAACAGAAAATCTATGTAAGACATTACTAAACACACAAATCATAGAAGTTATCAAATATAAAAACTATCAGTAAATATACTCGTCTATAGTACTTAGCTAGTAAACGGATAATACCATTGCGTCCAAAATAGTCCATTTAGCTACGGTTGATATGGAGAAGCCCACAATTGGCAAAGGAAATATGAATATGATCAGTCACCATTAAGAATAAAGGGATTTGTTTTTAGAAAAAAATTAAAATTTCTTAATTAAATGTATCTTTATGTCGAAAATTATTGATAAACTGATTAGATACCTTATATATAAAACTTATAAAAATCATAACATACTTTATTTTGAAAATATCATACATATATATGTATACTTTAGGATTACAGGTCCAAGAATATATTTTTGGTTCAATAAAATTATATATCAAAATCTGCTAGGCTTGGAAATAATCAAAGCATTAAAACTACAATATTTTAATTTATAAAAGAACCTAGTATATATATAGGCCCATAATATAGAGACATGTCAAGGAGCTCCCAACCTTCCTTCGTGAACCTGACTAATATTTTGCTTGTAGCCAATATTGCGAGCTGTAGTTCTTTTGAGATGATGAACAAAAAGTAGTGTTTGAAAAAAAAAAAGGTCCATAATATGAGCAGTTATCAGTAGGGTCCAAATGATAAAATATCAACCCAAAATAACTTATACATTACTGTTCTACAAAATCTTATAAAACCCATATTGAGAAACATAACAATACAATAATATATATTTGGATATTTATGTAATATATTTGGAAACTATATATTTTATTAGACAAAAACTTCAATGAACCCAAAGCCTAAATAGAACTTTTCATATCTCATGATATATTTGTAAAAATATAGGGCCAAAGCCTATTAAACTAAGGCCCATTTAAAATATACTTATAAATATATAAATAACCCTATTTAGAGTACTTGTGATTAAAATCTTAACAGAATTTAATCCCAATACCATTTAGAATCTCAATATTACTTTAAATACTCCACTTATAAATAAATAAATAAAAACATATTTAAGCCTGTTGGACCAAACCCAGCCCAAAAATATTTAACCTTAAAATACTTAACATATTTGTATTCATAAAGCAAATCTCAAAATATGTAAAAGCTCATTTGCAATAACCAAAAATATACTTAACCCAACTAATATATATATATAAATCTTTTTCCCAAAACAATATGCCAAATACATCTAAAGGCCCATATCAAATAGTACTTCACTATTCTTCCAAGAGAAATTCTCTAAAACCCATTAGCAATAGAAATCCAACAACAAGACTCAAGCAAAATATTTCTACAACTGCTGCTATATTTTTGAAAGTACAATAATAATACTAATAGTAATTATAATAGCAATAATTATAGTACTAAATAATAGTACCTATGCTATTTATAAAATACACACACACACACACACACACACACACATATATATATATATATATATATATATATATATATATATAATAATAATAATACTAATAGTAATTATAATAGCAATAATTATAGTACTAAATAATAGTACCTATGCTATTTATAAAATACACACACACACACACGCAATGGTGGTGGTTCGTTTTTCTTTGGGTTGTTGGCCGGAGTGTGATAGCAGTGGTGGTGGATGTGGGGAGGAGACGACGGGAAGGCGACGGGGGTAGGGATGAGCCACGGCGGATGGTTCGGATCGGGGAATCGGTCATTGAAGTGGGGAAGGCAGGGACGGCCAAGGAGATGATTGGGAACGAACACTATTTTAAGGTTAGGGTTTTGTGATTGTATCGTCGTGTCCAGGATTGTCGAACACGGTAGCGTTTGAGTTTTTTGTGTCCTGCGTGGAACAAAAAAGGGTGTCCAGTGTGTCGGACACAAAATTTGGTTTATAGTTTGTGCTATTGTGGAATAAGATGGAAAGTACACGGACACACGGGTCCGGACACGACTAGGGTTGTCTTTTGGTGATGGTGGTGGAATATGTGGCTAGATGTGGACACGAAAATGTTGGACATGACGTGGGTAGGTTGATGTTTGTGGAATTGCTAGAGAACTTGTTTGGAGGAGAGTAGAGGAAAACACTTCCTTTATATAGGAGTTAAAACTCCTAGGTCGATAAAGCTTAGGATTTTTCAGGATAACACAAGTTTTAAATCAAATAAAATTTAAATACGAATTAACCTAGACCTAATTCATTAATGGATAATAATAACAATTTATATCATGTAATTGATAAATCTTTAAATCAAATAATATTTCAAATCTAGATTAGACAATTAATGCATAATCAGTCACCTTAAAACAATATATCAAAATAATGTAAACCATACTTGATATTTATCAAGATAATTTTATAATTCAAATTTAAATGTCAAATACTCAATTAAATAATATTCCTAACCCAACAAACCCAAGCCCAATAATAATCTTAAGCCTATACAGAAGTAACCAAAATATGTATATATAATATATATCTTAATAGCCCAAATACTTAAAGAAAACCAAAAATATATGAAAGTCCAATACCATATAAGTCACAAATATAATTTAAAAATATATATATATTTATTTGATAAAAATAGTACTTAATGCTAAAATAACAACAATAATAGATAATGAAATATTGTTAGTAATAAGGCCAATACTAAGGCCCTAACTCCATTAACCCAAATTCTATTTAATATCGTTGGGCCAAGCCCAAACGAAAGCCCAACGAGAAATAAAATAAAAGTAAAACTAACCTAAAGGTGTTGTTGCTCCCATCGATTTAATAGGTAAATAAATAAAAATATTTTTATTAAAACAAAATAGCACTCTCAAAATATTTAATTAAACTAGTTTTTTATAAAAGAAATAACCATAAAACAAAGTATTGACAAAAAATTACCTTCAAACACAATAAAATAAAATAAAAAAATTGAAAATTTTGGAAAGAGGAGCTACAAATTTACCCATCTTAGAAATAAATTCATCCTCGTATTTAAGGACTACTAAGATGGGAAACCTTGGTTGATCGACGAAAAAATGGTAAGATTATGATAAGAAAATATTGATAAAATAGATGAGAAGGAAAAGGAAAAAAATTCTTTAACAAAAGCATTGATCAGCGAGGGTGGAAATGGAAGGGGTAAATAGGTATGGCTTGGTGTTGAAAGTTAGGCTATGGTCTTAAATGCTAAAATGCTCTAAAATGTTCTCAAAATTCGACACAAAAAGCCTTAAGGACAATTCATCAATCGAAGGCTCTATCCGCCTTAGGAAAAAAATTCCTCAAAATTTCGAAGGTCACGATTAGTTATGATTAAGAATAGGAGCAATGCTCAAAATGAGTTAGATCATGAATAGAATCGAACTTTAAGAAAAGATACCATGTGGCATGATTAAAGTATATGTCTAAAGGGTTTGATCACAATGGTCAAGGATATAATCGAAATAGGGTTAGTTAGACAATAATAAATCGTTAGGCACGATTAACTACTGTTAGAATTATATAGGCATAGTCATTGATCAAAATTTAAACAAAGTCTAAATATGGTTAAAATTACTTATATACAACTAAGATGCAGTCATGATCGAGGATAATCATGCGAGTCATTGAAGTATGATAAAAAATTTGCACGAGTATGAATATAATCGAGATAATCATGATCACAGGGAAATAAAATCTAGCATTAGCAATAATTGAGTTGAAAGATAGGCACGATTATGATTATGAATCTATTATAATGGAATCAAAATAGGTGTAAATAATTTCTAGGAAACTTATTAACAATATGAAAATGAAAGAGAAAAAGGAAAGGCTCAAAATAAACTTGCAGACAAGTAGTAAGCATTGTCCTACTGCTCATTAAATTTATCATACTGCTATACTGCTTTGTTCGTCTAACATGTACTTGCAGACAAGCAGTAAGCATTATCAAACCAGAAAGTTTACAATAAAGAATTAATAATGGGCCAAAGACAGTGTTAAACAAAAAGATTTCTTTAAACCACCCAACGACCTATCCCGGGCCTCGTACTCGGGTTCGAAGTATCACGCCCTGACTCCATAGAGTCATTCATCCTCGTTTTTATCTCCGGGAACTGATCATCCTCGCTTGGACATGATGTCGTACAAGTCTAAGTTGCACTTGTACAAGACATAGATGGTGTTTAATGATAGTCTTTATAATAGAAGATATCGCAGTGGTACAAGTAGACAAATCGAAGATAATATGGACACATCTCTCTTATTGATCAAAATACTTCATTGATTCATTGTATCAAAAATAGGCATAACTTGAAATCATAATAAGATACGTAGGTCTTTTTATTGATAATTGAAATAAAGTATAAGGCTTGCACTAAATACAAAGCTTACAACACGACTCAAATTACTCTTGATAGTCAACTAAAACACCTGCCATCTAGACTTACATTTGAGCTTATCACATTGACTTACAACAGGATATGTCGACTTTGCTTACAACTCACTGGTATAACAGATATACAATGTTCCATACATTATGCCCCTTATAAACAGAAGACATCATCTTTTACAAGAAGAACTTCTGCATGTCCAATAAATATTCGATGCCTCGGGACTGATTATTGCCAATCTTAGTGTGCTAAACATCTCAAGCACGAGCATCTGAAAAGGATGCCCACAACGTGTGTCAGTATATTATCGTATATCGGCGAGCAGAACCATCCCATTCACCTAAACCAATACTAAGTAGTCATGTGAGCAAATATTTTAAGAGTGATCTTTCTATTTAGGCCTAGCATCAGTTTACACTTCATGTGATCTTTCTATTAAGGCCTAGCATCAGTTTACACTACATATGCAATAGTAGAGTAAAGCATGTAAGCAGATTATAGTAATATTCGTAGAAAGGCAACATTATAACTGTATTGTATTTAACAAGTTAACCAGTTAAGATTGAATTAACATATTTGATGAGCATCTCTTTTGAGTAATTTCTTACCGATGGCCGACTTTCCCATACTTGCATAAAATATATGATATATATATATTATACTTACCACCTGTATAAGACATTCATTAGCATGCATCCTGACTACATAGCCACTGGTGTTAGTTCACCATTTAGGATTCTATGACATATAGGACTTCATAAGGTATAGGACGCACCATTCAAAATAGGTAGCTATTCTCAATGAATGTACTGATACATCATGTCCTTAATATACGCTTACGTTTTCCTCCAGGTCGGATCGGAGCCAGTGCCCCAGGCATACTGTCCGAGGAAACACATCTCAAATCTTGTGCATAAGTTGTCAATGACCATACGAATGAGCGTTCGACTCAATAATCATAACATGCATGGTAAAAATATTAAAAGTAAGTAAATGCAAGTTCATCATCTCATCTCCTCCAAGCTGTGTCAAACAACTTATCATTCCTATCATCCACATTATTCCCATACTTGGTGATCTCATCTTCCCAATCCCAATCATCTCACATTGTATTAATTCGTCATATTGTGACATTCATCACATCATTCAGTTCTCAAGGGTCATACAACATTTTATTGTGTCAATATCATTCTTTTGTGTCAATAAAATTAGCATTACAATGATCAGGTGTGACTTAATTAATAAGTATTTATAAATAGTTCATTATTCAAGAGTCACATTTATTTTAGCAACATTAAGCATGAGCAACATTATCAATTACTTTCTAATGTGTGATTCATATTTGCAGTTAAATGTTTATTTGCTATTTCCTACAACATTATCCAACGTAAGCATCTCTATTATTTTAACAACTAAAGCATGGGACATTTAGGGACAAAACATAGCAATATAGTACTCCATTTTATTAAGCGTGAAGGAGAAGAGGAGAAGTAATAGTTCTACTCACTTGCACAAAAGGGTCTTCAGGTTCTGATCACATATATACTCAACGGATCCTCCATAGATTGATTTGACATGAAGCATTTTATTTCCTACTTGATATAGCCACACCATCGAGCCATGTTCCATAACTCATCCCAATCCGGCCAGTTAAGAGAGACTGTATTATTCTTAATTTATTTGATTGCCAGCACAAGTTACGATCCAACATTCTGATCGAATCCAACAAGCCAACAAAATGTCTTCACGTGGAGCGGGACGTTACATAGTATACCAACAAAAGAAAGTTTTGTCCTTGAAACTTAAGTGAAAAATTTATTCTACTAATTCACTTAGTCACAATAAGTTACTCATTCAGTTTCATTTCAATATTCTCGCTCGACACTCTCAACAATTTAAAATTCTGACTCAACTGCACATATTTATTTATTAATCAATGATTCAATCCGTCTTTCTTTTTTAGTATACTTGCAGTTCTCAGTGATTCACTAAAATTCTCCCTACAGTTCTATCTTGGTCGCAGCCTACTACTTCGTTTGGATTCATACACATATTTTTGACGTCCCCAAAATATATGCATTTCAACCAACGTCCGTATTAGTGTAATTCGATAAATTACAAGTGTAACTATCTTTCCAAAATTTGATTTGCACACATTAAATATCAAATTTTGGTCTAGGCATTTTCAAAGGCTATTAGCATCCTTTAAATTACTTATTGCTTCACTCATTTGCCCCAATAGCTATCTTTCAAGCCACAAATACTTAACATCATACGCTTTCAAGATAAGTTACTCATCCAAGCAAGATGTTTCAAACATCATAGCCAATGGTCTAACTTAAACCAACCATATTAAAAGTTAATAATAATCAAGGTACAATCCAACAACATCTTCCACCGAGGTAATTCATCATTTCTAAAAGATTCAACTCGAGGATCACTCATTATCAATTACTCGAGCCAAGAGCATAATTCCATGCAACATTCTATCCAACACAACATACAACCCGTTGTGTCTTATTTCAAAATTTCTTTTCTGAATATAAAATCATCAATCAAACTTCTGAGTAACGGTCCATCTTTTCAACTCGACACACAGTATTCCATGTTAATCCAACTAACCGACTTTATATACCGATGCAATATATTTGTCAAGAGCAGTCAGTTCCAAATTATGGAACAATTCACTTCTCGATACATACAACTTAAGTCTTATTCCACTATAGTAGTTCCCGTTTAAGGCCGACACATTATTGTTTGCCATTAAATATCAAGAACAAAAAATTACAGATGAATTGAACTTGATTGCAAACTTGCTTGTACAAGAGAAAGCCTAGAAAGAAATCCTAGGAAACAATCTAAGTACAATTATTTAGTTTTTGATTCTGGGGGGCGACGATGGAGGCTCGGAAAAGTGTAGCAACTCTGCCTTACTCCTTAGACTATCTGACATGATCCTTGCTCTTGAAGAAATTGCCCTTCGTAGGTTGCCAGCCTTTTGCATGGGTGTGGTACCCTGCTATTTATAGTAATAGATATCTTGAGCCGCATAGACGTCCACGTGACCACGTGGCTACAAAAGCATACAAAGACCCGCTCTTTAGCTGCCAGCTGATGACTTGTTGAGATTTTGTTGCAGCCAATCTGGGTGGTTGAGACTTGGTCAGCCTGCAACATGTCCTATCGTAGGATAGGATCAATCTGCTTGAGTTATTTTGAGCCGCATATGTATTTTAGTATTCGGCCATGCTGGGCCGCATAAGACTCATGCGGCTTAGGTCGCAGTCTCCCTCAGTCCGTATATAGCTTGGGAATTTTTGAGCCGCAGAGATTCTATATTCTAGGTCGCATAAAGCTCATGCGGCTCAGGTTCCAGTCATCCTTGGCCGCATGAAGCACATAGATTGAGCGATATAAGGTTCATGCGGCTCGGGTCACAGCCTTTCTGGTTGTATGACTATGTTCGGACACGTGGACTCTATGCCGCGTCTTATATTCTTTTTGTCAGAGTGTCAGAGCTGTCAGTTTTGTCAGTTTTGACAGAGTTTGTCAGCTTTATCAGAAGGGCTGATCAGCTTGGCCGCAAAAGTAACTCTTCCTTCTGCGGCTCAAATCAGTTTGGTTGCTTTTAATATATAATATGAGATAGTGAATATGGGCCACAGGGGGCATATCGAGTGTGTCATGCGGCTCTTCTTTATGCGGACCAATTTGGCCCAAAGCACTCATGTGGTCGGTTGTGATCCGTATGAACCCCATATTTTACATGCTTCTACAAGACCCCCCTCAAAGTTTTCAAATTGTAAATTTGGAATACTTTGAATAAGAATTATGGAGATATGTCAAGCAGCAGGCTGAGGATCTGTGTGGTCTCGGGGGGTTCTGGTTCTATTGAGAGAATCAGCCGCAACCTGATCCTTCCTGTTGTGAAATTAGTCTTCGGAGACAGGCTAGCTCTACTTCCAGCTATGGTTGTAGCGTGCATCGGGGCCTTCGTATCTTTATGGCCAGAACTATAGCTTATGATGTTACGAAGGATTTCAACCGAATCGAGCTGCCCTACCACTACTTGGTGGGGTAGCTGCAAATGCACTGCCCCTCTCTGATGCGACCTGGCCCTGAGGGGAATGCGACGGCTAACGATGCATTTATCTATCAGTACCGTAATATGCCTTGAACCTGTTCAACAATGGTCGACTGCCGCGTTGCGCTAGCGCGGTTGGACAGCTAATCCTTTTTTGTGTGTCACGACCCGCACCCACTGTGAGGGTACGAGTGCGTAACAACGCCCAGTCTATGTCACAGTATCGGCGGTAGAAAGCTGTCCTAGGTTACCATCTAACCAACAACTCATGTAATATATAATGTACTCATCATGATCAACTCCGAACGGAGGACAAGTATAAGTTATTGAAACTCAATCACAGTCTAAGCACGATAAGATAACATAGAAGAAATAACTAAGAAATAGAAAGACAGCCACTAAAATAATAACAACTCTTAACAATCTCAAATACTACACAAGTCTCAAATCAACTACAACAAGTTCAACATGAAAAACATATGCTAGTCTACTAAACTAAATCATGATCACTCCTGAGTGTCTGGGCCAAAGGTAGCCATCCCGTCTCCGGGTCCATAATATGTAGGGCAAGTGTCCTTAGGGCAATCATCTGTAAAATTTTCAACAGGTCCTGTCAGGACAGGAACGAGTACAACTCATCAAGAAATTCCAAGTAAATGACAGAGAACTATAAACAGTTATTGACAGTTATATTGATGAATCATGGCAGTTTTATACAGGTAGTGATGTTGAGAAACAATTAAGGTACAAGGAAAGTAAAGTAACTAAACAAGAAGAGAAACATGGCAATAAAGACTTTAAATATAATCTAGCTGAACTAGAGTAGCATGATATAAGTCCAGATAGTATAGTAAGAGTCAAGTGTAATCCCAATGTGAGTCCAGATAATATAAATCTAATACCAGATGATTCTAGTACAAGACGAGTCCAGTATAAGATGAGTCCAGCCAGTGGTCAAAGATTCCAGGGTGAGTCCAGACTATACTCTAACAGTGTATTTTAAAATATCGGGATCGACATGTAAACGGGTGTAGGTAATACGGCACACCGCACACTCGGCCAAGTATGGGATGGTTATCATTCCAGTATAATTCCAAGGGAGTGGTTCTAGTATTTGGGTATGTTCACATGTCTACCCTAATATCTCCCCGTCCGACAAGTACAAGTGAATCTAGAACCCGACACGAATAAATACAAGTCCAGCCAGAACACGAATGATTCCAGTAAGTGATTCCAGGGTGATTCCAGTAGGTGATTCCAGAAATAGAGGCCAGACATGAATAAATGAGTGTCACATAAAAAGGATACAGTAATATCAAATCGTGTTTGAAATAGAGAATCAAGTAGAACTAACTACAACTGAAGTACAGTAACTGACAAGTAAATGAGAGAACTATCAAAAAATGTACTCGCCTGGTATCCCGAATATCTGAAGAGAAAATACTATCCGAGGAGTAGTGTCTGTCTCCTATAGAAAAGTACAAGTCACTACAAGCCTAAAATAATATAATAGACTGCTACAATACATCTACATGATGTTTGGGGTCAATCTAGGCTAAAGTCAATCCTCGGTCAACTCTAGTCAAACTAGGTCAAGCCTAAGCCAAACAAGTCTCACTAAGCCTAAACAGTCTATTCTAGCATACACACACACTATTTGGCTATACAAGCCAACAACACAACTACACTGACATTCAAGCCATATACACAGGCTATATCACATAGGGATAAACCCATGGGCTATGTGCCCTGTATATAGGCTACAGGCCATATAGCTATATCATACATAGACCATTCCACACATTCACACATATTTCACACATTTATTTAATTTATATAAGGGCACACCCAAACTCATATAGGCTACATATGGTATATATCACATACATAGAGAGATAGGGTAATGGTATGTGAAATTGTGCCCATGTGTACTTGTGTATGTGACAATAGAAAACAGTGTGTGAGTAAAATCTGTGAGAGTGTAACATGTGAGGGTGTGTGTGTATGGAGACATGAGAGCATGGTGTTAGGTTAGTGTGTGTATGATGTGTTTAGGAATAGGAATTTATGTGTACCGTGCATAGCTAAGTGTTCTCAGATTTTACATGGCAATATCAGTGGTGCTAACATGTGTATGTGTGTGGGTATGGGTGTATGGTACATGGCAGTTCAACAAATAGGTTCTTCAGGATTATGAAAACTAGATGACAATTAGCTAATACAAAGAATGGACTAACATGGCTATTGACATCAAAATAGTTTAACAGGGAATGAAGGTTCAGGATTTACTAACATGGCAATGTTACAATGACAGTTTATTTATAGGTTGTGTGTTGTGTCACTTGTGTGTCAAGGGGCAGTTAGAACTGAATTAGTTAACAGTGTATAAATCTAGGAAAAAATTAGTGAACTAAATCTCAGTTATTAGTAACCCAAAATGACAGTAAAAACAAAACCAATCCAATGTCGAAATCCATTTCCCTTTGAACCCAAACTTCCTACATCAACACAATCATCATTAGCAGTAAACTAAAACTCATGCACATGAATTTAATCATGGAGATTTAAACTTCAATTCAGTTTTTAAGAAGGGAAATCAAATGACTGTTTTATATTAAACTGTCAATTAACTCAAGGCCCAAACACCATCCAATTCGAAAAGCCCTTAAACAAATGCTCTAACACAATTACAAACTAACACTTCACAGTAACCTAACTCAATGTATAAGAATTAATCATGGCAATAAACATTCAAAATCAGTGTAAAATGGAATTCAATTCCAGATTTTAGAAATCAGTGAAAAGTTCTAAGGAAGTATCAGTCAACACTAATCAGCCCCTAACCACATTCGAAAATCCATACAAAGACCAATTGAAACCCAAACTCATATGTAAACACCCTAGCAGTAGTTAATACACATGTAGATGAATTTCAACATGTAAATTAATATCAAGAAATCAGTTAAAATGGAATTAACATCAGAATATTAAAAACTTGAACTTGAGTATCAGTCCAAATGGGGAAAAACCAATTTCGAATTCAAAACACGTTAATACACCAATTAAATGGTTGGTAATATATCCCACACTCGTGCACGTGTCAAACAATTCATTCGTGTCCAACCAAGTGGACACGAGCGTATCCAAACACACAAACACTACACACGCATACAGGACAGTGCGCTGCGTCGTGCACGCATGCACGCGTGTCCCGCACGCGACACAGACAATGTGGTGACACGTGGCCTTGCATACACGTGTGCCAGGGGTAGGGATACCCCTAGGACAGCCTGCACCGTGTCCTCGACACGTGTCGTGTCCGTGCTAACAGCGTATCAGCAGCATTTTTGCGCGCACAACGGCAGGCCGTACGGCCAGTGCGGGGAGGATTTCTTCTCGCATACGCAACAAAATGATCTCAATTTTTGGGAGGATGAAGGCAGATGTTGCCCCAAGACCCTCGCCAAAAATGATGTGTCCACGTGTCCTGTGTCGGGAGTTATTGACCCCGTGATGCAGGACACAGTGTACCGTGCGTGGGCAGCATGTCCAACTCAAAATCCGACACAAAAAGACACTAAAATACCAAACACCCTTCACAAAAACTAACATACACACCTAGATCTAGGGATCCATGAAATTAGATTTTCAAAATACAAAAATAAATCCCTAAGGGGCATTTCATCGAACACCTAGCCTACACTAGTGATACGTGTCCGATACGGACACTAAACCTAATACAAATGACACAAAATTTCTACTGTAGCTAGGGGACACCTATACCTAAGCTATCATGCACTAAAATCAGGAATAAAACATAATTTGGGGGGTTTTACCTATGAGTGTCAATCCTCCAAGAAAGCCCCAAATGGAAGGATTCCAAATAGCAACTCCGATGTTCCAAATGACACTAAAACTGAGATGATCCTCCAAAAACAGTAAACAACCAGAAATTAGATCCTAATGCAAAAGACTAGGGTTAAAAAGGAATTAAAATAAATTTATTAGGAATTTTGGAATGGGAGAAAATATATTTTTTTCAAATTCTAGGTCAAGCTCTAAAAGAGGCAAGAACACCTCAACATGACATTAAATGGGGGGGGGGGTTCTCCTATGGCTGGCCATGGGTGTCTAATTAGGGTTAGGGTTTCATAAATTGGCCCATGGGCTTAAGTTGTAATCATTTAAGTCATGAAGTCATAAGCCATTTCATAAAACCATAAGTCATGATATGATTTCACTCAAACTAATCCTTCTATTCCAAAACTAGTTTCTAATGACTAAAAGTAGGTTAACCTAAGTTAGACTAGGGTCACCATGGCTAGGGTTAGCTTCTAGGCTATTCTACAAGGCTCAATGAGTCATAGTCCAAACTAGGAATCACCAATCCAATATTTTAATCAATAATTCTAATAAGCCAATGACCAAATTACCCCTAGGCTAAAAATGATAATAAATTATTCTAATGACATAGTTAGGCTCTAGGTCAGACAGTCTCTCGGGTTTCACTAGCAGCACATCAAAATCATAAGTCATAACTTAAAACAGTTTTTAAATAGTTTAAAAATGATTAAAAATCACCAAAAATCATAATGTGAAATAAACATCAATAAATAATAATTATAATTACAAAATTTCAAGATTACCCTCATCTGGAAAACTGGGTATTACAATCCTACCTCTAGAAAAATTTTGTCCTCGAAATTAAGATGATCGTACCCCTACTAGTTCAAACCCCCAACAATCAAGGTCGATAGTTAACATGCTACACAATCCTACTAGTCGTGATATCACGATCTTGATCAGGGTCACTATACTATCTATCGCAGCACAAAACATTCTGACAGGTACTAATAAAATTACACAAAATGATGGAAAGAAGAACAGGAAGAGAGACCTGCTAACCCGTCACCCGTAGCGTCAGTCTACTCGACTGTCAGCGTAAAAGCCTTGCCCCTCTGGGGTGTATCCCTTTGATGGTGCGGGGAACGGTACTGCGCTACAGGTGGCCTAGCTCCCTCTATCTAATCCATGATACTCAAGTAATATCCATCCTGATATTCTACTCAATTATACTAGGGCACCATCTATATGGTATCTATTCTACAATCCGATAATAATACCCGTCTATCCAGAACCATGCTACCAGAATCCTCGTCACACCAGTAAGTATGGCTGCGATAATCCATAGAGTCCGCAACTAATGTATATACCTCCAGAGTCATGGTGTTTAAAATTTTTGCATTACCGCTAGCTTGGCTGCAAAAACTTTAAATTCCCACACCCGAGAAATACGTCCAAAATCAGACTCTATCTCATCGACAAACCAGCTGATATGGCTGTAGAAGACTCTAGATTCCATGACTGAGGTAACCTAGCCCATAATGTTATCTTGGTAGGAAATCAAGTCAATAATGAATACCAAGAAACAAATTCAACGATGAATCAAGGAAGATAGACAGATACTGTCAGAATCGAATTTCGAGATAGCTTATCATGAGATTCTTAAGGGTCATCCCAGGAATCTTTTCAAGTAGTCCTAACTGTGATTGAATACACTCTCAACTAAAGCCTATTCCTTAATTCCTATCGCAGGCGCGCAGCAGTACAACTAATCGTTGCACTACCACGACTTCGCACTAATGCGACTCTCGACCTGCATGGGCCACCACTAAAAATGTGTCATGACTCGCACCCACTGTAAGGGTACGAGTGTGTAATAACGCCTAGCCTACGCCACAGTATCGGCGGTAGAACGCTGTCCTAGGTTACCAACTAACCAACAACTCACACAATATATAATGTACTCATCATGATCAACTCCGAACGGAGGACAAGTATAAGTTATTGAAACTCAATCACAGTCTAAGCACGATAAGATAACGCAGAAGAAATAACTAAGAAATAGAAAGACAACTACTAAAATAATAACAACTCTCAACAATCTCAAATACTACACAAGTCTCAAATCAACTACAACAAGTTCAACATAAAAAACATATGCTAGTCTACTAAACTAAATCCCGATCACTCCTGAGTGTCGGGGCCAAAGGTAGCCATCCCGTCTCCGGGTCCATAATATGTACGGCAAGTGTCCTCAGGGCAATCATCTGTAAAATTTTCAACAGGTCCAGTCAGGATAGGAACGAGTACAACTCATCAAGAAATCCCAAGTAAATAACAGAGAACTATAAACAGTTATAGACATTTATATTGATGAATCATGGCAGTTTTAGACAGGTAGTGATGTAGAGAAACAGTTAAGGTACAAGGAAAATAAAGTAACTAAACAAGAAAAGAAACATGGCAATGAAGACTGTAAATATAATCTAGCTAAACTAGAGTAGCATGATATAAGTCTAGACAGTATAGTAAGAGTCAAGTGTAATCCTAATGTGAGTCCAGACAATGTAAATCTAATACCAGATGATTCTAGTACAAGACGAGTCCAGTATAAGATGAGTCCAGTCAGTGATCAAATATTCCAGGGTGAGTCCAGACTATACTCTAATAGTATATTTTAAAATATCGGGATCGACATGTAAACGGGTGTAGGTAATACGGCACACCGCACACTCGACCAAGTATGGGATGGCTATCATTCCAGTATAATTCCAAGGGAGTGGTTCCAATATTTGGGTATATTCACATGTCTACTCCAATATTTTCTCGCCCGATAAGTACAAGTGAATAATCCAGAACCCGACATAAATAAATACAAGTCCAGCCAGAACACGAATGATACCAGTAGGTGATTCCAGTAGGTGATTCCAAAAATAGAGGCCAGACATGAATAAATGAGTGTCACATGAAATGGATCCAGTAATATCAAATTGTGTTTGAAACAGAGAATCAAGTAGAACTAACTACAACTGAAGTATAGTAATTGACAAGTAAATGAGAGAACTATCAGAGAATGTACTCGCCTGGTATCCCGAATATCTAAAGAGAAATTACTGTTAGAGGAGTGGTGTCTGTCTCCTATAGAACAGTAAAAGCCACTACAAGTCTAAAATAATTTAATAGACTGCTACAATGCATCTACATAATGTTTGGGGTCAATCTAGGCTAAAGTCAACCCTCGGTCAACTCTAGTCAAAGTACACTAGTCAAACTACACTAGTCAAACAAAGTCAACTAGGTCAAGCCTAAGCCAAATAAGTCCCACTAAGCCTAAACAGTCTATTCTAGCATACACACACACTATCTAGGCTATACAAGCCAACAATACAACTACAATGGCATTCAAGCCATATACACAGGCTGTATCACATAGGGATACACCCATGGGCTATGTGCCCTGTATATAGGCTATAGGCCATATAGCTATATCATACATAGACCATTCCACACATTCACACATATTTCACACATTTATTTAATTTATATAAAGGCACACCCAAACTCATATAGGCTATATATGGTATATATCACATACATAGAGTGATAGGGTAATGGCATGTGTAATTGTGCCTATGTGTACATGTGTGTGTGACAATAGAAAATAGTGTGTGAGTAAAATCTGTGAGAGTGTAACATGTGAGGGTGTGTGTGTATGGATACATGAGAGCATGGTGTTAGGTTAGTGTGTGTATCATGTGTTTAGGAATAGGAATTTATGTGTACAGTGCATAGCTCAGTGTTCTCAGATTTTACATGGCAATATCAGTGGTGCTAACATGTGTATGTGTGTGGGTATGGGTGTATGGTACATGGCTGTTCAACAAATAGGTTCTTCAGGATTATGAAAACTAGATGACAGTTAGCTAATACAAAGAATGGACTAACATGGCTATTGACATCAAAACAGTTTAACAGGGAATGAAGGTTCAGGATTTACTAACATGACAGTGTTACAATGACAGTTTATTTATAGGTTGTGTGTTGTGTCACTTGTGTGTCAAGGTGGCAGTTAGAACTTAATTAGTTAACAGTGTATAAATCTGGGAAAAAATTAGTGAACTAAATCTCAGTTATTAGTAACCCAAAATGACAGTTAAAACAAAACCAATCCAATGTCGAAATCTATTTCCCTTTGAACCCAAACTTCCTACATCAACACAATCATCATTAGTAGTAAAATAAAACTCATGCACATGAATTTAAACATGGAGATTTAAACTTCAATTCAGTTTTTTAAGTAGGGAAATCAAATGACAGTTTCATATTAAACTGTCAATTAACTCAAGGCTCAAACACCATCCAATTCGAAAACCCCTCAATCAAATACTCTAACACAATTACAAACTAACACTTTACAGTAACCTAACACAATGTATAAGAATTAATCATGGCAATAAACATTCAAAATCAGTGTAAAATGGAATTCAATTCCAGATTTTAGGAATCATTGAAAAGTTCTAAGGAAGTATCAGTCAACACTAATCAGCCCCTAACCACATTCGAAAATCCATACAAAGACCAATCAAAACCCAAACTCATATGTAAACACCCTAGCAGTAGTTAATACTCATGTAGATGAATTTAAACATGTAAATTAATATCAAAAAATCAGTTAAAATGGAATTAACATCAGAATATTAAAAACTAGAACTTGAGTATCAGTCCAAACGGGGAAAAACGAATTTCGAATTCAAAACACGTTAATACACCAATTAAATGGTTGGTAATATATCCCACACTTGTGAACGTGTCAAACAATGCATTCGTGTACAACCAAGTGGACACGAGCGTGTCCAAACACACAAACACTACACACGCGCACAGGATAGTACATTGCATCGTGCGCGCGTGTCCCGCGCACGATACATGCCACGTGGTGACACAAGGCCTTGCGTACAGATATGCTAGGGGTAGGGCTACCACTAGGACAGCCTGCACCGTGTCCTCGACACGTATCGTGTCCGTGCTAACAGCGTATTAGCGGCGTCCCTGTGCGCGCAACGGCAGGCCGTACGGCCAGTGTGGGGAGGATTTCTCCTCGCACACACAACCAAATGATCTCAATTTTTGGGAGGATGATGGCAGATGATGCCCCAAGACCCTCGCCAAAAATGGCGTATCCAAGTGTCCTGTGTCTGGAGTTATTGACCCCGTGATGCAGGACACAGTGCACCGTGCGTGGGCAGTGTGTCCAACTCGAAATCCGACACAAAGAGAGGCTAAAATACCAAACAACCTTCACAAAAATTAACATACACACCTAGATCTAGGGATCCATGAAATTAGATTTTCAAAATACGAAAATAAATCCCTAAGGGGCATTTCATCGAACACCTAGCCTACACTAGAGATACGTGTCCGATACGGACACTAAACCAAATGCAAATGACACGAAATTTCTACTATAGCTAGGGGACACCTATACCTAAGCTATCATGTACTAAAATCAGGAATAAAACATAATTTGGGGGGTTTTACCTATGAGTGTCAATCCTCCAAGAAAGCCCCAAATGGAAGGATTCCAAATAACAACTCCCAAGCTCCAAATGACACTAAAACTGAAATAATCCTCCAAAAATAGTAAAAAACCAGAAATTAGATCCTAATGCAAAAGACTAGGGTTAAAAAGCAATTAAAATGAATTTATTAGGATTTTTGGAAGGGAAAAAATGTATTTTCTTCAAATTCTAGGTCAAGCGCTAAAAGAGGTAAGAACACCACAACTTGACATTAAATGGGGGGGGGGGGAGTTCTCCTATGGCTGGCCATGGGTGTCTAATTAGGGTTAAGGTTTCATAAATTGGCCCATGGGCTTAAGTTTTAATCATTTAAGTCATGAAGTCATAAGCCATTTCATAAAACCATATGTCTTGATATGATTTCAATCAAACTAATCCTCCTATTCCAAAACTAGTTTCTAATGACTAAAAGTAGGTTAACCTAAGTTAGACTAGGGTCACCATGACTAGGGTTAGCTTCTAGGCTAGTCTACAAGGCTCAATGAGTCATAGTCCAAACTAGGAATCACCAATCCAATATTTTAATCAATAATTCTAATAAGCCAAAATGACCAAATTACCCCTAGGCTAAAAATGATAATAAATTATTCTAATGACATGGTTAGGTTCTAGGTCAGACAGTTTTTCTGGTTTAACTACCAGCACATCAAAATCACAAGTTATAACTTAAAACAGTTTTTAAATAGTTTAAAAATGATTAAAAGTCACCAAAAAATCATAATGTGAAATAAATATCAATAAATAATAATTATAATTACAAAATTTCAAAATTAACCTCATCTAGAAAACTGGGTTTTACATTGTGTCGGTCCTGTCTTTCATCGATGTGGAAATGAGACATCTTTATCTTGATGGTAGTATCGCGTCCCAGATCCTATCCGAGAAGATGTTTCGCTGGTTACAGAATATCCGCCCTGCACATCTGGTGTACCATAACCGTAACGTCGTCTTCTTGGAACCTTACTTACCCAGCCGATACTCGCGATAATTTGGGTAATACCGGTTGTTTTTGGACAACCCGAGTCCCTCCTTGGGTTATGAGGGCGGCGTCCTAGATGGCATCCGGGACTGGCATTACTACAGTGTCATCCGTACCCAAACCAACTTTTCTCTACCTGATACCGGGGGCTTGGTACGTATCTCGTATATGGCGGCCCTCCACCATGTCTCCGTGAATGGGCCTCTCTACGACTTCGATGTAAGTACCAGTTTCATAACCGGTACTAAGTTGGCGAAAAAACGGAAGGAGCCCAAAAAGAGGAACAAGGCAAGAAAGGCGAAGGCCGTTGAAGTCTCTGACTATAATTCTACTAATACGGAAGGGGAGGATGAGTACAACGATTTGTCACTCCCTGCAAGTACTTCGGTGACGTGCTTGCCTTCTCCTATGCTGAGTCCTCCGCGTAAGCGAAGTAAGCGTGGACCCTCCGTTGCTGACAGGCCTCGTTCCCAGAAACAGGTTGCATTTAGGTATCGAGGGTCTGACATCGCAGAAGTGGGCAGTGACGTCGAAACCCTCCCGGAGGTAAATTTTATTTCGACCGACCATCATGTTACTTTTGGGACTTTATCTTATTGTTTCCCTTTTTTTCCTTTGTGCAGGCTTTGGAAGACATAAGCCCTCCGGAGCTCGATGCTGCTTTCCAGATTCCTTCAGCTATGGGTACCCTGGTCGAAGAAGGTGTAAGCCTTACAGAACCAGATCTTGAGGCTGTAGGGTCTCAGTTGGTCGCTAACGACCCGGCTACATCTCCTTTCGGGTCAACCGGGGCTGGAGTGGCAGATGCAGGTGGTTCAGATACTGCTGTTGAGGAGGATATGGGGGCAGTGAGAGAAATTATGATTGTCCAGAATGAGCTACGGTCTCCACCGCCCTCTTCTGGTAAGCTATGTCATATTTTTACCAACAAGAAGGTTCATTCGCTCTTTCTTCATATCCTTTGAGTCAAGCTAATTATTGGTTGTTCTGGATCTATATGAGCTGCTTCTTCATTACCATTGGTGGATATAGCCACGGAGGAGGGGATAGTGGAAAACGTCGGGGCAGATCTCTTACCAAAAGGAAAAAGTGAACCTCCTCTCCTTCAAATCGAAAGACCTTCCGCTGAGCCGAGTTCAGGGCTGCTTATACCAAAAGTACCGGTGGTAGGGGCGGTGGTTCCTGTACCAGCATCGGTGGATGTAGGGTCGGTTGAAGCTGCCTCTTCCCCGGATATTGAACTCTCCACTCTGCCAAGTCTTCAGCTCCTTCGGGCTGCAGAGGGGAAGATTGCTGCTGTTCGGGAGTCTCATCGCTCGGAGTTTGTTTCCCTTCTGACAGGGTCATCAAAGCTCTGTTATGCCTTTTTTACACACGCCTTCTTCTCCTTTGGCAGATATTCCTTCGACGCCGTCCTCTTTAGAGAACTTAGATGAGTCGTCTAAGGAGATAGTCGAGAGCTTTTACCGCCATTTGAAACGGGGGGTTAAAGCTACTTCAAGGAGGGGAACTTCATTTGTCGTGGTCCGTCATTACGCCCAAGGCCAGATTGACCTACTGAAGATGCTTCCGGGTGGAGAAAGGACGGCCATTCTTCTGGAGCACAAGTTGGCAGAGGCTGATCAGCGATTAATCCAATTACAAAAACCATGACAAGTTGATGTGCCTGCTGCAGTAGAACAGGAGCGTGCTTTCCTCATAACAGCCGCGGAAAAAGTGAAGGCTATATAGGAGACGACCAAGCCCACCTTGGAGAAGGAGCTCCATAAGTTGTCTATTAAATATGACAAGCTAAGCCGAGAGGGAGAGATGTGCTTAACTCGTGAGGAGACCACTATTCGTGCTATGACCGAAACTAACGAACAGCTCCTCCAGCTCCAAGCCAAGCTGACATCTCTGGAGACTGAGCTCCAAGCCACTCGTCGAGAGAAAAAGAATATCTGCAACGAGACCGATGAGGTCACACGAGCCTCTGCCGCTCTGGAGGGTGCACTGAAGAAGTTAGAGGATAATTGGCAGGCTCATGCACATCTTGAGGATGCTGAAATATTGACCCAAGAAGCTTAACGTCAAGCCAAACTGAGAATCGAGCGCTCAACTGCACAGCTAGAAGATATTCTCACCAAATTATGCGTTGCTGATGAGTAGAGAATTTTTTTCCAGCTCTTTCCTCCTCTTTTTTTTGCAATATTATGAATGCAACTGATTTTGAATAAACAGAATACATTCACTCTGTTCTTTGTTTGTGGTATCTATTGTACTTGTACTAGAGGGCCTAATACAGCATTTTGTGTTTGATAAAGGACATCCTACTGGGGGACTTTTTGTGGACCTATTGCCTTTTTGTGCATCCGGAGATGCGAGCAATAGATATGAATGATATTTTATGGACATATTACTCTTTGTGCACCGATGGTGCGAGTAATAGATTAGGACAACTTCTGTGGACTTATTACCCTTTTGTTCACTGGTGGTGCGGGTAATAGATTTGAAACGAAACCTAACAGAGGTAATATGGACGTGACAGGTTTTATGGTCTTAACACCATGTCTTTTATTCCGGGTTGGGTATATGTGTTAAGTCAAAAGACCATTGGTCAGAGGTAATATGGACGTGACACACGATAATCATGAAATTTCTGGTGGACCTATTACTCTTATGTGTACTGGTGGTACGAGTAATAGATTTTGAGACAAAACCCAACAAAGGTAATATGCACGTGATAGGTTTTGTGGTCTTAACACCATGTCTTTTATCCCGGATTGGGTACAGGTGTTAAGTCAAGAGACTATCGATATCAGAGGTAATATGGACATGATACACGATAATCAGGAATAATTTTTGGTGGACCTATTACTCTTCTGCGCACTGGTGGTACGAGTAATAGATTCTGAGACAAAACCCAACAGAGGTAATATGAACGTGATAGGTTTTGTGTTCTTAACACCATGTCTTTTATCCTGAGTTGGGTACAGGTGTTAAGTCAAGAGACTATCGGTATCAGAGGTAATATGGATGTGATAAACGATAATCAGGACCAGGAAGTTTGCTCAGAGATGGCGATAAGCTTGGCATACTCCTGTGTGACAAAGCATTAGAGTAGAAGTTCAGAGGTATCAGCATACATGACTCGCCACTCAGGAAGATGCGATGCGAATCCACTCGGAGCAAATAGAGTGTGAGTTCATAGGTACTTGGTGTACATAACTCGATAGCCTGGAAGATTTGGTGATTTGAGAAAGTACCAGCATGTCCTTAGACATAGTATTTCTTCAGGAATTTGCCGTTTATGGGCATCATGAGCAAGTCTCTTTTCTGTTTCGCGAGCCGGTATGCGCTGATGGAAAATACGGTTTCGATGATGTATGGACCCTCCCACTTGGGCTAGAATTTGCTGACAGTTTTTTGTGAGTCATGACCATCGGTCTGCGAACGGCCAGGACGAGATCGCCTATTTGGAATGTCCTCTGCTTGACTTTCTTATTGAAGGCCCGATAGATGCGTGCTTGATAGAGCTCGATGCTTTGTTGAGCTTGCAAACACTTCTCGTCTAAGACTTCCAATTCTTGTAGCCGTCGGTGGTAGTTATCGTCCGACGTCAACCGGTAAGTAAGGGCCACACGAAGTGAGGGATTCTGTGTCTCCAATGGGAGAACTGTCTCGCTCTCGTACACCAGAGTGAACAGTGTATTTCTTGTAGTCGTTCGACTCGTAGTGTGGTACACCCATAAGCATTCGCCCAACTTTTTATTCCAGTCGCGCTTGTTTGAAGACACAAACTTCTTGAGAAGCTTGATTATGGTCTTGTTAAAGGCTTTGGCCAGACCATTAGCTGATGGGTTGTATGCCGTTGAAGCTATATTCTGAATCTGATTCTTGTCACAGAATCGATAGAAAGCATGGGTTGCGAACTGTGGACTATTGTCATGAATGATCCTCCGTGGCAGTCTAAAACGATAAATGACGTGATATTTTATGAAACTGATCACGTTTGATGTCTTTACCTCTGCTAGCGAAACAACTTACGCCCACTTGGAGAAGTAGTCGGTGATTGCAAGTATAAACCGGTGTCCTTTGGATGACGGCGGGATGATTGGGCCAACGATGTCCATTCTCCATGCTTCAAATAGCCAAGAGGCCACTATTGGGTGTAAGAACTCGGATAGAAGATGTATAAAATCTGCATAGATCTGACAAGATTTACACTTCTTTGCATAATTGACTACATCTGCTACCATCGTAGGCCAGTAATAACCAATCCGACGGAGACGTTCCTGCAACTTCGGGCCAGGTTGGTGAGCCCCACAAACGCCATCGTGAGCCTTGCATAAGGCTTCTTTGGCTTCTGCATTTGACATACATCTTAACAATAGCCCATCATAAGATCATCGGTATAACATTTTTGTTTCTGTTTCATAAAAGAATCTGAGAGAACGCCTTCTGATTGAAGTTGCTTCTTTCACATTCTCAGGCAGGATTCCGTAGACTGTAAAGTCGAGGAACATGAGTCTCCAGTCTTGTACCTCTCCTTGTGACGTGGTGAGAGGTACCAAGCCAGTCGTCTGGTCCCGGACGAGGGAAAGATTAGTAAGCTCCAGCGTTGCCCGGAGGACATGTATTACCCCGTCTTGAGTATTTATTGGAAGGAAGTCACCAAACTAAATTGATACCATATTTGCCACCACGATAACCTCTTCAAAATCTAGCGATAGAGCATTGGAGTCGATAAGACTCTGGATGTACCGCTTTAATTAAAAGCAGTCATGAGTGGAATGATGAACATAGCGGTAGAAATGTCAATATTTTGGGTCCTCTATCTCCGTCGTTCGAGTCTCGCGTCTTAGTGGAGGGAGTTGGATTCTGTCCCCTTGTAAGAGCATATCGAAGATAGGCTTGACATGACTATCTTCGAATGAGTAATTCATCTTGGGTCACTGAGCTTCTGCTTGCTTTTGTTTAGGCATCTTGGTCGTACCAGCGACCCTGGCATGTTTGACTTTGTTTTCCCGGTTATTGAAGGTGTCGCCACTGTTGTTGTTATTGGGGGTGGTACTAGGATGTTTGCCTTTGTCCTCTCCATCCGGGATGTGTAATCCCAGCTGGCGAGCCTTCTTTAACTTTGCCTCCGCATTGGTGGCGCTTATGATGAAGGTCGTCCAATCCCTAAACTGTTCTTTGCCCATCCAGAGGCTGATTGCGGAGAGCAACTTCTTCTGGAAGATTTCAACCAAGGAGCTTTCGGGATTACCTTGGGAAAATCTCATCGCGGTTTGGCAGAACCGCTCAATATAGTCCCTTTTAGCTCCCTCTCCCCCTGAGCAACATCCATGAGAGACGACATTGTCACATCATGCCCCACTTCGTAGAATCTCTCTAGGAACATGTGCTTGAAGCCTTCAAAAGAATGGATGCAGTTGTCCGGAAGGTTGCGCTACCAGTCGAACGCGATCCCCTCCAATGCTCCGATGAATAATCGTGTGAGGATGGCATCGCTATACGGCAAGTGGTCAGTTGTGACCTCAAAATCAGTCATGTACTGACTAGCAGAGGTCTTTCCGTCATACGAATCAATATAAAACGGTTTGTACCATGGTGGAAAAGGAACATCTCTCCACGCAACGGGATATGGTTACCGTATTCTGAGGTCCCGGGAGGAGTCCCGGGCGTTGAACATTGCTCGAAGCTCCTAGACTTCCCTCCTTGCCTCCCTGGCTTCGTCTGCAGCTGAAGGAAAGGATGCTCCTAAAGGATTGTCACCCAAAGGAGGAGCGATCGTATTGGAGTCCGCGTTGACTACGGGTCCCAAGCTTGCTTGTCCAGGCATCCTTGCCGGTTGAGTCGGCAAGGCAGCTTTGATTTCATCTACTGACTTGACCAGGGACAGGAGCATGGCTTCAAGTACTTCTAGACGTTGCCGATCAGTAGGTCCTTCATGATCGTCGTCGGCCATAAAGACTGTCTGTACGTAGGTAGACGTGGAAGAGACCGTAGAAGAGGTGCTCTCCATGTCATACCCTCGTACAGAAAAATCATCGGAGAACGTCGTAATGTCCTCTTTCTCGGACTCGAAAGGGGTGCTACCCCCTATGCCGGAAGCCGTATCGTCTTGGTGAAGGCAGTCACCCTCAGCGACGTCCACGTCTGTTGCATAATTACAGTGGATCGCTATCCCCTACGTATGCTGTTGGAACACCGGGTTGTCGCATATATTGAGGGGACTGCTACCCCCAGCTTTATCTACCCCCAGGGAGGCCTAGGATGCACCCCCGGGTGTTGGAAGCTTCTTTTTGGATCGAGTGCCTAGGTAGACACCCCATGCGGCTTTCTGTGGCAATCCTCCAGATGAGAGTTTTCTTGCAGTGCTGGCTGAGATTGCCGGGCTGGAATAGACTGTCTTCTTTTCTCCCTCGCCGGAAGGACCTTCCGAGTTGAATTACAGGAGGCGAAAAGAAATTCTTCGTCTCCTGGAATTTGCACATGTTCCTCAAGTGGTTGTCAGACAGTTACTGGCTGGTGCAGTCGTTGGAAAATGGACTGCCGATCTTTAGGTGCTGTCGACTTGTCGCAGCAGCAGTTGATGATGACCTGGGTGCAACGACGTCCCGAAAAGGGCTCATCACATGCCAATGTTGCTTCTTTCTCCTTGCGTTTGTGAGTAATCACCTCTCGCAAGTCGATAGCAGACTGATCTACCTTTGTATCCAATTTGTGGACTCGGGTATCCCGATCACATGGGTGCATAGGTATCATGTTTGCTCCCTGATCCGAGGCTAGTAAAAGCACTTGCTCTCGATCATTGGAGGGAGACTTTTGAGACCTATCCTGTCTGTTAGCCCTGGGGGACTGGACGCGGGTGGTTATGTACAACTTTCCATCAGATGCCCGTATAACAGTTAACGGTGCCCGCTGACGGTCAGCAGCTTCGATAGTTGACTGGGCTTGTTGGGTCCGCACTGCCCTAGACTTCTTTGACTTAGCACCCGAAGGCGCATAGTAAGAAAGGTCCAGATTGGCATATTCCACATTCTCAATAGACCGCATGGGGTCGGACCCGTATGAGAGACGGTCGAATACAGAGCTACTGACAGGGCCGCATGAGGCACCCTGTATGCGGCCAGGATTGGCTGCCGCATGGGCCATTTATCTGCGGCCAGAGTTGGCTGTCGCATGGGCCATCTGCCTGCGGCCAGAGTTGTCTGCCGCATGGGCCATATGCCTGCGGCTAGAGTTGGCTGTCGCATATGCAGACTGCTCATCTCTCTTATGCGGCCTCTTCCTCGTCCGTACGGATTTTTCTTGTGCCCCCAAAAGCTCAGTATCGTAGTATTTTTCTTTGCTGGATTTGGGGATAGTGGGGTTCTCCACGGTCGAAAGCAAGGCCGCAGAAAAGCTTTGATCACTGTTTTGGGCCACAGAAGGAGCTTCTTCGAAAACCTGGTCCGGGGCAACAGTTTTACGCTTCGACGTCCTGCGTGTTCTCTTTGGGTTGGCTTGCTTCTGCGACGGACTGGCGCTCCCTTCAAAGAGCATTTCTTCGAATGCTCGTTGGTCAAAACGAACCACGAGCATTTGCTACATAGAGCCGAGTTTTGACACATTGGATTGCATCACCAACTTCTTATCAGATGAGAAGGAAGTCCCCAGCAGCGTCGCCATCATATTTGATATTAAATATCAAGAACAAAAAGTTAAAGATGAATTGAACTTGATTTCAAACTCGCTTGTATAAGAGAAAGCCTAGAAAGAAATCCTAGGAAACAATCTAAGCACAATTGTTTAGTTTTTATTCTGGGGGCGATGATGGAGGCTCGGGAAAGTGTGGCAACTCTGTCTTACTCCTTGGACTATCTGACACGGTCCTTGCTCTTGAAGAAATTGCCCTTCATAGGTTGCCAATCTTTTGCATGGATGTGGTACCCTGCTATTTATAGTGATAGATATCTTGAACCGCATAGATGGCCACGTGACAACGTGGCTACAACAGCACACAAAGACCAGCTCTTTGGCCGTCAGCTGGTGACTTGTTGAGATTTTGTTGCAGCAAATCTGGGTGGTTGAGACTTGGTCAGCCTGCCACGTGTCCTATCACAGGATAGGATCAATCTGCTTGAGTCATTTTGAGCCGCATAGGTCTTTTAGTGTTCGGCCATGCTGGGTCGTATAAGGCTCATGCGGCTTAGGTCGCAGTCTCCTTCAGTCCGTACGTAGCTAGGGGATTTTTGAGTCGCATAGATTCTATATTCTGGGCCGTATAAAGCTCATGCGGCTCAGGTTGCAGTCACCCTTGGCTGCATGAAGCACATAGATTGAGCCACATAAGGTTCATGCGGCTCGGGTCGTAGTTCTTCTGGCCGCATGACTATGTCCAGGCACGTGGACCCTTTGTCAAGTCTTATCTTCTTTTTGTCAAAGTGTCAGAGCTGTCAGTTTTGTCAGTTTTGATAGAGTTTGTCAGCTTTATCAGAAGGACTGATCAGCTTGGCCGCATAAGTAACTCTTCCTTCTGCGGCTCAAATAAGTCTGGTTGCTTTTAATATATAATCTGAGATAGTGAATATGGGCCACAGGGGGCATGCCGAGTCTGTCATGCGGCTCTTCTTTATGCTGACCAATTTGGCCCAAAGTACTCATGCGGTCAGTTGTGATCCGCATGAACCCCATATTTTCCATGCTTCTACAATTATTTCTCAAATGTCAAACATCTCTGAGGCTTACGTTGCTGCATATATTTCCTTAAATTATACTCATCACCATCTCTCTTAAAATACCAAACGCCATCCCATAGGGTGTAGTGCTCCATCCCAATATCGTACCCTATTTTTCGTCTATGGGGTACGCGAAAAAGGAACACTGTCGCTATCAATTTAGTTGGGACCGATTGATCGGGATCGATTGAATCGAATGAACAAGAATCATTTCTTCGTTATGGAATGGCTTCTTCGGAATCAAGTTCCATATTTAGCGGGTTGTGCCTCGAGGATGGACTCTACTGCTGAGTTGGGAGAGACATCCCGTTGTTCTGCTTTTCATGTCATACTTGGGCTTTGGTTTTCTGAATACATTTTCGAGAATATTTTCGATGGTTTTCATGGCTTGTGCTTTTGAACTCCGGATTCATATCAAACTCTTTGAATAAGACAATGTTCTAATCAGTTGCTTATGCAATTTTAGGTGATCGTGTAGGCGCCGTCTAGCACAGCAAACTCTCTCAATCAAATAATCAAGGTGAGTGGCTGACCCTTCTTTACCTTTGACCTCTTATTCTTGAATCAATATACGACATCGAAAATATTCTATGCTAGAGGTAAATGCAATGACACAAATGCTTATTCCAATAAACCGTTGCACGACATCTCACGTATATGTAGAAGTGCAAAATATATCAAACATTACAAATGCGCCATTAATAGATTGCGCCAGACTGTACTTATCAAATGGCACATATGGTAAGATGGCACACTGTATCAGATAGCGCCGAACATTACATGGCGCTGGAGGCTATGTGGCCATCTTCCTTGAGACGCCAAACGTCTGTAATTATGACTGACAACATATTTAATGAAAAAGATATCCTAGAATCCCGAACGTCAGGCGCTTGAGAAGGATATGTCAGAATCATCATTATATTTTGTCATTTACTTTACACCATGTATGGTTGGCATGAAGAAATCAAATAAGTTTCAAGATGCTTAGCACTTTTTCACAAATAGCGCCTAACAACAATATGCACCATTCATCAGTTGGCGCTCAAATCTCGAATGCGCGACACTCGAGAAGGATATGTCATAATCATCATAAATTTTGTCATTTACTTTGCACCATGTATGGTTGGGACGAAGGAATCTGTAACACCCTATTTTCAGAATTTAGAGATTTTTGAAGAATTATTATTATTTTTATTATTTAATAATGGTGATTAGGGCATGATATGGTTTATAGTGATTATTAGTGTGATTAAACCATTTTCTAAGTCATGCTAAGTCATGACTTATGACTTTGTGATTTTGGTTAGAATAACTTAGTGTAAACCCTAGTTTTCTCTAACCTAGAAGTTGCCATGACCATGAGAACTTGACCATAGGCTTAGAATATCATTTTAGTGATTTTTAGCCTAAGGGGTATTTTGGTAATTTTCTAGGATTTATTTGGAATTATTTGAATTTATGTATTTTTATTATTATTTAATTATTGATTATTGTTATGTTAGTCCCTAAGCTAGTTTACCCTAATCTAGGGGTTAGTCACTAACCTAGAAGACTAAGTGTAGATATTTACTTTATGTGTAAATATCTAGGTTGATAAATATCTAGATATTTAACTTTCTAGGATATTTTATAAACCTAGAATATCTAACCCCTAGTCAAAGCCTTAGAGACTAAGTCTTGCAAGGTGGAAGGGGACCCTATAGCCTACCCCTACCCCCCTCATGGCAGCCAAGAACACCCCCCTCCATATGTGTACACCCTTCACAAGAAAGGCTTCATTTTCAATACATTGGAGTTTAGGTTTTCCCTCAACTTCACACCTCCATAACTTGACCATTTCTCCACCAAATTGAGCCCTGTTTCTTGCGTTGGAACCCCCTACTAGTGAGGATACCAAGGAAGGCTAGCTAGCAAGGATACCCTAGCTGTGGGCACCCCCAAGGACAGTGAACAACCCCCCCCCCCCAAGAAGTTGTTTTCTTGAGTTTTCACTCAATAGGTATTTTCTCACAAACCTAGTCAAATTCCTATTTTTCTTTCATAAATGCATTCATATAGGGATAACAATACTGTGGGTAAAGTTTGGTAGGATTTTGATGTGTTTTGGTGTCCGTATCGGACACGTGTCTGTGTCTTAATTTCAGTGTTTGTGTAAATGCCACTTAGGACTAAACCTTGTGTTTTTGTGAAACAAATTATATTTTTGGGTAGCCCTAGACATGTAGGACACGAAACCCTAGGATTGAGCACGTTATCGTGTCGTGTCCGTGTCCAAATTGGACACGAACACACTGTTAAGCACTGCACTGCACTGCACTGCACACTGATTAAACCCCACTGTTCGACACTTCGTGTCATGACCACACGTGTCGTGGACACAAAGTGTCATGCCTAATCCCTAGTCCTAGACCTAGGCTACCCACTGACACGAGCACGTGGCCCCACGTGCCACGTGTGAAGTACACGAACCCCCGACACTTGTGCACGAGGCACTGCGTAGCTCCCCTGCTACCAGACCCCTCGTGTGGACACGACACGACACGTGGACACGTGCCACTTGGCACAGACCTAGGGGCAGTGTCTGATAAGACACCCCTAAAGTCTTGTGTCACGACGTGTCGTGTCGAGGGAGAAAATCCACTCGCACGGGTCGTACACTGGCACAGCACACGCGTTCAGACCTCTCTGATACGCACGTAGAACTCTGACACGCAGACACTTGGACACGAATCAGGTTAGTAGACACCTAGTAGACCCTTAGGCAAACTTTCCCCCACGAGCACGAGACACATGGACACGTGTGTCGTGTCCTAGAGTGAACTGCACGCGTGCACGACGCTGTGCACGCGTGGGTGTATCAGGAATTTACCCGTGTGATGTTTTTGAGTGTTTGGACACATGATTTCGTGTCGTGGTGTCGTGTCAGTGTCCTAGGACACTAGAGTATCTACGGGGTGTCAGTTACCAACCCTTGGTTGAGAGTCTTAGCTCGATTAGGTTGTGTGTATTCGAATTTCCCCATTCGAGTGCACTGTGCACTGTCACAGTTTTTGGGATTATTTCCAGTTTTTAGAAATCGAATTTCGATTCGATTTTGTTAATGATTTATACTTAGGACTAGTGTATTTTAGTGTGTAGATGTGAAGTATATGTGTATCTGTGGGTGTGGGTCGAATGTGGGGAGTTTTGGTTGTGTGTAGGTGTAGTGGTGTGTGTATATATATATGTATGTATATGTGGTGTGTGTGTGTGTTTTCTGTGGGGGTTTCCTGTCTCAGGAAACCTGAGACACACCCCCCCCACTGTTCAGTCTCTCTCCCTCTCTCACTGATTAGCTCTCTCTCTCATTAAGTCTCTCTTTCCTCTCTCTATATATATGATTATATATATATAGGTTTTGTTTACATATATATATATATATGTATATATATATGATATATATATTATATTAGATATATATATATAGTGTTATCATTACATATAAATATGTGGGTTGTATTATATGTATTATTCCTATATTGATATTGGGTATTATATAGATATATATATATATGTGACTCCTAGTTATAGGTCTATATGAAAACCCCATCATTAGCCTTGACCTAGGAATACTAACCTATGGGCTATGATACTAGCCTATGGCCATTAGGCCTAACCCTAATTGACTAGTAAACCAAGACTTAGCTAGTTTGACCCCAATTCGACTAAGTATTGACCAAGGTCAACCTTAGGTCAATTTGAACTAGCTTAACCTAGTTTCGACTTAAACTAACCTAGAATGACTAGTTTGACTAACCCTAACTAGTTTAACATTGTTTGACCTAACTTGGACTAGTTTGACCAGTTTGACTTTTAGTGTTGACCAGGGTTGACCAAAGTCAACTATAGGTCAAACCTTGACCTAATTGACCTAGAAAGGATTTAGATGAGCTTTAAATGACTTAATCATCTAGGTTTGACTAAACCCTAGACTGTTGACTAGTTGATTATGGTTTGACCCATTCATGGGTAAATTGTGACTTAAAGTTAAATGAGTAGTCCTATGTAAATGAAGATGTGTATGGGGTTAAGTAGAATACTTAGGAATTAAGTCTTGATTTGAGTTAGACTATGGTTTTAGCTTGATTTTAAGGTTAAGGTTGTATTGTACTGTATATTTATATGTGGTATACCTTAGATAGGAAGTTGGTTATACCTTAGCTTTGTACTATGGTATCTTAGGTAACCTAAGACAAGTTAGCCTATGGTTAGTTGAGTTAACCTTATAGAGTTGACTTGGATAGTTGACCCTTGACCCAATTACCTTGTTGACTAATCTAAAGTTGACCAGAACCTTGATTAGTCTAAATTTGACTTAAGTTGACTTAGTTTGACTGTTAGAATTGTCTAGAGTTGACCAAGTATGACTTCCTGTGATCTAGTTTGACTATTAGAGTTGACCAAGAGTTGACTTTTGACCAGATTGACCTAGAATCATGTAGTATGCATTGTATACTTTATTTTTACCATTGTGGATACATTGTGACTTATATTGCTCTGATTAGGAGCCATACACCTCTCCTCAGACAGTATATCCTCTTCAGACATTCAGTTATCAGGCGAGTACATTCTCTGACCGTTTCATACTTGTTCAGGCTTTACTTCTTGCTCTAGATTACTTTACTTGTTGCTGTCACGTTGGTAACACGGATTGGTACTATATGGATCTTTACATGAGATGTTATCCCCCTCGGGAGCATCGGGTACTTTATGTTATGTGTGTTTCACTATCATCATGTACTCCCATGCTTCTATTATTCATGTGCACTCATGTGATCATGTACTCTCATGTTTACTGAGCCCTCATGTATACTATCATGTACACCCTTTCATGGGCCCCATGTGATATCATGTACAATAACGTAACTTGTATAGATCCTTGTGTATTGATTGGGGTAACGGGGGAGTAGAAGTGGACATGTGAATAATTCCAAAGTAGTGTAATCATGTGCAAACTCAGTAGTGTAATCATGTATAAATTCTAGCCATTCACATGCCTATCTTGTGCTCTACATCACTAGTCACTTATAGTTCTCTATATACAGTAGATATTTCATTACAGCTATCTCTTTTACAGCGTATATTTCCTTTCAGCAGTTCATGTATCTTACTCTATTGCCTGTATCGTATTTCCTAACCTGCTATGCACTGCGTGAGATGTATTGTGTTCGTTCCCGTCCTGATTGGACCTGTTGAAAATATTACAGAGGATGAGGATGAGGCCCTGGTGTCTACCTATTATGGAGCAGGACTAGATGACACTTATGTTGTGGACCCTCAGCAGGATCCACCTGCAGCTGAGGATGTTGTTCCAGTAGTCTAGACCAGTTTAGTCTAGGCAGTCTTTTCTATATTTACTTTTTGTCTCAAATTCTGAGTTGTATTTTGAGATGTGGAGATGTATAGACTCTTAGACTTTTTGTATTATGAGTTGACAGTTCTGGATATTATGTTGTACTAGACACTTAGACTTATTCATCTATGATACTGTTCTCTTGAGTTACTATCTATCTATCTGTCTTTCGTTCTTCTACCCTAGATGTGATTGAGATGTATATTGTTATGTCACCTCCATTCGGAGAGTATAAACTGTACAGGTACTTGATATTGATAGATGATTGACCTAGGACAGCGTTCTACCGCCGACACTGCGGCGTAGGCTGGGCGTTGTTACGTCTCGTACCCTAACAGTGGGTGCGGGTCGTGACACGTTTTTAGTGGTGGCCCATGCAGGTCGAGTTTATGTAGTGGTATTCGAACTAGAGTATCACTACAGCCTACGATAGGATTTGAGGAATAGGCTTAGAGAGAGTGGATACTCAATCACTGCTAGGATACTTTGAGAGATTCCTGGGTTGACCCTTGAGAACCTCATTTGAAATTACGATTTAAACTCCTTTTTCCTTGATTGAATTTGATTTTGGAGGATTCACTGTAGAACTTTGAATCCTGGTGTTAGCTGATGATTTTAAAAAAAAATTTGTAGTTGTTGATTTTAATTTCTTAGTGTTAGATTAATATCTTTTATTTTTTTTTGGGTACTCAATCACAATTATGAGAAAACTCTTATCTGTTCTTGCCATCTAATCCTCTTGCTAATTGTCTTTCATTGAAATGAACTGTCCTCTCTATTTTGCACCTTGCTTAGACTCTTTCTACCAATCTATGTGACTGTATCCCAAACCTGACTTACTCGACATTTCCTCAAATCAAGACTTTATTGAGACCTTCTAACCTTGACCCTTGATTGATCGAACCCTAACTATATTCATCTACTAGCCTACCTTCATATAGGTATTCCATGTCCCACTAAAATCTGTCTCCTTGTACTCTATTTTCTTGACATGATTTTCTGGTCAAATGGCTAAACTATAACCTCTACCATGATACTAAATTAATTCTTATTTCAATTAGAGATCCACCTTGGCTCAATTCTTTCGACCTGGCATGTGATGGTGTTCTGCTTGAATCCTTAAATACTTAACCTTGTACCTTACCTTGGATGCTTGACCCGATTGGTTAAGAATCTTGGACTATGTCTCTTCTTTCATCATTCCACCCTTACTTATATCTTATGCTATAAATTTATCCTTAAGTTTTACAAGCTTATCCTTTTCGAGCTTGATCATGGTATATTTTATTGGGTGTACACCCACTAACATATTATCTAATCAGAACCGGCGCATGATGGTCTGATCAACCTATTGCGTTTTTGTTCGCTTTTTCATATATTAATCTACGTGGATGGAGACACAGTTAAACTTGCCCTGGAATCTTGTCCGCAACAGCCTTGACAGTTCTCCTTGGAATTATTTTAATCGCCTATGAACCTCGTATTCATATCTAGTTGAATTAAATTTATCATGACCTGGATCTTCATCATTGGATGCTCGTGCTCATACTTAATTTCATTGATTTCCCATCTTGCCCAAATCTCTATTTTTCCTGAAATTGATCAACTTAGATCGTGTCAAGACTAAAATCTATTTGTGATTGTTGTACCTAAATTTTCAATTTTCTTTTTATGGAAGGATAACTTTAATGATTTCTCAGTTACTTGTTAAATGACCAATTTTCATATAGGATGGTAGACGGCCCTACAGCCTTGATGATTGTTGTTTCCCTTACCTTCCCAATTTCCTTAGATTGCTTGTACGTTTTGATACCATAGAACAGTATTGATCTAGAATGACTAGTGCACCTAGATAAGACCACAGACTGTCCCATTTAACCTGTCCCCCTGGTACCACTATTTCATCATGATTTTTTGTTCAATTTAGGCCATAGACCTTTCCCACTCCAAATTATGATCACCGTAGACACATTACCGTGACTTTTAAATTTGGAGCATAAGACTAGTTGTTTTCTCAAAACAAATTTCACATACGTGACCTAGACATGACATAGTACACCCATGACCTTAGTGTCCCACTCAGGCATACCAATGTGTGCTTCATTTTCTTAGTACGATTTTTTTCTGACCCAAGACTTCATCCTGATTTAACCCATGGAGTTACTTTTGGCTTCAATTTAAATTGAGGACACCTTATGACCTAAAACTGCCAGCCAATTTTTGGACATGATCCAGTATAGGTCTACTACCCATATTTTGCTTGTTGACCTTGTATGTTGCCTAGGTAGTGGCTTCGTCCTTGATTGTTGGAGGTTTGACCTAGAAGGAGTACGACCATCTAAATTTCGAGGACGAAATTATTTTAAGGTGGGTAGACTTGTAACACCCTATTTTCAGAATTTAGAGATTTTTGAAGAATTATTATTTTTTTTATTATTTAATAATGGTGATTAGGGCATGATATGGTTTATAGTGATTATTAGTGTGATTAAACCATTTTCTAAGTCATGCTAAGTCATGACTTATGACTTTGTGATTTTGGTTAGAATAACTTAGTGTAAACCCTAGTTTTCTCTAACCTAGAAGTTGCCATGACCATGAGAACTTGACCATAGGCTTAGAATATCATTTTAGTGATTTTTAGCCTAAGGGGTATTTTAGTAATTTTCTAGGATTTATTTGGAATTATTTGAATTTATGTGTTTTTATTATTATTTAATTATTGATTATTGTTATGTTAGTCCCTAAGCTAGTTTACCCTAATCTAGGGGTTAGTCACTAACCTAGAAGACTAAGTGTAGATATTTACTTTATGTGTAAATATCTAGGTTGATAAATATCTAGATATTTAACTTTCTAGGATATTTTATAAACCTAGAATATCTAACCCCTAGTCAAAGCCTTAGAGACTAAGTCTTGCAAGGTGGAAGGGGACCCTATAGCCTACCCCTACCCCCCCCCATGGCAGCCAAGAACACCCCCCTCCATATGTGTACACCCTTCACAAGAAAGGCTTCATTTTCAATACATTGGAGTTTAGGTTTTCCCTCAACTTCACACCTCCATAACTTGACCATTTCTCCACCAAATTGAGCCCCGTTTCTTGCGTTGGAACCCCCTACTAGTGAGGATACCAAGGAAGGCTAGCTAGCAAGGATACCCTAGCTGTGGGCACCCCCAAGGACAGTGAACAACCCCCCCCCCCCCAAGAAGTTGTTTTCTTGAGTTTTCACTCAATAGGTATTTTCTCACAAACCTAGTCAAATTCCTGTTTTTCTTTCATAAATGCATTCATATAGGGATAACAATACTGTGGGTAAAGTTTGGTGGGATTTTGATGTGTTTTGGTGTCCGTATCGGACACGTGTCTGTGTCTTAATTTCAGTGTTTGTGTAAATGCCACTTAGGACTAAACCTTGTGTTTTTGTGAAACAAATTATATTTTTGGGTAGCCCTAGACATGTAGGACACAAAACCCTAGGACTGAGCACGTTATCGTGTCGTGTCCGTGTCCAAATTGGACACGAACACACTGTTAAGCACTGCACTGCACTGCACTGCACACTGATTAAACCCCACTGTTCGACACTTCGTGTCATGACCACACGTGTCGTGGACACAAAGTGTCATGCCTAATCCCTAGTCCTAGACCTAGGCTACCCACTGACACGAGCACGTGGCCCCACGTGCCACGTGTGAAGTACACGAACCCCCGACACTTGTGCACGAGGCACTGCGTAGCTCCCCTGCTACCAGACCCCTCGTGTGGACACGACACGACACGTGGACACGTGCCACTTGGCACAGACCTAGGGGCAGTGTCTGATAAGACACCCCTAAAGTCTTGTGTCACGACGTGTCGTGTCGAGGGAGAAAATCCACTCGCACGGGTCGTACACTGGCACAGCACACGCGTTCAGACCTCTCTGATACGCACGTAGAACTCTGACACGCGGACACTTGGACACGAATCAGGTTAGTGGACACCTAGTAGACCCCTAGGCGAACTTTCCCCCACGAGCACGAGACACATGGACACGTGTGTCGTGTCCTAGAGTGAACTGCACGCGTGCACGACGCTGTGCACGCGTGGGTGTATCAGGAATTTACCCGTGTGATGTTTTTGAGTGTTTGGACACATTATTTCATGTCGTGGTGTCGTGTCAGTGTCCTAGGACACTAGAGTATCTACGGGGTGTCAGTTACCAACCCTTGGTTGAGAGTCTTAGCTCGATTAGGTTGTGTGTATTCGAATTTCCCCATTCGAGTGCACTGTGCACTGTTACAGTTTTTGGGATTATTTCCAGTTTTTAGAAATCAAATTTCGATTCGATTTTGTTAATGATTTATACTTAGGACTAGTGTATTTTAGTGTGTAGATGTGAAGTATATGTGTATCTGTGGGTGTGGGTCGAATGTGGGGAGTTTTGGTTGTGTGTAGGTGTAGTGGTGTGTGTATATATATATGTATGTATATGTGGTGTGTGTGTGTGTTTTCTGTGGGGGTTTCCTGTCTCAGGAAACCTGAGACACACCCCCCCCCACTGTTCAGTCTCTCTCCCTCTCTCACTGATTAGCTCTCTCTCTCATTAAGTCTCTCTTTCCTCTCTCTATATATATGATTATATATATATATAGGTTTTATTTACATATATATATATGTATATATATATGATATATATATTGTATTAGATATATATATATATAGTGTTATCATTACATATAAATATGTGGGTTGTATTATATGTATTATTCCTATATTGATATTGGGTATTATATAGATATATATATATATGTGACTCCTAGTTATAGGTCTATATGAAAACCCCATCATTAGCCTTGACCTAGGAATACTAACCTATGGGCTATGATACTAGCCTATGGCCATTAGGCCTAACCCTAATTGACTAGTAAACCAAGACTTAGCTAGTTTGACCCCAATTCGACTAAGTGTTGACCAAGGTCAACCTTAGGTCAATTTGAACTAGCTTAACCTAGTTTTGACTTAAACTAACCTAGAATGACTAGTTTGACTAACCCTAACTAGTTTAACATTGTTTGACCTAACTTGGACTAGTTTGACCAGTTTGACTTTTAGTGTTGACCAGGGTTGACCAAAGTCAACTATAGGTCAAACCTTGACCTAATTGACCTAGAAAGGATTTAGATGAGCTCTAAATGACTTAATGATCTAGGTTTGACTAAACCCTAGACTGTTGACTAGTTGATTATGGTTTGACCCATTCATGGGTAAATTGTGACTTAAAGTTAAATGAGTAGTCCTATGTAAATGAAGATGTGTATGGGGTTAAGTAGAATACTTAGGAATTAAGTCTTGATTTGAGTTAGACTATGGTTTTAGCTTGATTTTAAGGTTAAGGTTGTATTGTACTGTATATTTATATGTGGTATACCTTATATAGGAAGTTGGTTATACCTTAGCTTTGTATTATGGTATCTTAGGTAACCTAAGACAAGTTAGCCTATGGTTAGTTGAGTTAACCTTATAGAGTTGACTTGGATAGTTGACCCTTGACCCAATTACCTTGTTGACTAATCTAAAGTTGACCAGAACCTTGATTAGTCTAAATTTGACTTAAGTTGACTTAGTTTGACTGTTAGAATTGTCTAGAGTTGACCAAGTATGACTTCCTGTGATCTAGTTTGACTATTAGAGTTGACCAAGAGTTGACTTTTGACCAGATTGACCTAGAATCATGTAGTATGTATTGTATACTTTATTTTTACCATTGTGGATACATTGTGACTTATATTGCTCTGATTAGGAGCCATACACCTCTCCTCAGACAGTATATCCTCTTCAGACATTCAGTTATCAGGCGAGTATATTCTCTGACCGTTTCATACTTGTTCAGGCTTTACTTCTTGCTCTAGATTACTTTACTTGTTGCTGTCACGTTGGTAACACGGATTGGTACTATATGGATCTTTACATGAGATGTTATCCCCCTCGGGAGCATCGGGTACTTCATGTTATGTGTGTTTCACTATCATCATGTACTCCCATGCTTCTATTATTCATGTGCACTCATGTGATCATGTACTCTCATGTTTACTGAGCCCTCATGTATACTATCATGTGCACCCTTTCATGGGCCCCATGTGATATCATGTACAATAACGTAACTTGTATAGATCCTTGTGTATTGATTGGGGTAACGGGGGAGTAGAAGTGGACATGTGAATAATTCCAAAGTAGTGTAATCATGTGCAAACTCAGTAGTGTAATCATGTATAAATTCTAGCCATTCACATGCCTATCTTGTGCTCTACATCACTAGTCACTTATAGTTCTCTATATACAGTAGATATTTCATTACAGCTATCTCTTTTACAGCGTATATTTCCTTTCAGCAGTTCATGTATCTTACTCTATTGCCTGTATCGTATTTCCTAACCTGCTATGCACTGCGTGAGATGTATTGTGCTCGTTCCCGTCCTGATTGGACCTGTTGAAAATATTACAGAGGATGAGGATGAGGCCCTGGTGTCTACCTATTATGGAGCAGGACTAGATAACACTTATGTTGTGGACCCTCAGCAGGATCCACCTGCAGCTGTGGATGTTGTTCCAGTAGTCTAGACCAGTTTAGTCTAGGCAGTCTTTTCTATATTTACTTTTTGTCTCAAATTCTGAGTTGTATTTTGAGATGTGGAGATGTATAGACTCTTAGACTTTTTGTATTATGAGTTGACAGTTCTGGATATTATGTTGTACTAGACACTTAGACTTATTCATCTATGATACTGTTCTCTTGAGTTACTATCTATCTATCTGTCTTTCGTTCTTCTACCCTAGATGTGATTGAGATGTATATTGTTATGTCACCTCCATTCGGAGAGTATAAACTGTACAGGTACTTGATATTGATAGATGATTGACCTAGGACAGCGTTCTACCGCCGACACTGCGGCGTAGGCTGGGCGTTGTTACGTCTCGTACCCTAACAGTGGGTGCGGGTCGTGACAGAATCAAGTAAGTTTCAAGATGCTTAGCACTTTTTCACAAATAGCGCCTAACAACAGCTTGCACCATTCATCAATTGGCGCCAATTAATCAACTATCATCCAGAAGCAGTTAGATGACGTGGCGTGCATGCCACTAATCTCGAAGAACGGGCATACAATAATGCCCACGAGCAAGTGCATCTCAATCACAGAATCCACATGTCCCATGCAGTTAAGCCACCCGTTCGCGCAAATGGGTGATGGTGAGCCAATGCACTGTATGCCAATCATTAAAACTGTCTGACAGTTATCTCAAAACTCTATAAATAGAGTTCAAAATCACTTCACAAAGGATCACTAAAGATCATAATCTCCTGAACATGTTGTCGTAGCATGTTTAAGAGCTTTTTTTCTTCGATATTGCATTATCCAAGGGATAAAGTGATCGTCTTCTGATCAGATTTCTACAGCTGTACTTTCCTATAATTAAAATTGTACTATTGTACTCTCTTTCTCAGTTTATAACTTAGTTTTCTCGAAAAACTTTTGTTTTTGCAAACAAAATGGCTACTCTGCTGGGGACAACTTTCTCTTCTGACGAAAGTGACAACTCAATGCGATATTACGTCGGTCGGCATGACGCAGAAGACTTTGGTCATCTAAGAAGACCAAACAGCCTACGACGCAATGATTGACGCTGGGACTTCCAAGCACGCATCTGCTGTTGTCTCTAAAGACAGAAAGACTCGTGCCATCTGGACTCCGAAGTCCATAAGTGCAATAATCACTGTTCTTACACAAAATAAAGGATAGCGCCATATGGCCATCCCTCACACTTTTCTAGTTCCAAACTTGGTAGGAGGCACACAAATTACTATTACTGAACAAAATAAGGGAAAGCGTCCTACGACCAGTCCTCATTCCTCCCCAGTTCAAACTTGGTAGAGAGTGCACCTGTTACTGCCCTTGCACAGAACAAGAAAAAAATTCCCTATGGCCACTCCCTATTCTTTCCAGTCATGGACTCGATGGAAAATCCATCTGATTGTGCCTCTGTACCAATTGATGTCAAAACACTTCTGAGTAGAAACTCTATTTCTCTCGGCAGAGACGATCAAATTAATACCCAGAAAGTAGACTCTGTTCAAAGTTCCTTTCCTGCTTTCCATTTGTGTCGTACCAAATACGCTGGGATAGTATACGCAGAACAACAGGACATATTGCCTACTCTACTTGAAACCGGCAAGCGCCATTCGGGCCAAAGTCAGAATCTTCCTATCCTGCGCATATCAAGATCAAAGCAAAAGAAATTGATAGTGTCTCAAACTAACAAACAGATGGCGCATGACACTGATATGCGTATATATCTCAACAAACGCAAGGTTGAATTCCTTCTATCGAGTCATATGGCATGCCAGACAAGTCTAAAATAGTCTGTGCCAGCAACCAATCGGCACTCGGGGAAGACTTCTAAGATCAAAAATCCTCTCACTTATGCCAACGAACTCAGCACTTCCTTGTATACTCAAGGGACCAAAAATATTAGGAATAGAAACCATATTCCTAATATAATCAGGGAATATGTGCCTTATTCTTCCTCTCCTATTAATATAACTGATCCCCGCAAAATTCTTGTACAAAAGCAGAAGACTGCAGGCCCATCTCATGCAACTATATTTCTACATCAGGAACATCACTGTAATCAATACAATGAAATAGTAATCAAGTGCTGCTGTCAATTAGCTAAACGGTCTATTTTTGACCGTTTGAATTACACTCAGGCTCCTGAATTGATCATGGTAGGCGAAGACGAATTGCTATTTGCCTTAGTTAATATGACTTCTCGTGGTAGTGGGGTGGAAGGCGTCCAAGATGTAACTCATCCCGTACTCCCATTCAACAATACCTTGATCGACTCCGTGATTCCGGTGAACGTGTCTAACAGAACATACGATAAAGAAACCGAAGTTTCCTCGGTCAAATGAATCTTCCTACTTCTAATATTGGAGATAGCAACTTACCAGGCTTCAAGGCCGATAGTAAAGATTCTGAACAAACTATCTTGTCCACCAGCTCATCCTCGGTGTCCAGAGAAATATTTGTCTATGTTACCAACGAAGTGCAAGACGCTTCTAGTTCTGCCAATCAGGAACAACGAATCAGCCATGGCTGACATGGTTACGAGCATGTACATAGTGATTATGACACAATATGTTGTTTCGTCGATTGTGAATCCAATTCCAACCCAAGAACATGTAGTAGTCTCTGCACCTACCAACATTGGTCTGGGGTATAATTCCCTCTCAATGCTACTATGCCAGCTCAGGTTACCCCGAGTCATTCTGGTACTGGGGGTGGTACTTATCATGCAGTTCTATCTCCTAATCCATCAAACCTATCTACCGCTCCTTCAACATCGAAAGACCCTTTGGAGGCAGTCACGCTTTTACGAAATCAGTTTAAAGCTTTCAAGCAAACTGAGTAGAAAAATGTTCCATTCCCACCCAAATATAAGCCGTCGACCATAATATTGTTTGACGGTAGCACATCTTCGAGTTAGTATATTAACCACTTCGAGATTATAACTAATCATCTTCAGCAGAACGATGCTCGACTCACAAGTGTATTCGTCGGATGTTTAGTAGGTGTTGCCTATGACTGGTAGTGTAGCTTGCCAGATGGTTGCATAACATCCTTTGCAGCATTAAAATTGATGTTTCTAGAACGGTTCTACGAAGGAACAAATGACATGACCATGTCAGCCCTTACTTAAATCAAAAAAAGGCCTAAAGAAACCGATGAACGTTTCATAGAGGACTTTTGTCGCGAAGTACTCAAAATGCCTTTGGGTACTCCTGATGTATTTACTATAGATACTTGCAAATCAAACTTGTCACCTATAGTCAACATGTGGATGGGACCCACACAATTCGAAGATTGGGGTTCCTTTATAGTAAGTGCTAGGGCAGCCAAAACAGTACCGATAATTTCAAGCAGCTAGGCATCCCGATGCCTAATCTCGATAAAGATGAACATCCTGTTACCAATAATAGTGGTCGTCAAAACAACCGTAAAGATAAAGAAGCATTGGCAATAACGTGAGTCAATCAATACCTGTTGCAACGGTACCTCCACAGAGAGCACCACATCCCAAAAAGGAGTATTCCTTTGATGAAGACGACATCTTGAGCATATTCGATTATTTGATCAAAAGTAAGAAACTTCAGCTGCCAGAAGCTAAACAGCCGGATGAAGTAGGTAAAACTGACAATTCTAAAGATTATATGTATCACAGGTTCCTGGGGCATCCAACCAAGGCGTGCTACGTACTTAAAGGAAAGATTCAAGAGCTAATCATTGCCAAGGCACTCACTCTCCAGCAAGACGAAAATATGGTGACGGCCAATGTCATCTTTCTATAGTTGTAGTGCCCCGACCCGCAAAGTCAATCGGAGGAATCGAAACGCCGACGGCGTTGGAACTAAGCCTTGCAACGGCTCGCCCGGAGACATCGTTCAGGTGGGGGAGTTTCGGTGAACTTACTCCATCTTAGCTTGCACATAATAAATCGTGTTTTCAACTCGCACAAGTAGGCTAATATAAAAGCTACGCACCAACATAGCTAAGGGAGTAATCCCGTCGGGTCGGAATGTCCTAGAACATGGAAAATGGTCCCACGGTCTGCATAGAAGTCGGCTCAGCGTGCTTTTAAATGACACTCGATCCTTCGTTCCCGTGGCTTGGGAGAAGGATGTTGGCTCAAGTTGCTAAGTTACCTCAACACTCGAAATAGCCTAAGTCTTAGGCGTCGCCTACGTAATTGCTTGCTAAAGCAAGCACGGTCCCGTTGTGCAAGGCTTGGCATAAGCCTTCGCATGTCTCGTTGGTTCCGTCGACTTGTCCCGATACTTGAATAAGCCTAAGTCATAGGCGTCGTCCGCACGAATGCTTAACAAAGCATGCACGGTCTGGTCCCGCAAGGCTTGGCATAGCCTTCGCACGTCCCGCAAGTTAAGTCGTCTTTGTACGGCTAGTTGGCTTAAGTCTAGGCACCCGAGAACTTGGTTGTTAAGCCGACCCCGTGCCTAGCACGTTCCCTCGATGCGTAGCTCGGCGTAGCCTTCGCTCGTCGAGTCATTGCCCGTATAAGTCAACAAGAGTTGCTCTAGGCTAACGAAGCCATTCCTAGCGCTATCCCGCTCTAGCTGCGGTTGTCAAGTCAAGTAGTTCCTTGAGAACAAGGCTCGTCGTATAAGTATATGACTTGAGCGTTAGCGTCGCCTAGAGAACCATGCCTGTCTAAGGCACGAACCACGGCCGAATACTTTTAAGCATGCCGGTCCCGTCCGGTCATGTCCTGCTTAAATACTTTAAGCATGCCGGTCCCGTCCGGTCATGTCCTGCTTGAATACTTTTAAACATGCCGGTCCTGCCCGGTCATGTCCTGCCTGAATACTTGATAAGTCCCGCACACGAGATTGGTCCCGCGGCTTGGGAGTCTCGATAGAATAAAGGAATGCATGGTCATATTAAGGAAAGACTGGATAGATTGAATAGATCGAGTCTTGCATGGTCATGGACAACTTGTCGACAAGGTGTAGTCTTCTCGGGTGATCTCCTCCGGGGCACCGGGATCATCCGCCCGGGAGAAGCGAGTGTGGCTCAAAGTAGGATGCTGGATGACCGCATGGGAGTATCGGCGCTTCCGGGGCTAGCTACCCTTAGAAGGGCGGACCGATACCCCCGCCGAGCCATGTCCAAGATAGCTTGAAATTGCTAGTGACCACTCATGTAGATGTGTCGGCAATAGCGGCACACCGCGTGTATGCCTTTGGATTTGGGTCTAGTGCTTGAATGCAGGTCCTGTTGGTAACACAAGGTCTGGGCCTAAGACTGGGCTGCAGCGTAGGCACCGTGCTTGTCACGATAGATTGGCGTCGGGATGTCCATGAGATTAATGCTAGGTTTGGCAAGTCTTGTCTAAAGTTGGTTCATGAGTCGACCAGGAAGGCCGCAAGGCGGTAGCACGATAAGTCTTGATAACTTGCGAGGCGCGGCCTCAATCTTGAAGCACGAGCAAAGTCTAAGTAAAGTCTAAGGCACGACCTGCACGAGTCGTCCCGTTGCCGTCCCTTGGTACTTGAATCGTTAGCACAAGAATTGGTCTAGTGGCGCTTGAGTTTAATCAAAGGTCCTGGCACGGCCGAGTTCACGTGAATTGCCCCTCGACAAAGCACAGTCTTGAACAAGTCTAAGTTTGGAATAGAATGTGGCCCGACCCTGCCGTCCCGCCTTGAAGTTTGGTCAAGTACCTAAGCGATGAGGCACTGCCTCGATCAAAACACACGTTGGCGAGATAGCGTGGCCCTGTCGTTGCACGACCTTGTCGTTGCATCGCTAGTTATCAACTGAGACGTCCTTGTCCTAAAATGAATCCTAAGGCAAGACTAGAAAGACAATTGAAAGGGTTTAAGCTGCACAAAGTAAATGAAACGTGTCGGTTATGAATGGGTGGGCGAGAAGCTCACTCCACCAGTACAGTGGTACTGACACCCACATAGTGTTTCATATGCAGGCACAGGTAGAAGCTCGTGGCGCGGAGCTCGCTTGGATGCGTCGAGGCACGGAGTTCCTTGGCGAGTCGAAGCGTGCGGCCGCGTGAACTAAAGACTTATACAGGACATAATGTATGGACATCGCCTTCCGAAGCTTCCGCTGGATCCAAGTATTGTATCGAGAGATGAGAGAGAGCAGAGTGAATTGTAAATGAGTGAAAAGTGAGCCTGAGAGACTTGTAATTGGCCTTGCGCCCACAAATGTAATCTTGTACTCAATATCAATAAAGAGATTATTTTGAATGTCTTGTGTTCATGTGTTCTTCTTTAAATTCCGCTGCAATGTATTCAAAGTTTCTGCTTGGGACTTCTGTGCGACGACCCCGTCGCCGCCGGTGTAATCGGCCGTTATGGAACTGCCTTGCACGAGCGCAATCTAGGCTCGTGCGGCATCACGCCTTAGCGAGGACGATCACTCCTACGGGAGCGGGGCGTGACATAATGGTATCAGAGCACGGCTTTACGTCCTTGGACTTCACGTCGAATTTCTCAGTTTTGAAAGCTCGCCATTGGAAAAAGAAGTGCGCGCTCTCTCTCGATTGTCCCTCGGCATGTCCATACAATAAGTCTAAATATTTTCGAAAGCTCGTACAAGCGTTCACTCAAACGCATCGATAGGCAAGGCCTTTGTGCCGAACGTTGCAAACTTGACTCGATTGAAAACATGTGCTAATGTTAGCAAGTCGTGCGTGTGCCCGAATAGTACTACGTCGACCTTAACAAGTCGTATGCATGCCTAATTAGTCCAAACGTCGACCCTAACAATTGAGCTTGCAAACTCAACATTTAGTCCGCACGGGATAGCTATGCACACGGCCTTTTGGCTAAGTTGTGTTTCGCGTCGCGCACCTCGACCCTTGGTGCAACGAATCGCGAACGATATCAAGTATCGCTCGGTCGGGGGTGGAGATGCACTTAGAGTATCTGTCGATAGGAATACTATCGAGTTAACGCTTAGGCGTACACGAAGGATTGACTTGGATTTCGAGATATAGTACGAACGACCTTGTGCATCGGTACGACGCGAGCGACTACGCTAGTGATTCGTCGAACGAATCTAAGAGATGTCTTAGCGCATGATGCGAACTTGATTGAGGACTAGAACGGGTGGCTCGAATCCGAGTGGTGTATGGATTTTCTTGGAAATCATTCGAGCAGAAATTGAGGATTTCGAGTATGTCGACGAGGCGATACGATCGCGCAAAGCCTTAGAGCGCGTCACGTTTAGTTGGATGTGACTTCGTGTGTCTCGAACGAGCATCTCGTTCGGACGACTTGCGAGTACGCAACGCGAGTAGAAATCGATATCGAAATGATTCGAACCGATGAATGAAAATGAATGGTCTTGATCGAGGAAACTTAGAGGATCGCGCGTACGATATCGGATTGATACAAATGAAATATGACTTGAATTCTGAACGGCGATCTTGAAACGAGCTTGAGGAATAGCAATCGAACTTGATCTTGAATATCGAGAAAATTGAGGAATATCCAACTCGGACAATAGCATCAGTCGCACGACTCGAAATTGGTTGCAAATGAAGATCGTCAGGTTACGCATATCGTCGATGGTATTGAGGCGTATCAAAGATCGATATGCGATAACTCGGGGGTACTCTGACTCGGCGAATGACGATCGTGCAAATATCATTGTTCCGACGGATGCTAAAATCGGAATGTTAAAATGTGTCGAAGAAAAGATAGACTTGGCTCGAGGATGTTCTGGTTGAACAAATGACGGGTAAACTATCGAATTGAAATCTTGACTTGGATGAAATGAAAACGTTTGGATTTGCTTCGTCGATAACCACAACTTCGACATTCTTGTCTTATGCGAGCGCAACTCCAGCCTCGCACATGCGTCGCGCCGATTTGAGACGATCACTCCGCGTGAGCGCTGGTATGGTGATTCATACAGCAGGGGTGATTGACCTAGCTTGGCGTGATAATTTGTATGCTTCGACTTGTGGTTTGACGCGAAGGTGACTCGAAAATGAATGGTGTGTTTGAAGAACCGAATTTGAGGATTGTGTAGGTCCAATCCGCGTATCGAAAATGAGTTAGTCTAAACTCAAACAAGAGTTACGCCCCGATGAGAATGATTATTCTTCGAGTACGTTGCGTGGTGATTCACGAACCACCGTAGATAATCGGACTCGCGTGAGATTGGGGCGCAACGTATTGTCGAGCTAGATGACCTTGTGATCGAGTACACGAATTGGTTAGAGTTGGAGATTGAACGGATTTGAATTCCGTGCAACGAACGTGTTGATGCGAATAGGTGATCGTGCTCGATGTTTAGAAATCTGAATGACGCGAGCTTGGGTAGAAAACCCCGTATTACCGACTATGATTTGACCCTAGGATTGGGGTCAGTGTTGGCATTATTGTTGGGGAACTATGATTCCAATCCTGACATTGACTTAGCCTCGAAAAGATTGGCCTAGCGGTTAGGCGAAACGTCCCTGTTGCAAGTGTTATCAATCGAAAGATTGATCTTGAGGATTAGTTTAAATGGATAGTGTAAAACACGAATGTAGGAAATCCTGCTCACGAGACTCGGCTGACATGCATATATTTCAGGGACGCCTGGGTATGTGCACGATGCGACTCGAGTGAGAATGGCAACTCTCTATCATACGGCTTGGGTGAATGCATGTATTTTGGGGACGCTTGGAATGCGTGCACGATCCAGCCAAGTGATATGTTGAGTTCAAACACGACTGGGGAACGAGAGTGTCGAGATCTTGAAATCGTGTTAACGGAAAGATTGATAAGTCGTGCGAGCGTAGCTCGAAATCGAAGGAACGCGTAGGCGAGATGCATACAAATAAGTCTTGGCCATAGAAATGGTAGGATGGCCTGCCCTCAGGAAAGTCTCGAGGACGAGACTTGTTCTGAGTGGTGTATGTTGTAGTGCCCCGACCCGCAAAGTCAATCGGAGGAATCGAAACGCCGACGGCGTTGGAACTAAGCCTTGCAACGGCTCGCCCGGAGACATCGTTCAGGTGGGGGAGTTTCGGTGAACTTACTCCATCTTAGCTTGCACATAATAAATCGTGTTTTCAACTCGCACAAGTAGGCTAATATAAAAGCTACGCACCAACATAGCTAAGGGAGTAATCCCGTCGGGTCGGAATGTCCTAGAACATGGAAAATGGTCCCACGGTCTGCATAGAAGTCGGCTCAGCGTGCTTTTAAATGACACTCGATCCTTCATTCCCGTGGCTTGGGAGAAGGATGTTGGCTCAAGTTGCTAAGTTACCTCAACACTCGAAATAGCCTAAGTCTTAGGCGTCGCCTACGTAATTGCTTGCTAAAGCAAGCACGGTCCCGTTGTGCAAGGCTTGGCATAAGCCTTCGCATGTCTCGTTGGTTCCGTCGACTTGTCCCGATACTTGAATAAGCCTAAGTCATAGGCGTCGTCCGCACGAATGCTTAACAAAGCATGCACGGTCTGGTCCCGCAAGGCTTGGCATAGCCTTCGCACGTCCCGCAAGTTAAGTCGTCTTTGTACGGCTAGTTGGCTTAAGTCTAGGCACCCGAGAACTTGGTTGTTAAGCCGACCCCGTGCCTAGCACGTTCCCTCGATGCGTAGCTCGGCGTAGCCTTCGCTCGTCGAGTCATTGCCCGTATAAGTCAACAAGAGTTGCTCTAGGCTAACGAAGCCATTCCTAGCGCTATCCCGCTCTAGCTGCGGTTGTCAAGTCAAGTAGTTCCTTGAGAACAAGGCTCGTCGTATAAGTATATGACTTGAGCGTTAGCGTCGCCTAGAGAACCATGCCTGTCTAAGGCACGAACCACGGCCGAATACTTTTAAGCATGCCGGTCCCGTCCGGTCATGTCCTGCTTAAATACTTTAAGCATGCCGGTCCCGTCCGGTCATGTCCTGCTTGAATACTTTTAAACATGCCGGTCCTGCCCGGTCATGTCCTGCCTGAATACTTGATAAGTCCCGCACACGAGATTGGTCCCGCGGCTTGGGAGTCTCGATAGAATAAAGGAATGCATGGTCATATTAAGGAAAGACTGGATAGATTGAATAGATCGAGTCTTGCATGGTCATGGACAACTTGTCGACAAGGTGTAGTCTTCTCGGGTGATCTCCTCCGGGGCACCGGGATCATCCGCCCGGGAGAAGCGAGTGTGGCTCAAAGTAGGATGCTGGATGACCGCATGGGAGTATCGGCGCTTCCGGGGCTAGCTACCCTTAGAAGGGCGGACCGATACCCCCGCCGAGCCATGTCCAAGATAGCTTGAAATTGCTAGTGACCACTCATGTAGATGTGTCGGCAATAGCGGCACACCGCGTGTATGCCTTTGGATTTGGGTCTAGTGCTTGAATGCAGGTCCTGTTGGTAACACAAGGTCTGGGCCTAAGACTGGGCTGCAGCGTAGGCACCGTGCTTGTCACGATAGATTGGCGTCGGGATGTCCATGAGATTAATGCTAGGTTTGGCAAGTCTTGTCTAAAGTTGGTTCATGAGTCGACCAGGAAGGCCGCAAGGCGGTAGCACGATAAGTCTTGATAACTTGCGAGGCGCGGCCTCAATCTTGAAGCACGAGCAAAGTCTAAGTAAAGTCTAAGGCACGACCTGCACGAGTCGTCCCGTTGCCGTCCCTTGGTACTTGAATCGTTAGCACAAGAATTGGTCTAGTGGCGCTTGAGTTTAATCAAAGGTCCTGGCACGGCCGAGTTCACGTGAATTGCCCCTCGACAAAGCACAGTCTTGAACAAGTCTAAGTTTGGAATAGAATGTGGCCCGACCCTGCCGTCCCGCCTTGAAGTTTGGTCAAGTACCTAAGCGATGAGGCACTGCCTCGATCAAAACACACGTTGGCGAGATAGCGTGGCCCTGTCGTTGCACGACCTTGTCGTTGCATCGCTAGTTATCAACTGAGACGTCCTTGTCCTAAAATGAATCCTAAGGCAAGACTAGAAAGACAATTGAAAGGGTTTAAGCTGCACAAAGTAAATGAAACGTGTCGGTTATGAATGGGTGGGCGAGAAGCTCACTCCACCAGTACAGTGGTACTGACACCCACATAGTGTTTCATATGCAGGCACAGGTAGAAGCTCGTGGCGCGGAGCTCGCTTGGATGCGTCGAGGCACGGAGTTCCTTGGCGAGTCGAAGCGTGCGGCCGCGTGAACTAAAGACTTATACAGGACATAATGTATGGACATCGCCTTCCGAAGCTTCCGCTGGATCCAAGTATTGTATCGAGAGATGAGAGAGAGCAGAGTGAATTGTAAATGAGTGAAAAGTGAGCCTGAGAGACTTGTAATTGGCCTTGCGCCCACAAATGTAATCTTGTACTCAATATCAATAAAGAGATTATTTTGAATGTCTTGTGTTCATGTGTTCTTCTTTAAATTCCGCTGCAATGTATTCAAAGTTTCTGCTTGGGACTTCTGTGCGACGACCCCGTCGCCGCCGGTGTAATCGGCCGTTATGGAACTGCCTTGCACGAGCGCAATCTAGGCTCGTGCGGCATCACGCCTTAGCGAGGACGATCACTCCTACGGGAGCGGGGCGTGACAATAGTTCGGTGACTTCCCCGCTCAGCTGATACAAGACGGTGTTGTTCCTATCCCAAAGGCCACCTTGGAGATCGTCAACCTCCCACCAGCAAGAAGTGACAACTTGGTTCCTTTGTCAACTGACAAAGACAAAATCATGTATAAGTCACCCCGATTTGGTAGCCGACTTTTAACCAAAGACATATACTTCTTCTGCTATGTCAAAGAAGATGGCCAAGTATAAGTCATGTCATATGACTTCAAGTGAATTCACTTCACTGGATGGTTGTGTTCCTTCTCTTAATACCATATTCATTCCAGCAGCAACCTTGCTTCTTTCTTTGACAACTGTGTCACCGAAGCCAGAGATCAAGTACCAACCAAAGTTCCATCGGTATAGTCAACAGTCGCACAAACTGATGGTAAAGATAGGATACGACCAACAGAACTCTCCTGGCATGAATGACGGAAAAAAGGGTCTCCAATACCTATTTCTCTACGTCTTTAAGACAACCAGTCACGTGTCATCTTGGGATTTTGGACAGATTATTCATCTCCCCAAAAGAACAAATCTTCTAGAACCAAGACACGAGTGAAAGATTGTAACATGGTTTCTTTCTCACCTATTCCATAAGAAGAAGTCATGGTTGGTACTACGTCTGGAAAACTCTATCTTAGAGATTACCCAGATGGGCAAGAGAATGTAGTCACTCCTTCTCCTGCATCCAATGTGCCTCCGACATTATCTCCTCCTGCTACCGATGCTCCTACAATATTAGCTCCACCAGCTGACTCGGGTCCTTCTAAACCGACAACAGCTGATAAAGGCAAGCTGTAAGTTTGTTTTGATAAGAACCTCAAGAAGACAACTCCATTGCAAGGACTCAAAAAATTGTATAATTTTGACATATTGGCTAAACTAGCCAATACTCCAGGAAGATTATCAATCTTCGAGCTCCTTCATATCTCGAAGGAAACTCGAGAAACATTAAGTAAGGCTTTGATACAAGACGACGCTTGTCTGGCACATCTCAAGAAACCAGATGAAAAACCTGTAGCATGCTCTTATTGCCATAGCGTGATGGAACTGATTCCTAATATCACCTTCACTCAAGATTATATGTTACTGGAGGATAATCGACTTGACCAACCTCTCTACTTTATAGGGTATGTTGATACAATGAAGGTCGATCGTATTCTGGTCGACCCTGGATCCATACTCTGCATTATGCCGAAGACTCTGTTGGATGTGCTGAAGATCATAGTACATAGTCTTTCCAAGACTATCACGACTATCCTTGGATTCAATTCTAGAAGAAGTGAACCGTTAGGAAAGATCCGCGTAAAAGTCCAAATTAGCAACCTTCGTACCAAATTCACCTTCTATGTGATTGACAATCATGTCTCCTATAATGTGTTGTTATGAAGACCGTGGTTGCATGAACAAAACATTGTGCCAACCACTCTCCATCAGTGTTTTAAATACATTGATTACAATGGAGAAGTCAGGAAAGAAATGGATGATCTCAATCCCTTTCGAGGTACCGAGCCCATTATACAGACTCCAAGATGTACAAAAAAGAATACATAAAGGTTGTATTGGCTATGGGTACTGAAGAAGATTGGAAGAACAATCCAGATGAGGTCCTGGTAATTCCAGTTAAGGGATGCACTTCTCGTCACTCATCCTCCCAAATGCTGACCATTAATCTCTCTCCTTCTACTAAGCCTTCCCCTACTAAAAAAATGGAACAAAGGGAGCTCACCTCTTCTGAGCCTCTTGTTATCGACCTTCGTCGTAACAAGCCTCCTACTTCTCCTCCACTTGTTATTAACCTCGGTAAGTCATCAGCCAAGGTTAAAAAAACTATTGTAAATATTGATGCAAATATCAATAAAGCAGCGTCTCCTTTGTAGTATATTGATGTGAGTTATCATACCCAGCGTTATTTAAAAATTTTGGATAATTTTGAACCTCTTATCTTGGGGGCAGCTCAACCTTTCCAGGATGAGGTATCACGTGAACCAGTACAAAACTCATTCTTTCTAATTCCTTCCCGGAAGAAAGATGAGCATCCTATCCTCTTCAATAAAGGATTGAATCAAAGGACTATGTTTAGTAGCGGCTCTGAAAGTGATGATAGTGGGTGAATTCATTACATCATTATAGTCAACAATCCAAAAATATCATTCGGAAGATGGGTTATAATTTCAAATCTGGCCTTAATAATGGTAAAGGTTGACGAACTCCTATTCATATACCCATTCCGAAAGAAAAGTCACCGCAATTATGACAAGACAAAACATGGATCAGGCTATATTAAGCCAATTACAATCCTAAATATTTCTGAGTCTGATAAAGAAGAACGGTCTAATTCTTCTCTATGGGATTCAGACACCAGCATAGGACACATCCATCGAGTGACTCTATCTTCAAATATGGTGACAACTGAATTTTCAGAGGATAATGATGACTCAACCAAGGTTTATGAGGAAGAGCCTTAGGTACAATGAATGGAGACTCAATGAGAGCTTCGCTTCGAACAGTGTGAACTATCCGCTGTGGATGAATTAATTCAAATCGATGCAGGAAATGAAGCTTCTCTAAGGCTAATCTTTATCAGCAAAAGTCTTCCAAAAGTAGATAAACAAGAACTGATTCAGCTTATTATAGAATACATTAACGTATTTGCCTGGAGCTATGAAGGTATGCCGGGGTTGGATCCTCAGATTGCTACTCACAAGCTTAATATACTGCCAAATGCTAGACCTGTCAAACAATAACATCGAAGATTCTGACCTGATATGATAGATTCCATAGAAGGTGAAGTCAAAAAACTCAACGCCTGGGGTTTTATTAGGGACTGGGTGGCTAATGTCGTCCCGGTTATGAAAAAGACATGAAAGGTCCGAGTCTGCATCGACTTTAGAGACCTCGATGCAGCTTGTCCTAAGGATGAGATTCCTCTTCAAATCACTAATGTCATGATCGACAATACCTGCGGGTTCGAATGAATGTCTTTCATTGATGGATTCTCCGGATATAATCAGTTCAGGATGAACCCCGAAGATGAAAAGCATACATCCTTTCGCACTCCTCTAGGAGTCTATTATTATACAGTCATGCCATTTAGTCCCAAGAATGCCGGTGCCACCTATCAACGGGCCATGAGTACTATCTTCCGTGAACACTTACGGAAAATAATCGAGTGCTATGTCGATGATATTACTGTCAAAAGTCGTCTAAAGGAAGATCATGTCCAAGATTTAAAAACTATCTTTGATCTAATGCGTCAGCATCAACTTAAAATAAAACCTACCAAGTTATTTTCGGGAGTCTCTAGTAGAAATTTTTTTGGATTCGTTATTACCTCTAAGGGTATACACGTTAACCCCGAAAAAGTCAAAGCCATTCAAGAGATGCGTCCTCCACACAACCTAAAAGAGCTACAAGGATTCTAGGAATGACTTGTGTACATCAGGAGATTCATCTCAAATCTCTCTGGACGCTGCAGATCGTTCACTCAGTTGATGAAAAAAGGTGTGTCTTTCGTTTGGACTGATGAATGCCAAAAGTATTTGAAGACATAAAGTCGTACTTGATAAACTCTCCAGTGCTAGTTCCTTCAATCACAGGAATACCCTTCCTAATGTATGTTCGAGCAATAGATCACTCTTTGGGTGCCCTCCTAGCCCAGAAGAATAATGAAGGCCATGAACAAGCAATTTACTATCTCAGTCGCAGAATGTTCCGTGCTGAACATCGATACAGTCCAAAAATGAGTGCCTAGCCTTGATGTTCGCTATCTAGAAATTGCGTTATTACATCACGGGCCAGACCATTCACGTTTTTTCGAGACTCAGTCCTCTACGGGTTCCGATGAAGAAGCCTAGTACAATCAATTCTAGACTTGCTACATAGGCAACACTGCTAGCATAATAGGATATGGTCTATGTCCCGTAGAAGGCTGTTAAGGGTCAAGCCCTAGCTGAATTATTGGCTGCTCATCTAATTTCTGAAACATTAAAACTAAACGATGAAATGTCACGACCCGCACCCGCTTTTCGGGATGCAAGTGCGTGAGCAAGCCAGCTACGTATCGAGCGAACTCCAGCCCATCTCGAATACGTTGACGCTGTCTGGACTATGGTGTTACATGCCTAATCATGGCAAGGCAAATCTATATCTCAATCCACCATAAAAATATGAAACATAAAAGAATACTATGGGTCGTGGTCTGCAGCCCATTAGCATATATGTCCAATTAGACTCTAAGAATTAACATGTGTCTATAAAGTAAGCCAACAAACGTAATATATCATGATAAGAAATGAAAGCACAAATGAAAAATAAGCGTAATATCAATATACCTGGATCCTGCAATATAAATAACTATCATCCCGATCAGCTAACTAATTTCGTGCAATCAACTTCCTGAAGAGATCATCAGGTCCTCAGGGGACTAGCAAGATACATAAAACATGCCCATTTAAAAGTTTATCATGCATAAAGAAATAACTAGGAACGAGACAGAAACTGAAAAGTACTATGAATACGGACACGAGAACAAGTACTCATAAATGATCTCCGTGTGGCAAGCGTGTCAACAAGCAGAAGAGGCATGTTAACCAAATCAACTTTAGAAAACTAAATGATAACATATAACTAAAGGAGAAATAATATAAGCATGAAATAAACTGTAGAGGGAGGCAAGGTATACTTGCCTGGTGGTAGCACGAATAACCAACAATATACCGTCAACTGGTAAGCCATAAAGTCCAAATCTCACACCTGTCTCCGTAAGCTGAAATAGACATTACTAACATTTTCAGAATAGTCAAATTAGCTAGGATTGCCTGTCCATAAGTCCAATTCTGGACACAGAGACAAAACGGTAATTTTAGATCAAAACGGTATCACGCCATTGGATCCACTTTGCACCGAAAAGCATGCCAGAGTCAATGGTCTCTAAAGTTTGCAAACTATATGTCTACAGATTTGTTTCGATGATACGAACCCAACCGTATGTCCAAAGTTGGATTTTGGCGACCCGTGCACAAAATTGCCCGTCGAGTCAGATCATGGGGCCCGTAAAACGGCGATCCGATCAACTGTCTCAGAATCGGACCAAACATGGCATACAGGACCAAAAAAATGATATGGTCCTGCTGGCACAAGTTTCATCTCGAACTGATGAACGTACACAAAGTAATTGGCAAATTTACAAAGAGGCCGATACGGTAAATTTTGATGGATACACATCAAATTTGTCGCACACATACGACCAATTTGAATTCCGTTAAAGCTCACACGTCCACGAAGTCGATACGCACCTTTTGACGCTTTCGATTCACAACCAAGTCACCCGGTTTGGTGGGACGTGCGTGGTATCAGAGGATTTTATTGAAAATTCACAGTTTTGAAAATAGTTTTTATCAATATTTGGGATCCGATTTCTCGGTACGTAGTCGATGAAATCAACTTCTGTAAATTGGGTTGCAGAGCACTATAGGTTGTCTAGGACTATCTTTAATTAGTTTTCAAAAAATCCTTTTGTTTGGTTTATAAACTGCCTTCCAATCGAGGATTTGGACTATTCTATTGCTCTATTTTTAAATAGGTATTCACCAGTTTTGGCGTCGATTTTCTAGACGACCTAGTTCGTTTAAATAAAAACCAACTGAAAGGATTTAAGGGTGTATATGTTGTGCTCGTACCTGAAGTGGTTGATCGTTAAATGATCGAGCGTACGTCGAGAACACATGCTACAAAGTTGGGCTCGTGGGTGTGGTTGCTGATGGTACGTAGTTTCTGTCCCAGGCTGCGCACGGCCGGTCCGTCACCCTGTACGGTGGTGCAGGTGTCATGGGTGGTCATTGGGGTATGGTGGTGGTGGTGAGGCGGCTAGGGTTTGGGGTTTGTCGAGGGATTATTCTATCCCTCTCTCGATTTCTATATACTCGTTGTCGATTCTATTCTGGTTTGGGGGGTCGGGTGTGGGTTCCCTGTGTGGGGTTTTAGCTGGCTGGCTGGGCTTTGTGGGAAACTTGGGGGCTCGGGCCTGGTATGGGCTGGGATTCCCTTTTTTTATTTTATTTTCTTCTTATTACTATAACTTTATACACACATATATATCTTTATATATTATATACATATATATATATATATATATATATATATATAATATCCATAAAACCCAAATAAATCTCAATAACATTTATTCCTAGTGTAGGGCCTACCTATATAAATATGAACACATATATTATAACATTTATTTGACAAAAATAATATAACCAATAATAAAATAATGTTATATAATAATAACCTCGACAACATTGATGATAATAATAATAATAATAATAATAATAATAATAATAATAATAATAATAATAATAATAATAATTAATATTATTATTATTATGATAATTAGAATTACAAACTACAATAAACCAATAATAGAAGTGGTGATGGGTGAAACTGTATATTCTCACATAAATTGGTCCACAGAAAAAAGTCTTATACACGTTCTAAAGTGCTATATCAAAATTAATATTGATATTATTTATATATACAATTATTTTTAGAAAACTATTTATTTAGACAGTTTAAGGTAAGTTATGAAGTATACTCTTAATATATATCGACATGGACGTCTTTGGATACACTAGATGCCTACATGGACTTGGGCTCAGTTTGGGTCAAGTCTGGGCTAAATTGGTACAACCGGGGCATCCTAAATATCATAGTCTCAATAAATAAATAAATAAATAAATCATTTATGGGGTCATGTCACAACTTGGCGTAGTTTTCCTAGTTCGTACATCGCTATGGCTCAACCTTTCCTACCAGGGCTAATATACTAGTCAAAGCACGCCACTGCACTGTCCGTGCCACGATTTCTAGTCACCTTGTACTCCAATTTCTAACCATGACTAAAGTCCTCTACCATAATACTTAACTAATTAATTATCTATAAAAATCTAAAAATCACCATTTAAATAAAATAAATAATAAAAAATATTTTAAAATTTTTGGGAGGAGGAGTTACAAATCTACCCACCTTAAAAATAATTTCGTCCTCGAAATTCTGATTCATAACTATTCCTTAAATTTCAAAAAGAAAGTCTACTTTTACCTTAATTTCCTAAATTTTAATTCTTCAAAATAGTTTATATCCTTCCCCAGCCATTTTATAACTACGAAACCTGTAGAACTTCTACCCACCTTTGGTCACACCACTCCCTCAAAGGTATGTCACTAAAACTTTATAACCTTCCATCTAGTTGCTAAAATCATTACCCATAGATATCTAAGACATATGGCATCTATAATCCCCCCATATCTATCAAATAATCAAAAATTAAATAATCAAGCAATATTATAGTATAACTTAAGAATTTATGATAGATTCTAGACAGCACGATCATTCGTCACCCCGGAATAGGAAGGGACGAGAATCAATGGTACGGGAAGATAAGGAAGAATAAACGAGAGCGAATGCGAAGTTTCAAGAACGGTAGAGAAATTTCTAAAAGAATTTTTAAGGCAGTGTGGATTGAGATTTCTAAGGTTTAGTCATATCTGCAGGCTCGTATCAGTACAGTTACGTGACTGATACGATATCCTTTGACCTGCATGGGCCAGCAAAAAAATTTATCACGACCTGCACCTGCTTTTTGGGATGGAAGTGCGTAAGCAAGCCAGCTACGTATCGAGCGGACTCTAGCCCATCTCGAATACGTAAACGCTGTCTGGACTATGGTGTCACGTGCCTAATCATGGCAAGGCAAATCTATATCTCAATCCACCATAAGAATATAAAACATAAAAGAATACTATTAGTTGTGGTCTGCAGCCCACTAGCATGCATGTTCGATTAGACTCCAAGAATTAACATGTGTCTATAAAGTAAGCCATCAAACAGAATATATCATGATAAGGAATGAAAGCACGAATGGAAAATAAGCGTAATATCAATATACCTGGATCCTATAATATAAATAACTATCATCCCGATCAGCTAACTCCCTGCAATCAACTACTTGAAGAGATTATTAGGTCCTCAGGGGACTAGCAAGATACATAAGACATGCCTATCTAACAGTTTATCATGCATAAAGAAATAACCAGGAACGAGACAGAAACTGAGAAGTACTATGAACACGGATACGAGAACAAGTACTCATAAATGATCTGCTAGCAAGGAAACATAAACTATCTACGTGTGTTGAAATATCGGTTTCGACATGTGAACGACTAAGGGGTAAATTTGGCACCCCACAAGTGAATTGTGCGACTGCTATCAGTCAAGAATAGATATTTTGTAGATATTTCTGGGTAGTCCTCATGTCTACTATGATATTTCCCCGCCCAGCTAGTACTCATGGAATCAAGTCGCAAGCATGGTAATCATGTAAATGACAGTCAAGAAGTATAAACAAAATCCATGATACTAATCTCCGTGTGGCAAGCGTGTCAACAAGCAGAAGAGGCATGTCAACCAAATCAACTCTAGAAAAATAAATGATAACATATAACTAAAGAAAAAATAATATAAGCATGGAATAAACTGTAGAGGGAGGCAAGATATATTTGCCTGGTGGTAGCATGAACAACCAACAATATACCGTCAACTAGTAAGCTATAAAGTCCAAATCTCACAACTTTCTTCGAAAGCTGAAATAGACATTACCAACATTTTTAGAATAGTCAAATTAGCCAGGATTGTCTATTCATAAGTCCAATTCTGGATACAGGGGCAAAACAATTTCGGATCAAAACGGTGTTCGCCGTTGGACCCACTTTGCACCGAAAAGTTTGCCAGAGTTAATGGTCTCTAAAGTCGTCAAACTACATGTCTACGAATTTTTTTGATGATACGAACCCAACCGTATGTCCAAAGTTGGATTCCGGAGCCCCGTGCATAAAATCGTCCGTTGAGTCAGATCGTGGGACCCGTAAAACGGAGATCCGATCAACTGTCACAGAATCAGACCAAATTTGGCATACAGGACGAAAAAACGATACGGTCCTATTGGCATAAGTTTTGCCTCGATCTGACGAACGTGTACAAAGTAATTGGCAAATTTACATAGAGGTCGATACGGTAAATTTCGACGGATACGTATCAAATTCGTCGCGCACACGCGACCAATTTAAATTCCGTCAAAGCTCACACATCCATGAAGTCGATACGCACCTTTCGATGCTTTCGGTTCGCGACCAAGTCGCCCATTTTTGTGGGATGCAAGTGGTATCGGAGGGTTTTATTGAAAATTCATAATTTTGAAAATAGTTTTTATCAATATTTGGGATCCAATTTCTCGGCACATAGTCGATGAATTCAACTTTTGTAAATTGGGTTACAGAGCCATATAGGTTGTCTAAGACTACCTTTAATTAGTTTTTGAAAAATCCTTTTGTTTGGTTTATAAACTGCCTTCCAATCGAGGAGTTGGACTGTCCTATTACTCTGTTTTCGAATAGGTATTCGCCAGTTTTGGCGTCAATTTTCTCGACGACCTAGTTCGTCAAAATAAAAACCAACTGAAAGGAATTGAGGGTGTATATGTTGTGCTCGTACCTGAAGTGGTCGATCGTTAAATGATCGAGCGTATGCCGAGAACACGCGCTACGAAGTTGGCCTCGTGGGTATGGTTGCTGATGGTGCTGTTTCTGTCCCAGCCTGTGCGCGGCCGATTCGACGCCATGTGCGGCGACGCAGGTGTCAGGAGAGGTCATCGGGGTATGGTGGTGGTAGTGAGGCGGCTAGGGTTTGGGGTTTGTCGAGGGATTATTCTCTCCCTCGCTCGATCTTTATATACTCGTTGCTGATTTTGTTCTAGTTTGGAGGGTTGGGTGTGGGTTCCCTATGCGAGGTTTTAGCTGGCAGGCTGGGCTTTAAGGGAAACTTAGGGGCTTGGGCCTGGGATGGGCTGGGATTCCCTTTTTTTTATTTTTTTTTTCTTTTTATTACTATAACTTTATACACACATATATATCTTTATATATATATATATATATATATATATATATATATATATTTTTTTTTTTTTTTTACATATATACCTTTACATATATTTTTTTGTTTTTGTTTTTTTTATATACCTTTATATATATATATATATGTATATATATATATATATATATATATATATATATATATATATATATATTTTATATGTATATATATATATTATATATATAATATATATATATATATATAAAATATATATATATATATATATATAGGAAACCCGAAACTTTATTAAAGTAATAGGCGAAAAATGCCGAAGCCTATACAAGTAACCGCGCTCACACGGCAAAAGGGGGAAAAACGAAAAGCGCGGGACGCACACAAAAGAGGGGGCGAGACGGAGCAACGCCGACAGGGAAGACGCAAAAAATCCTGGGAGCGACCAAAACAAGGGCCTCCCAGAAGACGCGAGAAATCCTGAGGATGACCTAATCAAAGGCCTCCCAGAACGAGTTGGAGATGTGAGAACAGTGCCTCATGGCTTTGATGCTTTGTCTGATGACCTCTCTGAATAGCTGTGGGGGGGGGGATTTGGCGCCCTTCGTATCCGAATTTGTTCATGTTCTTCCAAATGACCCAAATACCGGCGGCTGCTACGATCTGATGTCCGTGGGAGCGGCTCCAGTTGGCTAGGAGATCGTAGAGGTCCCCGGTGGGGTGAACCAGACTAAGTACATTATGAAGCTTGGACCAAATGCCTGCCGCCAGCTCCCCCGAAAGAAGGATGTGCTCTGCTGATTCTATGGTGTGCTTCTCGCAGCAGTGGCAACGGGAGGCGAGACTGAATCTCATAGATCTGATGAGGTCGTCAGTCGAAAGCTTACGACGGAGTGCATGCCAGATAAGGATAGACCATTTGATGGGAATGCAGGTCTGCCAAAACCTGGCATGTACGGTATCCGGCACCCCGCTGCCTCTGGCCACGATTCTGGCGGAAGCCAAAGTGAATGTCCCACTCGGGTTGGGGGACCATCTCCAAGTGTCGATTGTGTCAGTAATCCGTAAATTAGCAGCAAGCAGACAGATAGTCGCTGTTTGGCCTAGCCAATCTCTGACCCTCCTCCAATTCCATCCGGAGCTACCCTCCAATAGATCTCTAATTGTGCACCCCTACGGAGTTAGAATGTTGGGGTGTAAGGTGTCTTCTCCAAGAAACCGCTCCAGACAAGCCGATGAGCGACCATCGCACAACTGGAGACGGATCAGGGGTTCTGCGGTGATGTGGCCCCGAATTATATGGTGCCACGATGCCGAGGATCTGTTGTTTGTGACCGCCTCCGACAGATGGAAAAATTTGGAGTACCTAGCTCTCATGAACTTTGTCCATAACGAGGTCTCGGTGCGCAACTTCCACCAAAACTTCATGGAGCAGGCGTCCACGATGTGGGCAAGTCTGCTAAAACCCAGACCTTCTTCTTCTGTGGGTTTGGCCATAGTCTCCCAACCGGCCCAGTGATGTTTGTCCCTGCCGTCGCTATGTCCCCAAAAGAACTTGGCGAAGAAAGATTCGAGGGAGTGGAGCACCTTCATGGAAGGGGAGCAAACGGCCAGGGTGTACATCGAGATGGACGATAGAACATGTTTGATGAGGATCGTTTTGCCTCCGGGGATAAGGTTGCGTTGTGCCATCCAGCGATGAGTTTGCGGATCTTGTCTACAAGGTGCTCATATATCCCCGAGTTGGACTTACCGTGCACCAATGGGCACCCGAGGTAAAGGAAGAGTGGGTAGGCCGTGCCGAAATAGGTCATGTTAGAGAGCAGAGTTGAGCGAGTTCTGTCAGCTTTGTGATGGGTGTAGATGACGCTCTTGTTGTTGTTGACGCGCTGTCCAGAGCAAGTGGTGTATCTGTCGATGGTACTCAAGACAACCTCGATCGATCCGCTGTCTCCAGAGAAAAAGATTAGGATATCGTCTGCGTAAGCCAGGTGAGTGATTAGTGGACAGTCGGTAGTGGTGTGAAAGTGATTGAAGCCGGACATTCTGGGCATGCTATTGAGGCTTCTGTTGAGAGCTTCTACCACAATGATGAAAATGGTGGAGAAGAGGGGATCCCCCTGTCGAACCCCGCGAGTGGATCGAAAGAATCCCGCATCCTGGCTGTTAATGACGGTAGAAAACCATACATTGTTGATGGATCTGAAAACGATGTCAATCCACGGTTCAGAGAAGCCAAAGGCCCTGAATACCCAGATCATGAATTGCCAGTCGAGACGATCGTACGCCTTTTCTATGTCGAGTTTGATGGCTACGTTTCCTCTCCTGGACGGGAACTTCATGCAAGTGATCATCTCTTGTGCTAGGAGGATGTTGTCAGTTATATTACAACCTTTAACAAACCCACTTTCCTCTCCGAAAATGATCTTGGGGAGGAGATCGGACATCCGGTTGGCGATGATCTTAGATATGATCTTGTTGGTGATGGTACAGAGGCTGATCGAACGAAAGTCTTTAAAGGTTTCCAGATTTTCTTTCTTTGGGATAAGGATGATGTTGGCGCAGGAAATCGAATTGGGATATCTGGCCCCTTGGATAAAGGCTATAGTGGCTTCAACTAAGTCTGTTTTGAGGGTGTTCCAGCAAGCTCTGAAGAAGACCCCGTTGAAGCCGTCCGGCCCCGGAGCACTGTGCTCGTTAATGGACCATACAGCTGCTTTGACCTCCTCCTCCGAAGTGGTTGCCAGCAGGGTCTCGTTCTCGTGGTCGCTAATGAGGGAAGGGATAACATACAATAGTGCCATATCTTTGACGACCCGCTCTTTGGTGAATAGGTTAGAGAAGAAGTTCACAGCCGCAGCCTGAATGCTGGCTTGGTCGTCCACCAGGGTGCCGTTGTCGTCAAGAATTCAGTGTAATTTTAGTTTGTTCCTGCGGCCTTTGACGTACGCGTGAAAGAATCTGGTATTCCGGTCACCGTCGGTATCCCATGTCGATCTAGCTTTCTATCTCCAGAATTCAGTCTCCATTCTCAGGGGTAGGAGTAAGTGTCCAACCCACGTTATGTCATGTCGTGTGTGTGAGTACGTATCAGTGAGGCAATTGTGTACAACCACCAGCGACCACCCAGCCTGTGAAACCCAATTTTTGTGAAATAAATTAATATTAGTATTCTATGTTGTTATTATATTAATTATAATTATTATTATTATTTTTGAGTGTTAAAATTATTTTGAAAATTAATTTACATGGATTTTTGGATTTATGGACCAGACCCGAGCCTAGACCCGAGCCCGAACCCAGACCTGAACCCTTCTCTCTTTCTATTAAATCTGATTGGTCTTTGGTATATTATTAAAAAAAATAATAATAATAATATGTTTGAGCTGGTCCACGAAGGACCAGCACTCACCCTATTCTCCTCCAACCACGTTCACCCCTTATTTTCCTCCCCTTAATTCCCTCACACCCACAGAACCATAACCCACTTCTTTACTTAAAGAGCTAATTTCTCTTTCCCATCCCTCACCTATTCATTCTTCATCAGAGAAGAAACCCCTTCACCAACTCATCTCCTCTACTCCCTCTTCCCCAAACTCTCTCCCCAAACCCCTCCAGCACCCCCGAGCGCCGGTCGCGCCCAAGCCCGCGTGCCACCCTCCGACCGGTGCAACCTTTTGCGCCAGAGCCCGCCGCCGACCCCTTCACCCCGCGAGCCACGTTCCGCCGGCGCCGCCGGCCATCCACGCCGACCCGCAGACCCGATCCGCCCGCCCGACGTTCTCCGACGCCCCTCCCGGCTGCCACCAGCGCACCCCGTTGGCCCCGCGCCCGTGCCCTAAGTCTCTCGGCGACACCGCAGTTCTGTATTGCTATTTTCTGCCCGTTCTCTCCGCTGTTCGGGTCTCCGCGAGTGCCCGCTGATTTGGACAGCATTGTCCAGCGCTGCCGCGGGTTCCAGACTTGCTGTTTCCGTCTTTCTTTTCTATTATAAATCATCTGAGAGCTCTAGCCGAGCAACCCGAGGTATAACCCCTATCCCGTTCTATTTTTCATACTGTCTGTGATGAGAATGGTCCCCGATTCCCTCTCGGGAATTCGGTTTTTAGCGACGTCGTAGTTTTAGAATCTTCGGGAAGGTTCTGTTGATTGTTTGGATTTTTTCGGAACTTTTCGGAAAATGGATTTTGATATATTTTAGGCTTTCAGATTTTTCGGTAGCGTGTTTTGGTTGGATTCGGACTTCCGAAATTGTTTCGGGTCATTCCGAATTAATCTGTGGATTGGTTGTAGATTATTTTATATATATATTTGGAGATTCCCTTGTTTGGGATTTGCAGGAAAATTATTTGGCATATTTCCCAGTTTTTGGGTTGACCAAAAATAGAGGAAATGCCGTCGAATTTTTCCGTAAATTTAAAGTGTGTTTTAAAAATGATTTTAAAATAGATTTTGGAAATATATATTTAATATTTGGATTTTGGGGGACGACCGTATCGGTCAATGGGCCCCGGCTAAGTGCAAACGAAACCGACTTCGCCCGAACGTTGAGGCATTAGCCTAGTTGACGATTGGACCATATCTGAGACTCGATAAATATTTACTTTATTTTTACCATTTAATTTACTTCATTATTTATTTATTTATAATTAATTATAGTTTAGAACTAACGACCGTTTCTGTCTTATTTCAATTTATGTAAATAAATTGTAATGGGCATAAGCCCAGCTGGTTGTTGGTTCTTTAACTGTAATTTGGTAGCGTAGGATTTTTGGGTAATTGTTGTTTTTACGAATTTTTGTAGCGTACGAATAAATCCAAATCAAAGTTATTTTCATATAAAATTAATAAAGATTTTCTCACCTAAAATCTACAAGTTTTAATATTAATTAACGATCATGTATTTCCCACTAAAATAAGAAATTTAGTTTTATATTTATAGTTACTAAAATACAAAGTTTTAATCAATTAAATTGGTATCGACGAGTTTTCCAAAATATAAAGTTTAAAACGATCTTTCCCTCGTTATTAATTCAACGCACAAATAATCGTAATTCTGTTTGTGTTTTGTTCAAAAAGAATTAAAATGGATTAGGACACATTTAGAGATTTCAACTAGCGTAGCTAGATTGGTAACCCTGGAATCTGAGTCAATTTCTCGAATGTAGGAATTCGAGGACGATTCTGAATTTCCATCTCGAAGTCTTCATCCTCTCCAGTCAAGTCCATTTTTGAGACAAGTATAGTTTGTGTTAGTTTTACAGTTATTTTAATAATCGCTTTACTGCAAGTTTAAACCACGTTGCAAACACAAAACTCTCAATGAGAGTACTGATTGTGACTACTGTACTGATTGGGGACTGGGGGAATAGAGTAATGTTTATGACCACATCCAACTGTAACTTAGAACTGTGTGAGCTTACCCCTTTTACACACGGGGATAAGCCGTACCGTATCAATAGGATACTACTGAATCATCCCAAGCCGGTCATATTCATTGCCTATTCAAATCATACTGTTTTACTGCTAGAAAACTGTTCATCCTTAAACTGTTTAAAAGTGCATGATTCTATTATTTATTTTAACTGTTTTAAATTAGCATGAATTGTACTTTGCTCCCTCCTGACTGGAGATATATTTTTAGGGGATATTGAGGATGTTGAGCTGTTGTACATCAGCTACTACGACCCTGTTCTGTATCCTGTAGTGCTGCCAGAGTCCCCATTGGAGGACGTTGGGACTGAGGCCGATGAGCCGGCTGATAGATAGCTTTTCTTTTTCAGCATTGTTGTTTATTTTAAACTCTGTTATTTATTTCAGTACATTCACCAGTTGTATTTCCAAAGTTTAATAAAGTTTCATTTCCGAAGTTGAGTTGTGACAAATATAGTTATTGTTGTATGGTTACCTGCTAATGGAACAGCTTACTGCCGCCGTCTCAACAACGGTGCAGGCTGGGCATGATCCGGTTCGACCCAATTAATTGGGATCGGGTCGTAACATGTTTTTAGTGGTAGCCCATACAGGTCCAACAAATTAGGAAAACATACCTAGAAACAATTAGAATACTAGAACATTGATTTGTTACAATATAGGTCCGAATTATATATACATAAATATTTTTGATTGATTATAGACTGGTAGGATACCTTGCTTATGTGTGTACCCTAAACCTTCCAGATTATGTCCAAAGGAAAGACTACCCGATCCGGCCCTGCTAATGATGATATGTCATCTACTGATCACACCCTATCTCTTCAAGCACGTCGGGACCCACCTCAGTTGCAGCTGACTGACCGCCCCCATGCTGCACCAGCACCCCGACCCGTTTACTCTGCTACAGCACAAACGGTGGAACCTGCACATTCCCAGGCTGAGCCATAGACCCCTGCGGTAGCGGCCGCACCAGCTGTACCACCAGTGCCCGTGGATCCCACTGATCTAGTGGGAATGCTACGAGGAGTGCTTGAAGCCCAGAGAGCTCAAGAAGAAGCCCACCGAGAGCAGACTGCTGCCCAAGCTGAAGCCCATCGCGAGCAGACCGTGATTATGAGAGAAGGCATAGAGAATGCCCACAACGTGGCTATGGCTGCCCTCGAGAGAGGAGGAACCACTTCATCAGAGCCACGACCTGCCAAGGTAAGCATGATTCAGGAGTTAAGTTTTATATCCTTAAGGCCATTCTTTTAATTAGAGGCGTATTATTGCATGAAAGTTGGAGATATAGAGAGCTTTAAGAAGCAAGGCCCTCGACCTTTCAAAGGAACCGAGGGTATCATCTACGCCGATGAATGGCTAGACAGTATGGAGCGTCTCTTGAGCGTCGCTCGACTCTCAGAGGACCTTAAGACCGAAGCTGTAGGACTCCAACTGCAAGATGTGGCGAGCACCTGGTACCAGAATGAACCCCGACTCCAGGACAAGCAGCTCGACTGGGACACCTTCAAGAGGCTGTTCCGCAGGAAGTTCTTTCCAACATCAGAGATACGGGAGATGGAAAGGCAATTCTAGGACCTGAAGCAGGAGAACATGACGGTCAGCGAATATGTGGCAGATTTCGGCCGACTTAGCCGCTTTGCCCAGAACCTGGTAGCTGACCCCAAGGATCATGCTAAACAATTCAGGTATGGATTACGAGAAGAGATTCGCACCCCTGTGATCGCAGGTGGCGCTAAAACATATGAGAGAATCCTGATCCGAGCTCAGGACATGGAGAAAAGCCAGCCTTCTCGATCCAAGAGGGAGTATCCTGGAACTAGCAACTTCCAGGGTAACCAGAAGAGGCCCAACAACAACAACAATAGGCCTTCGCACCACCAGCAGCAGCACCATCAGGCGAGGACTAATGACAAGTCGCCTCAGAGGCAGATCCCGGTTTGTGAATATTGTAAGAGGCCGGGACATCAGTCAAGCATATACAGGAAGAGGCTAGGACACTACCTAGTCTGTGGGTCTGCCGCCCACCAAGTGAGGGACTGCCCCTCATCAGTTCATCGGACCGGAACCAATCAGCAAAGAGCTCCCATACCCACTCAGTAACAACAGTTCGGACAGCACCAGTAGAAGACCGGGCGAGCTTTTGCCCTCGCAGCTGATGAGCAGGAACCAGAGCAGGAACCCACCGCTGATGTCATCACAGGTTCCATTTATGTATTTTCACATCCTGCCCTAGCATTATTTGATTCGGGTACATCACATAGTTTTATATCATCAAAGTTTATTTCTACACACCATATAGACTCGGGACTTAGCAAGATGATTAGTAGAGTTATGACCGGTGGTGGACCCATACCCATCACTGAGGCTTGCAATTGTCCCATAACCATCTCAGGCCATCAGTTCTTAACACCCATACTAGTGATGTCCCTGCCCAACTATGATATAGTCCTAGGGATGGACTGGTTAAATGAACAGCATGCGATGATAGATTGTCACAGGGGATATGTAATCTTCAGCCCACCAGGAGAACCGGAGTTTGAAATCTCTCGAGCTTCGGAAGACATGAAGAGTGTTACCTACTCCTCAATCACCGAAGAACCCGGGCCTCCTCACCCTATTATAGCGGAATTCATGGACGTCTTTCCAGATAGTCTTCCAGGATTGCCGCCATATCGAGGTGTAGAATTTACCATCGATCTAGTACCCGGCTCTACCCCTATTTCTCGGGGATGCTACAGAGTCAACCCCAAGGAGGCCAAGGAGATGAAGGATCAGATCGACGAGCTGAAGGCACAAGGATTTATCAGAGACGGGGCTTCACCCTGGGGAGCACCAGTTTTGTTCGTGCCCAAGAAGGATGGAACTGTACGGATGTGCATTGACTACCGGGCGCTGAACAACATCACCATCAAGAACAAGTACCCCCTGTCCCGGATCGACGACCTGTTTGATCAACTGAGTGGAGCTAAGGTATTTTCAAAGATAGATCTCAGATCAGGCTACCATCAAATCAAGGTCAGGAAGGAGGATATTCCCAAGACGGCGTTCAACACCAAGTATGGACAATTTGAATTATTGGTCATGCCATTTGGACTGAAAAATGCTCCCGCGGTATTCATAAACCTCATGAACAAGGTTTTCCATGAATATCTAGATCAGTTTGTTGTTGTCTTTATCGATGACATGCTGATCTACTCGAAGACGGAGGAAGAGCATGAAGAACACCTGAGAAAAGTGCTGAGTACCTTGAGGAAGGAGAAGCTCTATGGTAAGCTATCCAAATGCGAATTCTTTTTAGACAAAGTAGAATTTTTGGGCCATGTTGTCACAGAAAAAAGAATTTTGGTGGATCCAAAGAAGATAGCTGCTATTGAGAAGTGGACTGCACCAAGCTCGGTTGCAGAGATCAGAAGCTTTTTGGGTTTAGCTGGCTACTACCGGAAGTTCGTGAAGGATTTCTCCAAGATTGCTGAACCAATGACGAAGCTTACCAGGAAGAATGAGGAATTCATATGGTCTGAAGCTTGCCAGTCAGCTTTTAAGGAACTGAAGAAGAGGCTTACAACTGCGCCGATACTTGCGCTACCCGCAGGTACCGGTGGTTTCTCAATCTATAGTGATGCTTCCGATAAGGGACTGGATTGCGTTCTTCAACAACACGGAAAAGTGATTGCTTATGCATCTAGGCAATTACGGACTCATGAGAAGAACTATCCCACACAAGATTTGGAACTTGCAGCGGTAATATTTGCTTTGAAGCTATGGAAGCACTACCTATATGGAGAGAGAGTGGAAATATTTACAGACCACAAAAGTCTGAAATATGTTTTTACTCAGAAGGAGCTGAATATGAGACAGAGACGATGGCTGGAGCTGATGAAGGATTTTGATATCAACCTGCAGTATCATACGGGTAAGGCTAATGTTGTTGCAGATGCACTTAGTCGATACCCGATGGCAATGTTCTTGACCAAGGAGCGCCATTTGCTGGAGGATATGGAGAAGCTTGGATTGGAGATTGTACTGCCCGAGGAGGAGATGAAGAAACTTGGAAGAGAAGTGTTCCTACCAGGAGATAAATCATCATTGATGCAGTTGCAAGTGCGTTCGAGTCTCATGGACAGGATCAAGGAGGCACAATTCTAAGACGAGACGCTTTGCAAACTCAGAGACCAAGTGCTGGCAGGGACACTTGAAGGATTCTCAATCGCCAGCGACGGAGCACTGAAGAATGGTACGAGGCTTTACGTACCAACTGACGAACTGAGAAACGAGCTGATACAAGAAGCGAACCAGTCGTAGTATTCCATACATCCTGGAGCCAACAAAATGTACCGGGATATGCGCACAATAGTATGGTGGTACGGAATGAAGAAAGACATATCCAGGTATGTGGCTAGATGTTTAATTTGTCAACAAGTTAAAGCCAGCAGACAGAGACCAGCAGGGTTATTGCAGCCGCTTGACATTTCAGAGTGGAAATGGGAGCACATAACGATAGATTTTGTATCGGGACTGCCTCGATCCCAAGGAGGGAAGGATGCCATTTGGGTTATCGTGGACCGACTGACGAAGTCGGCTCACTTTATCCCCTTCAAGGTTGGTCTATCCACCGAGAAGTTGGCAGCACTGTACATGCGGCACATCTACCGGATTCATGGAGTTTCGGTAAGTATCGTATCTGACAGAGATACTAGATTTACCTCTCACTTTTGTAAGAGTTTGCATGACAGCTTGGGAACCCAACTGAAGTTCAGCACCGCCTACCACCCCCAGACTGACGGGCAATTAGAGAGAACAATCCAGACGCTAGAAGATATGCTGAGATCCTGCGTCCTGGAATTTGGAGGGTCTTGGGAAGACCATTTGCACTTGGTAGAGTTCTCTTACAACAACAGTTACCAAGCTAGCATCGGTATGACACCGTTCGAGGCACTCAATGGACGTCGTTGCCGCACTCCACTTGCTTGGGACGACGTCGGAGAACGAGTGTTGCTTGAACCTGAGATGGTGACCGATGCAGCAGAGAAGGTGAGAATGATCAGAGACAAGCTCAAGATTTCCCAGGACAGACAGAAGTATTGGGCTGATAGCAGCAGACGGCCTATAGAGTTTGAAGAAGGCGACAGTGTGTTTGTGAAGATCTCGTCTACCAGTGGAACCATTCGTTTTGGCATAGCAGAAAAGTTAAGTCCCAGGTATATTGGTCCATTTGAAGTACTTAGCAGGATTGGAGAAGTGGCTTATCGGGTGGCTCTACCCCCAAGTCTCGAAGGCGTCCACAACGTCTTCCACGTCTCGCAGCTGAGACGCTACATCCCGGAGCAGAGCCACATCTTGGACCATTCAGAGCTGGAGATTGGACCCAGCCTCACAGTGCCGGAGAAGCCAGTGGCGATATTGGACAGAGGCGAGAAGAGAACCAGGAACACCGTGATGCCAATAGTCAGAGTGATGTGGCGGCACAACTCACCAGGCGAGTCGACCTGGGAGCGAGAAGACCAGATGCGGGAGCAGTACCCGTACCTATTTGAGACTTAAGGTAACCCCTAACCTTGCCTTTAATTTCGAGGACGAAATTTTCTAAGGAGAGAAGATTGTGAAACCCAATTTTTGTGAAATAAATTAATATTAGTATTCTATGTTGTTATTATATTTATTATAATTATTATAATTATTTTTGAGTGTTAAAATTATTTCGAAAATTAATTTACATGGATTTTTGGATTTATGGACCAGACCCGAGTCCAGACCCGAGCCCGAACCCAGACCTGAACCCTTCTCTCTTTCTATTAAATCTGATTGGTCTTTGGTATATTATTAAAAAATAATAATATGTTTGAGGTGGTCCACGAAGGACCAGCACTCACCCTATTCTCCCCCAACCACGTTCACCCCTTATTTCCCTCCCCTTAATTCCCTCACACCCATAGAACCACAACCCACTTCTTTACTTAAAGAGATAATTTCTCTTTCCCATCCCTCACCTATTCATTCTTCACCAGAGAAGAAACCCCTTCACCAACTCATCTCCTCTACTCCCTCTTCCCCAAACTCTCTTCCCAAACCCCTCTAGCACCCCCGAGCGCTGGCCGTGCCCAAGCTCGCACGCCACCCTCCGACCGGCGCAGCCTTTCACGCCAGAGCCCGACGTCGACCCCTTCACCCCGCGAGCTACGTCCCGCCGGCGCCCCCGGCCATCCGTGCCGACCCGCGGACCCGATCCGCCCGCCCGACGTTCTCCGGCGCCCCTCTCGTCTCCCACCAGCGCACCCCGCTGGCCCCGCGCCTGTGCCCTAAGTCTCTCAGCGACACCGCAGTTCTGTACTGCTATTTTCTGCCCGTTCTCTCCGCTGTTCGGGTCTCCGCGAGTGCCCGCTGATTTGGGCAGCATTGTCCAGCGCTGCCGCGGGTTCCCGACTTGCTGTTCCCGTCTTTCCTTTCTATTATAAATCATCTGAGAGCTCTAGCCGAGCAACCCAAGGTATAACCCCTATCACGTTCTATTTTTCATACTATCTGTGATGAGAATGGTCCCCGATTCCCTCCCAGGAATTCGGTTTTTAGCCACGTCGTAGTTTTAGAATCTTCGGAAAGGTTCTGTTGATTGTTTGGATTTTTCCGAAACTTTTTGGAAAATGGATTTTGATATATTTTGGGCTTTCGGATTTTTTCGGTAGCGTGTTTTGGTTGGATTCGGACTTTCGAAATTGTTTCGGGTCGTTTTGAATTAATCTGTGGATTGGTTGTGGATTATTTTATATATATATTTTGAGATTCCCTGGTTCGGGATTTGCAGGAAAATTATTTGGCATATTTCCCAGTTTTTGGGTTGACCAAAAATAGAGAAAATGCTACCGGATTTTTCCGTAAATTTAAAGTGTGTTTTAAAAATGATTTTAAAATGGATTTCGGAAATATATATTTAATATTTGGATTTTGGGCGACGACCGTATCGGTCAATGGGCCCCGACTAAGTGCAAACGAAACTGGCTTCGCCCGGACGTTGAGGCATTAGCCTAGTTGACGATTGGACCATATCTGAGACTCGATAAATATTTACTTTATTTTTACCATTTAATTTACTTCATTATTTATTTATTTATAATTAATTATAGTTTAGAACTAACGACCGTTTCTGTCTTATTTCAATTTATGTAAATAAATTGTAATGGGCATAAGCCCAGCTAGTTGTTGGTTCTGTAACTGTAATTTGGTAGCGTAGGATTTTTGGGTACTTGCTGTTTTTGCAAATTTTTGTAGCGTACGAATAAATCTAAATAAAAGTTATTTTCATATAAAATTAATAAAGATTTTCTCACCTAAAATCTACAAGTTTTAATATTAATTAACGATCATGTATTTTCCACTAAAATAAGCAATTTAGTTTTATATTTATAGTTACTAAAATACAAAGTTTTAATCAATTAAATTGGTATCGACGAGTTTTCCAAAATACAAAGTTTAAAACGATCTTTTCCTCGTTATTAATTCAACGCACCAATAATCGTAATTCTGTTTGTGTTTTGTTAAATAAGAATTAAAATAGATTAGGACACATTTAGAGATTTCAACTAGCGTAGCTAGATTGGTAACCCTGAAATCTGAGTCAATTTCTCGAATGTAGGAATTCGAGGACGATTCTGAATTTCCATCTCGAAGTCTTCATCCTCTCCAGTAAAGTCCATTTTTGAGGCAAGTATAGTTTGTGTTAGTTTTACAGTTATTTTAATAATCGCTTTACTGCAAGTTTAAACCACGTTGCAAACACGAAACTCTCAATGAGAGTACTGATTGTGACTACTGTACTGATTGGGGACTAGGGGAATAGAGTAATGTTTATGACCACATCCAACTGTAACTTAGAACTGTGTGAGCTTACCCCTTTTATACACGGGGATAAGCCGTACCGTATCAATAGGATACTACTGAATCATCCCAAGCCGGTCATATTTATTGCCTATTCAAATCACACTGTTTTACTGCTAGAAAACTGTTCATCTTTAAACTGTTTAAAAGTGCATGATTCTATTATTCATTTTAACTGTTTTAAATTAGCATGAATTGTACTTTGCTCCCTCCTGACTGGAGATATATTTTTAGGGGATATTGAGGATGCTGAGCTGTTGTACAGCAGCTACTACGACCCTATTCTGTACCCTGTAGTGCTGCCAGAGTCCCCATGGGAGGACGTTGGGACTAAGGCCGATGAGCCGGCTGATAGATAGCTTTTCTTTTTCTGCATTGTTGTTTATTTTAAACTCTGTTATTTATTTCAGTACATTCACCAGTTATATTTCCAAAGTTTAATAAAGTTTTATTTCTGAAGTTGAGTTGTGACAAATATAGTTGTTGTTGTATGGTTACCTGCTAATGGAACAGCTTACTGTCGCCGTCTCAACAACGATGCAGGCTGGGCATGATCCGGTTCGACCCAATTTATTAGGGATCGGGTCGTGACACAGCCTATTCCTGTCCGACCACTCTGGCCGACCGATCCGTCTACCCCAACACCACCAGGCCTGCTGCCACCAGACCGCCACAATACATTACGAGTACCACCACTTGTTTCTCCTAACACCCCTACTAAAACCATATTATCGTAAACAGCTTAACTAGTCGTGCGCATCACACCAGCGCGTTGGCCAACGGTCGGATCCCGACGACAACCTCACCGCTTCATCCCAAAAGAAATTTCATAAAAAAACGACACCATTAAGACTTACCTCCGTCGAGCCCCGACCATGCCCGACGATGCCGCCCCACCGCACGTCACAGAAGACGACCGCTACCGCCACCGATGCCCTTTCCCGAGCACCGCACTGCCCTAATGACGACCTCTCGTGGCCAGCGCCTCCGCCATCTGCCACCGCACCTCCTTTGAGATCGATGTGCTGCTATGCCGAAATAGTGCACTGTCCACCCCAGAAAGCCCCTCTCTTACAGATTCGATCTCCCCTCTTTCCTCTCGATTAGTCTACTCGTCTTCACCATTCACCATCTCACTTTCGATCTATGCTTCTCTCCCCTCTCTAGCACTCACTCCCACCCTGTTCCTCACAGCCTTCCTTTCTCTTTCTTCCTGAACCTACTAATATGGTGTCCTTTCTTTGGCTTCTCGAGGAAGAAGCATTAGCTATTCTTTACAGTTGTAGCTTTTATCAAAGTTTATTATTATTATTATTATTATTATTATTATTATTATTATTATTATTATTATTATTATTATTATTTATGTTAATAAAGTATTTGTATACCTATACTAGTATACTTAAGTATTACTATACATATATGTATATAGATTAGTATCATATTGTGAGGATAGTTAATATGGTAATTATATCACTAGTTTTATTTATAATATTATATTTTTCTTTATAATATATATATATATTGTAATATATATATATATATATATATATATATATATATATATATATATATATATATATATATATATTATAGAGAGAGAGAGAGAAAGGAGAGATCTGCCATCCCCTCAGTTTTGCATCCCCTATGCATCCCCATGAGAACACCCGTTGGATCTTGTTTAAGTCATCTAGTCTTAATCGTTGAAAAATCAATAGTTAAGATTAGATGACTTATATATATATATATATATATATATATATATATATATATATATATATATATATATATATATATATATTTATAAAATATATATATATAAAATATATATATATAAAATATATATATATATATATATATATATATATATATATATATATATATATATATATATATATATATATTCTCAAAGCAAATCAAACTTTATTGAAGTAATAGGCGCAAAAAGTAGAAGCCTATACTAGTAAGCGCGCACAACGCGGCAAGAGCAAAAGAAAAGAAACTGCGCAGAAAATGCACAAAATGGGGACCCGGGTCTCGACGGCGTCGGAAGGAGCGAGAACTCGAAAAAAGCTAAGCAAGGGCCTCCCTGAGAGTGTTGGGGGGCATGGGAGCATCGCCTCCTAGCTTTTAGAATTTGTCTGATAACCTCTCTGAACAATTGAGAAGAAGGGAGTTGACAACCTTCATATCTGAATTTGTTTTCGTTCTTCCATAAGACCCAAATACCAACGGCTACGACGATCTGGTGTCCGTAGGAGCTGCCCCAGCTGGTTAGGAGATCGTGGAGGCCTCCAGTCGAGGGGGTAAGGCTCAGTCTAAGGTGAAGGTTAAACCAGATCTGACTCGCCAGCTCACCCGAAAGGAGGACGTGCTCTATCGATTTCGAAGAGTGCTCCGTGCAGCAATGACATCTGGACACGAGGCTGAATGCAAAAGATCTGGTAGAATCTTCCGTCGGAAGCTTTCGGCGTAATGCATGCCATATGAGGATGGACCATTTGGTGGAAATGCAACAATGCCAAAACTTAGTGTACAAGGTATATGATACGCCACTGCCTCTGGCAACTATTCTTGCGGATGCCAGCATAAAATTCCCGCTCGGGTTAGGGGACCATCTCCACGTGTCGGGTGTGTTATTGACCCGAAGGTTAGCTGCAAGGAGGTCGTCGGCCGCCGGCTTCCCGAGCCAATTTCTAACCCCCTTCCAATTCCATCCGGAACTTTTCTCCCAAAGATCCCTAATTACGCATCCCTGTGGAGTGTGGACGTTGGGTCGGATGGTGTCTGCACCAAGCTACCGTACCAGACAGGCCGATGATCTCCCGTTGCCCAGCCTCAGACGAATGAAAGGTTCAGCGAGGTTTCGTCCTCGAGTTATGCGATGCCATGACGCCGAGGATCTGTTGTTGGTGATCGCCTCCGTCATATGAGAGAATCTGGAGTATCTGGCTCTCATGAATCTCGTCCACAACGAGGTCTCCGAACGCTACTTCCACCACAGCTTCATGGAACATGCATCCACGATGTGGACTAGCCTGCTGAATCCCAGACCCCCTTCTGCTGTGGGTTTGGCCATGGTATCCCAGCTGGGCCAGTGATGTTTGTCCTTTCCGTCGCTATGACCCAGAAGAATTTAGCAAAAAGGGCTTCGAGGAGTGGAGAACCTTCTTTGGCGGGGAGCAGACAGCAAGGGTGTATAACAGGATGGTAGAAAGAACATGTTTGATAAGGATCCTCTTACCTCCAGGGGAAAGGGTAGCATTGTGTCATCCCTCAATCATTTTACGGATCTTGTCTATAAGGTGTTCAAATATGCCTGAGTTCGCTTTCCTGTACACCAGCGGGTAGCCCAAATAAAGAAATGGTGGGTAGGCTGTGGTGAATGATGTCATGTTGGAGAGGTCCGTAAAGCGGGATCTGTCAATTTTATGGTTGGTATAGATGACGCTCTTGTTGTTATTGATGCGCTGACCGGAGCTTCTAGTATATCGATCGAGCATTCGAAGAACCACCTCGATCGATCCGAGGTCTCAAGAGGAAAAGATAAGGACATCATCCGCGTACGCCAGGTGAGTGATAAGTGGGCAACCGGTGGTGGTATGAAAGTGATGGAAACCAGGCAATCTGGGCATGCTATTGAGGCTTCTACTAAGAGCTTCTGTTGTAATGATAAAAATGGTAGAAGAGAGGGGGTCCCCCTGTCTAACCCCGCAGATGGAACGAAAGAATCCTGCAGCCTGGCGGTTGATGACAGTGGAGAACCAAGCATTGTTTATGGATCTGAAAATGATGTCAATCCAAGATTCGGAGAATTCGAACGCCCTGAGGACCCAGATCATGAATTGCCAGTCCAGACGGTCGTAAGCCTTCTCCATATCATGTTTGATGGCGACGTTTCCTACCCTGGACAGGAACTTCATGCATGTGATCATTTCTTATATGAGTAGGATGTTGTCGGTGATGTTGCGGCCATTAACAAACCCGCTTTGCTCTTTGGAGATGAACTTGGGAAGGAGATTGGACATCCGGTTGGCGACGATTTTTGATATAATCTTGTTGGTGAAGGTGCATAAGCTTATAGGGCGGAGGTCTTTGAAGGTTTTTGGGTTGTCTTTCTTGGGAATAAGGATGATGTTGGCATAAGAGATAGAATTGGGATATCTATCCCCTTGGAGAAAGACTATGGTGGCCTCCAGAAGGTCTGTTTTTAAGATGTCCCAACAGTTTCTAAAGAAGATGCTGTTGAATCCATCTGGTCCTGGAGCACTGTGTTCGTTAATGGACCAAACCGCTTCCTTAACCTCCTCTTCTGAAGGAGTAGCCAACAGGGTCTCATTCTCGCTCTCGCTGATTAGGGAGGGGATCTCGGACAGGAGCGCGTCATCTTTCACGACCGGCTCTTTGGTGAAAAGGTTATGGTAGAAGTTTTTCGCGGCCGCTTGGATGTTGTCTTGGTCCTCTATAAGGGCTTATTGTCGTCGTATATCCGGTGTAATTTTAATTTGTTTTTGTGGCCTTTGACGCAAACATGGAAAAAATTGGTATTTAGGTCTCCATCGGTATCCCAGTTCAATCTGGCATTTTGTCTTCAGAATTCTATTTCCACTTTAAGCTTAGATTTGAGGAGAGCTCTGGTAAGGTTGAGCGAGGTACGGGCAGTCGGGGAACTGTGAAAAGTGAACTCTTGCTCGACGCGAGTGACGTCGTCCTTCGTCTCCTTGATAGCCTGAAAGATGTCACCAAAGGCGTGTCGGCTCCAAGACGCTAAGGCCATACGAGTGGCTTTGAGTTTGACCGCCATTCGTACCAAAGGATCAAGGATGGAAACAGAGTTCCAAGCGTCATTGATGACGTTCTGGAATTGAGGATGATGCTGCCGCCAGAAGTTGAGGAAGCGGAAGGGTTTTTTAGTGCCGGTGTGGTTGATGCTGATTCTGATGAGCAGAGGAGAATGGTCCGATTTCGTGGAGTTTAAATGAGAGAGTTGAGTTATGAGGCCCATGTCTGACCAACCGTTGTTGACCAATGCTTGATCCAACCGGGAGTATTGTCGACGATGTCCCTCCTGCATGTTGCACCAGGTGAATGCACTTCTGTGGAAGGGGATAGGGGTTAGGTTTCTGTGGAAGATGAAGTTGTTGAAATCATCCATCGCCGGCTGGGGGGGCGGTCGGCCCCCGGATTTCTCCTCTCTACAGGATACCGTGTTGAAATCTTGAAGACAGAACCATAGGAGGCCTTGATAGGGTAAAGTGGCTTCCAACAGGTCATCCCAAAGAAGACGACGGGCGGGGATGTCACAACTGCCATGGACGGCGGATAGGATGGAGCGGGACTTGAGGGTCGTGTGCTCGACCCAACAAGATAATGTCTGAGGTGAATCTTTTATGATGCCAAATCTAAATTTCGGCGCAAAGAAAATCTAGATGTCATTGCATCCAGAGATGGTGTGTGTGAAACCAAGCTTGAGTTGAGTGGCTTTGATTTTCCTTTGGGAGATTTTGGGTTCAATTATGATTAAGAGGTCGATACGGTTGGTTTCTTGAGGCTGAGGATTCTATTCAGCGTCGGTTTGTTCCCAATCCCTCTGACATTCCAGGATATGATGTTAAGCATCGGACGAGGTAGGGAGAGGGGTGAGATTGAGCTTCAAAGCGAACCTAGTTGTCATGGACGACCGCTGCTTTGGTTTGTTTTTATTCTTGATCCTTTTGGAGGAGGATTTCTTTGTGGGTGAGGTAGTAGATCTGTTGCCCCCATTGTCACTGAAAGTCCCGTTACCAGGGTGGTCTTCCAGAGCGCTTAAGGGTTGCCGCGGTCTAAGAAACCCGCTTCCATGGCTTGCCGGAGTCTGTTGGTGAAGGCGGCATCTGCGGTACCTTCCTCTTTGTTGTGGCCATTATCCTGAGGATCCCCATCCATGGTAGTCCAGAACCTGTCGATTAAGGGGGGTTAAGGCTTGGTTGCGTGTCTGCTATGCGATACTTAGGGGGTCTGGAGAGCCCCGCAACCGTCGAGGGGATAGTTGACTTGGCAACGGGGCAGGTTGGGATAGTGAGTGGAGGTCGAGGATTAGGCTTCTGCTCAGGGCGTATCTTCGTCTGGTCTTCTCCTGGTTGGTGTGAGCGGCAGGTGGTGAGAGAGGGAGGGTGAGACTCCTCGGAAGGGGGGAGTGATGAACTCGGAGAGAGTGTAGGTGGATGTGGTGGGTGTGGCGGTGGGAGCGCTGTCGGTGTTTGGGTGAGGGGTGTGTGGGAGGTTATGTCGCTCAGCAGAGCCGTTGGGCTGAGGGGAATCTGGCTGAACGGCCACGCCGAGGGCGAGCTCTCTGGGGTTCTCAAGGGTGCTGTTGGAAGTGGTGCAAGTGAGAAGTTCAAATGAGTTGTTGAGGGAGATAGCTGAAGGAGTGAATGGAACGATGGCGGAGATGGTCCCGATGGTCTGACGGGGGGAGGGCATTAGATCATTTGTCTCCCTTAGAAAGGAAGGATTGGAGGACTGATGAAGATTCTCAGAATCAGTATCGTATGGACAAACCGTGGTGCAAGCGTTGTGCGGTCTAGGCTTTTTGAGATCTGGGTGGGCCCTATAACAGTGCTGCTCGGAATGACCGCTCATCTGGAAGTGCTTGCAGAAGATGATGTTGTTGTCGTAGACCAGCGTTTAGCGGTGTGTTCGGTCTCCGAGCTCAATTTCTATGAGTTTGGGAGGATCATTCTCGAGGTCTAGCTCCACGCATATCTTGGCGTAGTTGTATTTGGAGAGGTTGCGGGTTTCTTCTGCGATGGCTACCAGGGTCGCAAAGGAGCTAGCAATCCGTTTGAGGGTTGATAAGGGGAAGCAGACCAGTGGCAAGTTGGGAAGGGTGATCCATGTGGAAATGATAGTCGAGTCGACTTTGGGGTGGAAGTTAGGAGACCATTTGACAATCTTAGCGGTTTGTGTGCCAAATCTAGGGGAGCCCTTGGTCCTGACTAGGGAGTAGTCTTGCTCGGATGACAGGTAAAGGAGCATGTGCTTGGGGTCTAGCGGAGCAACCCGGTAGGCTGAAGAGAGACCCCACCTGGCGACTGCTTCTATTACTAAAGGGATTTTCGGGCATCTGGATCCAAATTTAAGGACAAACATTTCATTGAAGGGGACGGCTAGAGAGGAGATCTCCAACGCAGCGAAAGGGAGCCGTCGATCTGGCCGGAGAACCTCGGCATAGGATGGAGCTCTTGAGGGAGCCGTCGCACTAAGGATGGAAGCCTGAGCTGTGGCTCCGGGTGGGGCCACAAAATAGGTAATACCCGATGAGGGGGGTCTCCGAGAATGAAAGAGGAGGAGGGATTCGCGGTGTGCACTGGGCGAGGTAGGGGATTCGCGGGGAGCACAGGGGGAGGGGGTAAGGCCGCCCTCACGGATGCCGGCTTTAGGAGGGATGAGTGCCTGAGGGGGGCGCAAGAGGCATTCGGCCACATGGTGAGTGCCAGTCGTCGAGAGCGTCGGTGTACGGGAGGATCCCGTACTAGGGGTAGGTCCAGGCGCGGTGTCCAAAGGAGGGGTGGCAGAAGCCGCAGTGGAAAGGGAACCAACTGGGGCTCCGAACGGACAAGGTTGCACGAAACCCTCGATGGACGTCAGAGTGCGCACATGGGAACGTGCGCGGCCCTCTGTATGCGCCAAAGGGATGGTGCAGCCTGCTGGTTGTGCCAAGGGGCTGGCAAGCCTGTCTGCGTGGGCCACGACGGGGCCAGGGGAACGAGCCCCACGCCAGGCACGAGGCTCTATGCGTGTTCCGAGGGGGTGGGGGCCCTCAGCGTGCGCCAAATGACTCATCAGCCGTCCCAAAAGGGGATGGGAGACTTCAACTCATGCCAATTGGCTGGTGCAACCAGTGGCAAGAGGCAAGGGGTGAGCACAGAGTCCAACATGCGCCATGAGGCACACGTGGGGGGCCCGAAGGCTGGCACAACCTGTGGCAAGGGCCAAGGGCGAGAAAAGTCACCAACATGCGTCGAGGGGCACAAAGAAGGAGGCCCGGGCCATGTGGGCCTCCGCTGGGCTACACTAATGCTGAACTGCATCGGGTCAAGGACCACGCCAGGCGGTCAAATGCTGAGCTACGCTTGCGTCGGTCTGGCCAGGTGGCATGGGGTCCTCGGGCCCCCAACCGATCAATAGGGTCGCCCCACCTCCCGAAGGGGAGTGGTAGTCCCCCGCTAGCGTACGGTGGGCGCAACCAACCGCGTCCGGGTGAGAGAGGGTTGACTGCCCTACGAAAGTTTGACTGCGCCCGGGTGGAAGACCGGTAGAGCCAGCTACACACCCGGAACCCAAGGTGCCAAGGAGAGACTGGGTTAACCGCGCCTCGGAGGGTTGACCGTACCATGGAGGGACGCCAGAAGTGCCAGCTGCATGCTCGGAACTCGAGGTGCCTGGGGAACCGAATGGCACAGAGGACAGCTATGCCTCAATGGCCATGCCAGCCACATGCCCCGACGCGGCTCCCGATGAGGGGGGTGGGTGATCAGACCTTGTCCCAAGGCAGTGGCTATCGATCCTGCCAGGCCGACTGGGCCGCCGGCGACGACAAAAAGAAGACCCTCAGTCTCGGGGCGGCTGGGGAGAGGACGAGTTCCGAGCGTATTCTCCTCTTCCGGGGAAAGAGCAGCCGTAGGCGGCGAGGGGCGAACGAATGGCGGTGCGACGTTCGGGTGTGAGTGCACCCACCAACGCCCAAGGAGGGCGAGCTGAGCCTCCTTCCATTCACGGGAAGGGGGAGCGCCTAGGATGGAAGGGGAAGGCGCCGGGGGCTGCCGCGGAGGCAGCGGCTGGGGGAGGTAGGGATGCCGCGGCCGGAGGAGATAGGGATGACGGAGGCGGCATGCCCGACGACGGGTGGGAAACTGGGAGGATCGAACACTGAGCGACGAAGAGGGTGGAAGGAGAGCCGCACCTTTTGCGTCCGGCGACCGAGGAGACGGTGATAGGGGCACGAAGGTGGCTGGGAGGGGGGAGGATCCGGGAGGGGGAGGGGAAGGGGGAGGAAGGGGAGCATCTCGATATTTTCATATATATATATATATATATATATACAAAATTAAAAATATCCATATTTTTCAAAAATAGTTTTGAAACAAAATAAGTAATTAGGGTTGACCCCATAAATAATTTCAAAACTGGATTTCAAAAGCCTAAATATATTACTATATATATATATATGTTATTTTAGACATAGTTTTGAGCTCGACCTATTGTGACAGATTAGGGATTTTACCAAAAATAATTTTTAAATATTTTTAAACATTTATATAAAATTATTTTTATTAATAAAATATAGTTTTCTACCTAGAAATTTTATTTTGACAAACTTAGGTTTTGGCCTAAAATGATTTTATTTATCAAGTAAGTATCTATCTAGAAATTATTTTAACTAAATAAAAATCTATTTTTCAAAGTATTATAAATATTTTTCTAAAAACGTACCTATATTATTTATCCAATTTCCTCCGATTATCCTCTTGTCCGTAGCTAAATCTATTATTCCTATTTTCTTGCCAATTTTGTGTCCACTTATGTCAACCCTAACTAATTGGACCGTTTTGGACTCGATGGAACACTCTGTGCCATCATCGGAGGCCGTCTTGCGTAGTTGTAATGCCAAAGTCATAATTCGTGCCACCTTGATCATTGTACAACACTAGCGTCACTACCAGGCAAGAAACCCTGCCACTTACTGTCTATTTACTTCAGCTCACATATTGCATGTATTTATTTATTATTACTTTTTTTGCAAAATAACTTGTGCTACATTGTTATATTTAGATGCAATTCTACTGTCAAGATTTTATTTCATGCTACTTAATTATTTCTATGCTCACTAAACCTAGATTTAAGAGACTACCTACATTCATTGGCCTTGACACAAGTATGCTACGAGTCACGAGTCATATATAGATCTCGTACTTGCTTATCGATCAGCCAGTGGTACATATAGAACGAGCATTAGGTTATAAATGCTAATAGGATTGCATGACTAGGAGTTATTAGAAGTTAATGACATTGGTTGAGGAGAATACAATTGGGCGATGCCTCCTCCCTATCTACCATAGACTCGCTCGCTACTGAGGAATGATAGGTAGATTATATGCTATAGACTCGCTCGATACTGAGGAATGGTATATAGTATTTAGACTCGCTACTGAGGTGTTGTTTATCTTGACTTGACTTAGAGGTTATGTGACCATGCACTGTTCTCGATTGTATTACACCTAGAGTGGTTAGGTGACTGTTATCCGTTAGGTAAATGTATGTTCTGTGTACTTATGTCTGACCATGACTTGAACAGTATTTTATCGCGGGTTAGTTGCCACTCCTTGTCCTTGTTTGGTTGTAGGTGTGGTTCACTACTTCGATGATAGAGTATTGAACCTTCTTATGATCCAAATTATTGTTGAGCAGTTTATATTAAGTATTACGGCATATTTTTTTGTATCTTGTTATATCCTTCTAAGGACCTGGTGATTTCTCCAGGTGTGTGTATTCTTGACTTTCTGCAGGTGTTCTAGCCAAGGTAGTGGTCTTCTCTTTACTATCGAAGAGGATTCGCTCATGGATCGTCCTTTGCTACTTTTTACAAATTCTTTCTTTTTATGTATTTCTTCTCATTTAAAATAGTTGGTAGTAAATTTGTCTCCACCTAACAACTTGTACAAATTATCATTCATATTGATTATAATATCTTATATTCTTGTATTTTATGGATAAGATTATTTGGCAGTGATTATACTGCATTTATAGCTTATATATATTTATTATACGGCTGGCATGTCTACTACCTAGTCCTTCGTATTTTGGGACTGGGGCATTACAAAGGTAGCATGAATAGATAAAAAATTATAATGTAAAGTAATTGTATATGAAAGCATAAACAAGTACTTGCCTCGATTTAATTGGAGTAGATGTGCAGGATACGATCTTGTTGGCACATAATAGGTCCCAGTGGTAAACTATGCAAGATGATCTCAGACGATGGAACAGATTGTTTCATTGAGTCGAGAACAGTCAAATTAGCTTGAACGATACAGAGAAGTCCAAATTCGCTAGAAAATAGGGAATATGACTAGCCACTAACAAGATTTGATATCGAAGGAATTTTATATATATATAACTATTTTAGAAACTATACATATTTTAAAACTCTACTTTAGTCAAAATATTTCGATAAGTTCTTAAAAAATTTAGAAAATCATTTTAGGGCTAAAAACCAAATTTTGTCAAAATACAGGTTTAGGTCAACACTATATCTGAAAAAGTGGCTAGAAATACTGTAATAATATTTGTAGGCCAAAAAACTATATTTTAAATAGATAAACATAATATAATAATATTGTTAGGGTTTCAAAACTTAATTTAAAATTATAGGGCCAGGTCTAATACAATATTTTGTTACAAAATAATTTGAGGAAAATATTATAGATATATATTTATATAATCATCATAATAAAAATAACAAATAATAATACTAATGATAATAAAACGATAAGAACATTAATAACTATCTATAGATATATTGTACTGTATATAAACGTATATACTACTAATAGTAATATACTAATACTGGAATAATTATTTAGTACCATAATATTAATATGTTGTTCCCAACTTCGAAAAACACAGAAAGAGAGAGAGCAAAGAAGACAGACAGAATTTAAGAGGGGAAAGAGAGAGATTGACAGAGAGAGAGAGAGAGATCAAGAGAGAGAGGGAGAGTTCAGAGAACGGGAGGGGGTTCCACCGAGAGAGCGTGCGCGCGCGGCTCAAGGAGGGACAAAGGAGGCTCGGCACGACGTGCACAGTGGTCCTGGTGGAGCTGGCTCACCGGAGGGCTCGATGGCTCATTGTGGTCGCAACGGACCCCGGAGGGAGCTTTGGTGGCGAGCTCTAACCGATGTGCGGCGATGGAGACTCAATGCGGTTGCTATGCTCGATTTTAGGCGTCGGCGCTTGGCTGGCCCGTGGTGGAGGAAGTCTATCATAGGGAGAGGGGCAATGCCAGAGAGGGGATCGACGAGCTCCGGTCAGGTAGTTGGCGGATGACTATGTAGAGGTGGTGGCATTTGGAGATGGTGGGCTTGGTTGTAAGCCCCCTGAATTTAGGGCTTATTTTTTTCAATTTTATAAATCAATTATTTTTAATAGATATTATTATTTAATTATTATTTGATTAAATGCTCTTTATCGTGACTTTGACTTCTGGAGCATCAGGGATGCCAATCTCTGGAAACTCTCTTCATCAGTGTGTAGTAGACAAGATTACCATTATGTTGATATATCATGTCCCATCCAAACTTGTTTCCTTGTACTATTTTTGCATCACACAACTTCGGGTCAATTTAGACCATTTGATCATTAAATAATTACTAAATGATTTTCCAACTTTTATCTTTGATCATCATATGCACGTTACCGTGACTTTTAATTTAGGAGCACAAGACTAGTCATTTTCTTAAAACCAACTTCTCATGCATGATCTACTCGAGACACCCTGTACCCATGACCTTCATGTCCCACTCAGACACACCATCTTGTGCTTCATTTGCTTCGCACAACTTTCGAACCCAACCCAATCTTCATGTTACCCCCTCATGGACACCCACACCCTCATTTTCCTACAAAATATCAAACAATTAGTCTACCCATTTTTTTAAATATTTAACGTACACTCCATTGATTTAATTCCTTAGTTATAAACCTAATCCCCATTTAAATCCTAACCATTCATTATCATACATCATCCCAACCACACAATTTCCTACACAAACCCCCCTATGGCCGGCTCTATCATTTACAAAATCCCTCTCTCTCTCTATTTTTCCCTCTGTCATTTATTATTCCTACATATCCCTCTCTTGCTCTCTCTACTTTCTCTCCCACACTTATTTTTTCAACAGCCACCACACCATCACCATCCTCATTTCATTTTCAAACTCCTCCTCATCTTCTTCTTCCTCATCAATAGCAGCCCCCATGCTTGGCCGACAGCCCACGGTCGACCCCCTCCTCCTCTTCCTCCTCCATGGCCGAGCTTCTCCCCCTCCTCCACCTATTCTTTTTTACAACCACAATGATCTACATCATCATCACCATTAAACTGCCACCACCACCGAGCTCCACCACCACTCCATCTTTCTCCTTCCTCTCCTCCGACCAGCCACCGCCATGTCGCCCTGCCGCCATGCCACCGCAGCTGGTGCAACAGCAGCAGCAGCAAACGGTGCAGCAGCAGCGCGCACAATAGCAGCAGTGCACGCGCATGCGCACGGGCCACCGCGTGCCACCGTGCACCGTGTGCCGCCGTGCACCGCGTGGCCGGTCGCACCCCTACGGTGAACCCCCGGGCAGGCCCCCATGGCCACCACCCTCCTTCCTGGCGCGATACATAGTCGATTCGTGCGTTTTGCACAGAATGCCGTCGACGCGTGCGCGAACGAAATTCAAAATGTGCGCCTCGTCGCAGCGACTTCGAACGAATTTTTCGGGAAATTCGACTGTTGGATCTGCGAACTCTTTGCTCCGTCACAATCTCGGTATATAGCTCTTCGCTCCCCTCAGTTTTGTCCGTTAATTTTATTGTTTGATACATCAAAACAGGCCACCAAGTTGACGCTTTAGATTGTGTAATTTTTAGAAAATTTTGTGGAGCCAACTTCGTCGATTCATATTTTCTCCATCGCAGCTCCGTCTGGCGTGCCACTGGTTCCTATGCGCAGCTGGTATAACCCTCTTCCTGCCCCTCAAGTTTTGTTTCATTGTGAGTAAGTTTGATTGGTTGAATTTGACGCCAAAATTGGCTGTCCGAATTCATAATTTCCAACTTGTTAAATTTCATTTTTGAACCCGGGACTACGGATTTCAATTCTGACACCACCAGTAGACTCGTGGTGTCATTCTGACACGAATTCATATATAGTTTGTTAGATTTGGAAGACGTGGGCCCTGACACATATTTCGGTGCAAAGTGGGTCCCACAGTCCAGGCCAATGAGACTTTTTGACGTCAGCTCATCAGAATCCAATTCTGGATATACCGTTGAGTTCGTATCGTTATTCTAGACTCATTGACATATAATTAGCTAGGTTTTAGTGGACATTGGTTCCGGCACGCATTTTTGTGCAAGTCGGATACCAATATCCGGGTCAACGGGTCATTTTGAGATCGGCTGATCGAAATCCAATTATGGACATATCGTTGAGTTCGTATCGTCATTCTGGACTCATTGACATATAATTTGCTGAGTTTTGAGGACATTGGCTCCGACACGCTTTTCTGTGTAAATCGGAATTTCAATGTCCTGGTCAACGGACCAATTTGAGATCGTGTCAACGGAATCCAATTCTGGATATACCGTTGGGCTCATATCGTCATTCTGGATTCGTGAATATATAATTTGTTAGGTTTAGTGGACTGGTATCCTTGCACATTTTTTGGTGCAAAACGGGTCCAATACGGACACCATTTTGACCCGAAATTACCTTTTTGTTCCTGTATCCAAATTGGACTTATGGATAGGCTATCCAAGCTGTTTTGACCATTCTGGACACGTTGGTGATGTTTGTTTCATCATCCGACAATATTTGTATATATTTCTATGTTTATTACCTTTTATTATAATTAATTCATTTTAAGTTTGTATTTTGGAATTAGTACAATGAAACTTAGATCAGTCGATTCCACTGATCTCATATTGCTGAAATTGACAAGATGATCATGTGGATCACTGTGACAATATTGTTAACTTTACCGTTGATTATCTTATCTCGATTTGCGTATCATAGATTTTGATGTACGAATAACGAGGTACAACTTGATATTTTAATTCTTAGATTAGAGTTGATCCTGTTTGACCAAGATATATGGTATCTTGGTAGGTAAATATTAGGAATAGTATGCTTAGACTAGTTTTGACCTCGGTTGACCAAGTTTGACTACTTTGACCAAAAGTCAACTATCAGTCAACACTTGGCCTAGAAATGTCTAGACTTGACCAGAGTTGACCAGTTGACCAAAAGTCAACTATTAGTCAACATTAGCATAGTTTGACCTAGAGTTGACCAAAAGTCAATTGTAAGTCAACCTTTGACCTAGTGTGACCTAGTTTGACTTAGTTGGACTGAGATTGACCTAGATTACATAGCTTATACTATATAATCATGCCTAACATTGTTTAACCCTAAATAGCTTATATATATATATATATATCTCATCTTTAGGTTTGTGACATCACTCTTAGCATCGACCCCATTTGACAGCTCAGGACCGCAGGCGAGTACATTCTCTGATAGTAGTTTGATGTGTTGATAGCTTCTATATCCGATTCAGTTGTAGTGTCTTACTTGATTCCTGACACGATGGTTCACGGACTAGTATACATCGGATCCTATCATGAGATGTTATTCCTGGACTTTCTTGGTATATTAGTACATGCATCCTTTGTTCCCTGTACTTGTATAGACACAGATTCCTGAGAGGGAGTAGCTACCCTCTTAGGGAATCCCGTGTCATGACGTACCATGTCCGGATCCATTATACTACTCGGAGATGGAGAATTATTAGGGGCTATGTGATCAAGCCACCCTGTCACTATATTTTTGTGCTTGCGCCACCCTCACATCACGTAGGGTGTAGCGAGATCTTATTCCTTGTGCTCGTTATCCAGGTTGGCCGGCATGACCCTTTCCAGATATTTTCTTGTGATTGCCGGGCCAAGTTGATAGCCTGTCAGGTTTCCCAAGCCGATCACATAAGGCTCTAATAATTCATGTCATATTTTATATTCACTTTATTACATCATATATCCTACTCAGTTCTACATTCAGTACTTTTCTCACCATGTTATGATATTCAGTACTCACATCCTGTTATATATTTCCTGTTGATTTTGTCTTGTATTTCATTATACCTGTCTCTTATGGAATATGTCAATATATTAGAACTGTTGTCGGTAGTTTGTACTTGCTTATTTTTCTGACAGGATAACTGTTGATGTTTACAGAGGACATGTTAGCTGATTGCTCTACCATTTACGGGTAAGGCCAGGATAGAGTTTGATGAGACATTACCCCTGGAGCCCGTAGATGATATAGCCCCTGTTTAGACTGTTAGATAGGTTTACCTGGACTGCGATCCAGCAAGTATTTTCAGACTGTAGTTTTTATATTATATTTTGAGTTTCTGTGATGTGTTTATATCTCTGAGCTTGTGTTGGATCTTGAACTCCTTTCCAGTTTTTCTTTCTATCATATTTCTATTTCGTGCTATCTATCCTAGTTTGTCTTGTGATTGAGTTATGCCATATTATACCTCCGTGCGGAGATGACAGGTACCTTATATTTTGTCTAGTTGTAGTATTTATAGACGACCCATACAACGTTCTACCGTCGATTCTGCGGCGTAGGTTGGACGTAACCATGTACTCGTGCCCCTAATCAGGGTGCGGGTCGTGACATTGGTCGCCGGCAGTGGCTCGACCATGGCGTCGAGCAGTGACCACGAGGGTCGGGATGCAGCGGGTGATGTTTATTGATGGTGGTGGTGGTTGACTCCGGTGGGTCAAGTCTGGACGAGAGAGAAGGAAGGTCGGCTGAAGGTGGTTCTGTGGAAGGAGGAGGTCGGGGTTGTGTCAAATTTGACACAGGGTTTGGTGATGGCATCATGGTGTTACAATGGTAGAGAACGACCGGACATGATAGCTGGACATGCCATATTAGGTTTACGTTTAGGGTTGTGTCTTGCGTGACACAAGATTTTGGATCAAGTTCGTGTCCGGGATTGTAGGACACGAAAGAGAAAATATAATTGTATTAAAAATAGTGGAAGAATAAATGATGGACACAGACATGATGCACGGCATGATGGTGATCACAATGGTGTTTGGCCAGATAGTGTTGAGAATATGTGAGAAAAATAAAGGGAAGCCTTCCCTTAAATAGGAGTGGGAATTCCTAAATAGGTAAGGATTACGATCGATGATTAAATCTTTGCATAGATTTAAATCAAATAAATCACAAATTAGATTAACCAATCAATAATGGATCATTATAATAAATTAAAATAATTTTAAAAATAGCTAGAATAAGATTGATATGATCTGAATCTAATAATACGATAAAATTTTGAAATTATATTAAATATTATCAAATAATATTCAAATTATACTTTCATAAATCTAAGTATCGTTTAAGAGAATAATTTGGAAAATCCATTTTATCTTTCAAAATTATCTGTGAATTTCCTTTTCATAGAAATTCAAATAAAATATTTTTTCTAACGCAATATTTAAAAACTAAAATAAAATAAATAAAAATTTAAAAAAATTTGAAACAGGGGTTAGAAATCTATCCACTTTTTTAAACTTCATCCTCGAATTTTAAAAATATATAGCATATACATGAAAAGTAGTAGTAAAATATCAAAACAAGAATGTAGTTAAAGGAGTTTGACCTACATAACACCCCAACAACGACTTAACCTATTCCTTCGATCAACATATAAAATTACATCAATCTTATAAATCAATATCTCAAAATATTAAAAAAAACCCTCAATTTCAACTATTCAATAATTCAATACACAAAGTTTCAAATTCTTATCATAACAAAAATTTACCCTTCAGAATCTCCTCAATATTTAAAAATTCAATAAGTCTCCAATTCTTATCACAAATTTTCGAAAATCATTATCTTTCAAACAATTTAACCTTAGTAACAAATTCATATTCATCAAATAAATTAAAATTATAATCTTCAATAATTAATTATCCTCGAAAAACTAATTTACTAATCGAAAAGTCTACCCATCTTTGTTCATATCAAAGCAAAATAACATATCCTCATAGGAAAATCCCTCAAATTTATCTAACCAAAATTTAAGATTTATTCCTATCTTAACCACAGCCTATATACCAACCTTAACTACTCAAGCAGTCAAATTGAAGAAGGGCTTCAATATGGTATATCTAGTCCTAGTCATTCTCCTAAAAATTAAATCAATCATAATTGTGAATGCGCACTTCCTAATTACAGGCTCGCAATAGTATGACTAATATAGGTACTACCACGAGTATGGACAATTTTTGTAAAAATGGACCTACATGGACCACCATAATATCCCAATAATCTATATGCCAACCGACATACATCCATATTATCACATCATCTACTAGTATTATCCAACACATTCTGTGATCTCAATCCCACTCGTTTTCTAACCATCAAAATCTCACATGAAAATTCTTAAAATTTATACCGCAAGGGTCAAATAATTCGATCAAATACGACAATTTCATAAATCAATTAACCATTCTCTACGCAACACAAGTATTCAGTGTCATTACTTGTTAGTTTTGCGACGCAATTCAATCCTCGAGCATACATGCACATAGGCAACACATATCCATCTCATCAAGAACGAACACGAACTTTACTGATTCTATCCCTTAGGTCCAAAAATATATTATTTTCAACATTTATTCGAGCCATCGACAATATTTCTTAAGAACTTTCCAATTAGCAACCAAATTGTAATAGCCGCACATAAATTTTCATCAAAAAATCACAATTATCATTCATTATTTTAAGCCACAACATTCTCTAACCAAATCTATTTACCAAAATAATTCATCTGACTAGTTTTAGTCATCGTCGTACTGTACGATTTTCTAACAAGGTATCCAGTTATAATTTTCAACAATCTCACTACCCAGCATAACCTCACCATCAAGGGACTGGTACTGATCAACCGAATTCAATTATCAAGGAACACTCGAGTCACCTGGCGACAAGGCTTAACTCTCAGCTAAGTCTCAGCGCCACCCAATGTCCACAAATAGACTCATTGCTATCGTATGGAAAGGATTGAAACACATCTTGTCACACCCTAGTCCTAAAATTCATGGGGCTAGGCCTCGTGGCAAATGGCCAGCTACGTATCCAAGTGGACTCCAGTCCAAAACTGAATATACAAAGTTGTCCTAGATTTGTGTAGCTACCATTATAACATGTCATTAGCTCAATTCATGAAACAAGTATGTAAATAATGGGAAATATGAGAACCAATCTGCAGCCTAATAATCATATGCCCGAATAGACTCGAAAAGAATAATATGAGCCTATAAATACTAGACTACTATGCAAATACAAACAACATGAAATGAAACATATAAACTACGAAAGAGCGAAATACCTGCAAGAGTACATACATGAAAATACAATAGGGGCTCATCAACAATCTAGCAAAGATCTCTGTAGACCATGCGGCTAACCTGAAAGGAAACCAGGTCCTCAGCGGGACGCAACAAGGTACATCATATGCAAGCTAGAATATAAAACAGTGACATTCTCATGAGTAAGAAAACCGTAGTCAAGGTAGGGTGAATCTATTACAACCATTCTAAGTGATATGTAATATTGCGGACAATGTTCGATACATGGGCTTTCCAAATATAAAATTCGTAGCTCTGGTATAGAGTCTCCTGGGATGTAGGGCCGTAGCTCCAAGAATAGAGTCTCTCGGTAAATAAGAATACTTAGTGGGCACATAGTAGCCCAAGCATGTAGTAGTTGTCCTCCCCTTCCATGGGACCGTACGAGTCGAATCCACGACTCGCTTGAACTGAACCTATAATAGTAACAATCGAGTCATACGTAATAAAGTAGATGCAATCTAAATCGGGATCATGTAGTCAACGCAGGTTATGGTCTTCCTGACAACACCAAGAATACAGGAAGTCTGAAAAAATGATAGTGTATAATAGTGTCCTATGGTACAGGTGTATCAAGGTTGGTACAACGATGGTATCTATAGCAATTTCTAATAAACGATACTAGATGTTACTAACGTACGCCTGCACCAAAATCTGCCTCAGACACAAAGTATCAACGACCCTATGAAGTTGATCAGAAATAGAATAATAATTTAAGTAGTAAATGTGAAACTGAAATACAAGAATGACAAGGTACACTTGCCTGGCTCCGAGTGTCCAAAGAACGTAGAGAATAATTTTAAGTAAATATTTAGTTGTTGGTTTTATTACTACTTGAATGCATGAAAATTGTGTATATATGAGACAATCCTATAATTATGGATATTATGACCTTGTTGTTCTTTGTTTTTTTTCTTAAGCCACTCTATTGCTAATCAACCAGGTACCCTTACATGCATGACTCTTGGTTTCATCTTCAATGTAGGAAGGAAATTGTCACCCACTTTCAACATATGTCAAATTGGGGGGAACATATGTATAAATGTTTAGGCTCTACTTGGTTCTTGTGCTTGTTTATATAGCCATGCACTCACCACATGTTGTTTAGTATAGGAATCTTGCTATCAAATGTGCACAAAATATTATTAACCCATAATGAACACTCTGGTTCAAGAAAGGCTCACTTGCCATCTAGCTTCTACTGCCATACAACCTACTGACATTTTTTTTGTTTGTTCTTTACACACTTGTTCCCATACAAGTGTTCACTCTTCTCCTATTAGCCATACAAATTTTGATTTTAACAGAACCATCAAAACATTCTTTCCATAAAACACAAGCCTCTCCCTATACAAACAACTATATACAACTCAACAATGTATCAATCAAACTATAAATAATAGCCCATTGTAGGCCTTTTTGTTAGTCTCGGGGCTTGACCAAAGATGAAAAACTGATGCAATCGAGATCTGAGATGTCACATAAAAAACTTTACAGTGATCAAACTCAAGATCTATGATGATACAAAAAACCAAATAGCCAGATTATAATATGAAGGAGAGAAATAGAGAAGAGAAGATCTCTCGTTCTTTCTTGCAAACGTGTTGCAATTGGGACAGAACGAGTTACAATAATCTAGAGAAACAAGAGATGAAGAAAAGTTGATGGGTGTCAAAACACCGTTGCTCAAAGCAAGATTCGTCCCACACGAATTGCTTCAAGGAACCAGCAAGTTGAAGAACTTGTGGAACGCTCGAAGTCACCTCTGTTCTGACTCCTCGGATGGACTTGCAATGGCGGTAGCAGCTTCCTCTCTTTCTCTCTTTTTTCTGACTTATAAAATTTGTAGTCCCTCACAAAGGAGGCCAGAAGAGAGTATATATAGAGAGAGGGTGGAAATCCTAACCGCCTTTTCAGTTATGGAAAGATTGAATTAAATCCCACAAAGATAGCAATGAAATTAATTCAAATCTTATGTAAAGATTGAATTAAGTCCCACAAAGATGGCAACGAAATTAATTCAAATCTTATGGAAAGATTGAATCAAATCCCACAAAGATGGCAACGAAATTAATTCAAATCCCACAAAGATAGCAATGAAATTAATTCAAATCTTATAGAAAGATTGAATTAAATCCCACAAAGATGGCAACAAAATTAATTCAAATCTTATGGAAAGATTGAATTAAATCCCACAAAAAGTGGATCTAAATTAATCGCATTGAATCAGTCTTTTCATAACTGACTTGTAGTCTGCACAGTCAGCCTGGTGCGAGTCCATGAGCCCATGAGCCCGAGTCTGACTCCGAGCCCGAGCCCGAGTCCGAGTCCGAGTCGCTAAGCCCCTTTGGGGCTTAGCTCCAAATGAAATTAATCCAAGAGAATGACAAAAGCATTAATGATTAATCCTTGGGGCCTTATTCTTACCTCCTAGTAAAATCACCATATGGTTCCCTCCTTAGGGTCACCACCCCATGTGCATCTCTCAACAACACAACCAGGTATATATATTGAGATAACTCATAGTGCATTTCCGATGTGGGACTAAACTTTTACAAGGTATGTTGAGAGCAAGCTCTCTCCATGTAAAGAAAGCACCAACAATCTCCTACATATCACAACATATATATGTGTCCAGGGTTGAGCGTTCCCCACAGTAACAGTCCATTTTGCATTAGGATAGATGTCGCTGACGACTTGAATCTTCCCGCATGGGTTAAATAACAATATGATACAAGAATGGACTACTCCTTGAATCATACACCATAATTGTAATTCTTTCCGCTCACAAAGTGTAGATACGTGTGCTTCTGGCTACACATTAAAGGCCCTGTGCCAGCCTGGTTTCAGTGTATAATTTTGGACGTCTACAAGTTTACCCTCAAGAGACAGCCTGATATCTCTTTCCATACACTATAGGTGAGTTCTTTATTAAAGAGACATGGCATGAAGCGCTTCCTTGCTGTTTGCCATAAAATATAAAAGAGCAGAACAGTTTTATGGAAGGACTGGACTTTTACTTCACGTTACAAACTCGCTTATACAAAGAAAGCCTAGGGACGAAAGCCTAGGTACAGCAGTCTAAGTACAATTGTTTATTTTAGATTCTGGGGGGTGACGATAGAGGCTCGAGAAAGCGACGGCCGCTCTGCCTTACTCCTTGGACGATCGGTATGCAGCCTTGGCTCGAGAAGATTGCTCGACGTTGAAGGATGCTCTCTTTGCTCTCTCTCTGCTCTTTTCTCTAAGTACTCTGTTGCTCTCTCTGATCTCAAAAAGTGCTCCTATGTACGCCTCTCTCTGTGTGTATCTCTCTCCTTACAAGGGAATGGCACCCTGCTATTTATAGGAATGGGGTGTGATCATTAGGGTTGCAAATGATTGCTTCTCGGAGATGGCGACGGCCTGGAGATTGGTCAATCTAGGCCATTAGTTTTGATTGTGATGAATCTGGACCATTAAGTATAGATTACACCAAATCTCATTAGCAACTAATACTGATTGGAATAAATCTTCCTCATAATGATCTTCTGATGTCTGCGAATAAATTTGATTTATTCTCCTACCATGTGTCCCAAATTATTGAGATTTGACCTAATCTCTGATTACAACAAATCTGGAAGATTGATCGGCTTAGGACACGTGTCCTAGGAGCCACTGGGGGGATCTGAACCGCATGAAGATTGAGCCGCATAAGATTTGGGCCGCATAAGGTCCGGGCCGCATAAGGTTCGGGCCACGTGTCAGTGCTGCTTGGATAGTGGCTCACTCCTTCGAACCATTGGACCGCATGGAGATGATCATTACGAGCCGCATAGGAATGCATCCGCCTGGGCCGCATGGAAATGGCCCTCTTGAACCGCATGGGAAGGCCTCCGCTTGAGCCGCATGAGACTGTTTTGGCCTGATCCGCATGGAACGGCTTCATTCTGAACCGCATGGGAAGTCTTCGCTCGAGCCGCATATGATCGTCCACGTGTCAGGGCCACGTGGCATTTTCTGGATTTCGGAAGATTGTGTCAGAGATCTTCTTCACTTCCCTAGGGGTCTGTCATTATGACAGAGTCATAATTACCACTTTTGTGTCAGGACTGCCACTTTTTTCAGAGTTGTCAGCCGTCACAGCAATTAATACAGAAGGGGAGAACTATTTTTCAAGCCACGTATCTCCTGTTTTGAGCCGCATAGGACGTCTTGAGTCGCATAGCCCCTCGTGCTGCATGAATCTGTGAGCCGCATGGGCTTTCTGAGCCGCATGGAGTTTCCTGGCCGCATGGATCCTACTTTAATATTTTTCATGTTTCTACAAGACCCCCTTCAAAGTTTTCAATTTGCAAAATTGAAATACTTTGAATAAGAAGCATGGTTATATTCTTCTGGCCGCATATGAAGTCCTGGTCGCATGGATGTTTAAGCCGCATAGATAGTTCAGCCGCATGGAGGGCTTAGCCGTATAGCTTCTTGCCACGTGTGCGTGTCTTTAATTGCCTCAAATTTGCTTTTAACGCCGTCTTTAGGGGGAATCCCAAGGGTTGGTTCATTAAATCTCGGGATTTTATGCCCTAGGTGAATCTCCTTTTATGGGAGAGGGGGCGAAATCCAAGAGTAGGTTTTGTCTTTAGACGAGGCGGTTTATTACTCCACGTGTCTTCCCCCTCCTATAAATAAGAGGAGCTTGAGAGAGAGAGGAGTTCTTTACTTCCTCTTTTACTTCGAATCTTCCCCTATTCCTCTCTTCATCTTCTTCTTGACAGATAATGGCGCCCAAGAAGATCGTTGCAGCGAAGAAGGCCGCGTCCTCGTCGACCGCGACGGCGAAGGGAAAAACTGCTTCTACTTCGACTGCAGCTGCTCCTCCACCGATCGTCGTCCACGCGGCTCATCCTGACGTTCATCCCCCCATTGCCGGTAGGAACATTGCACGGGTTAAAGAACCCTAACTGCTATGGCTACGTCGCATGCTTTATGGAGGAGACTTTAACCCCTACCGAAGTGGAATGTTTGTGGGAAATATCCATTATAACAACAGTCTGAAGTCAATGGCTGCCGGCAAGGTGCATACCAGCTGTTCTGTGACGGGATTGGTCCCAGGTACTTTCTTGAATGTTGCGGGCCCTAACTTCATATTTTCTACCGCCGATACTTTTATAAATCAACTTGCTCGGAAGGGCTCCTACCCCGTTGGCCGGTTGATGCTCCCCAGTTGGGTACATCCTATTCCCTCGTGGACCAATCTGTCCATATGGATCTTGCAGAAGTATGAGGCCTTTTTGTGTGAGATTGGCCTTTACCATGCTATCTGAGGCACCAGCCATGGCTTATCCATGAACAAGAAGTTGTCCATGTCTCTGCTGGAGATGTATAACTGCCGTACGGGAACCTTCTATACACCCGTAGGGGAAATAGGGCTTGCGCTCCATGAAATGCACGCGGTCTCCAAGCTTTCTTGGGGGGACGAAGCTTTTGAAGCATATACCCCCACTAATGAGGAACTCAAAGATTTGAAACGACGGTATCCCAGCTTCGTGGCTCTCTACCAAGAGATATTGTGCCACTATAGCACCTGTCATCAGATAGCCCGAAAGGATAGCAACTCGGAAGGGAATGCTCCCCACACCAAGGACTGGGTGCACTATCTTTTACCGACAGATGCCTCAGGTCAAGTTACCTCTCGTCGCCCTCGATCGCGGGAAGCGGTTAAAGACTTGGTGTCGTCGGCTAAGAGAGTAGCCACTACCAGTGACAGATTCGGGAGTAAGACTGACTCTTTTGGTTACTTTTACCAGGATACCTAAGAGCTGTCAGAAAAGGTACTCCTGGCGGGGTTTTTGATGATATGGCTGCGAAATTGTGTAGTCTCCGGAGGGGCTGGTTCTATTGAGAGAATCAGTCAAAACTTCATCCTCCCGGCGGTGAAGTTAGTTTTGCGAATCAGGCTAGCTCTCCTCCCGGCCATGGTATGCAGCATCCATCGTGGACTTCGCACCTTCACATCTAATGTCATCGCTCACGACGTGACCAAGGGTTTTGAACGTACCGAGTTGCCCTATCACTATTTGATGGGGTGGCTGCTGATGCATTATCCATCTTTGATGAGACCGGGCTCTGAAGACGGTATAACTGATGATGACGCATTTATTTTTCGTTACCGTGATGAGCCTTGGGAGTGTGAGACCATACGTGCTTGCCGGATGGCCTTGGCGAGGGCGGATATGTATCATATTTTTGTATCCGTTCCTCGCTTTACTGTGAAGGACATAGAGGCTGTATATCTTGACGGTATTGTGCCTCCTCAACTTCTGGATGGCCAAATGCTCCTATGGCTGCAAAACATTCGCCCCGCACATCTGGTGTACCGTAACCGCAATACAGTTTTTCTGGAGCCTTATCTGCCCAGCAGGTTTGCTCGGCAGTTTGGATACAGCCAACTTTGCCCAGACAACACCAGCTCCTGTCTGGGGTTTTGAAGGTAGCCTTCTTGATGGTATCAGGGCTTGGCAATACTACGATACATTCTATATCCGTACCATTTTCTCGGTCCCTGCCATTAAGGCGTCAGTAGAGATCTTGTACATGGCGGCTTTATATCACGTCATGGCGAACAAACCCTGGTCGGTTTTAACCCAGGTGCCAGTTTTATTGTTGGTACCGGCCTGGAGGAAGGATCTCAAGGGTCCAAGAAGAGAAAGACTAGAGTCGAACTGCCAGATTTGGATTCCGCTGCTGAGGATGATGAAGGCAACGATCATGATAGAGATGACTCTATCCTTCCAGTGGCAGACGTAGAGGTGGATCAGCCGCCGATTTTGTCAGATGGGATGTTAGGGGATCAGTCACCTGTTGTGCCTGGCCCTACTCCAAAATGTAGCAGGCAAGTTTCTCCTGTTGGCGGTATTTTTCGTTCTCGAAAGTTGGTTGCGACCAGACACCGTCAGCTGACTATAAGAGAAAGTGGAGAAGACATTAACCCCGCATCAGAGGTAACCAAGCCACTCCCGAACCTTCCTTCCTTCTTTCCTTTTAGCTTCGATTTTAATCATCTTCTTTCCTTCTTGTAGGTGTCAAGAGAAGAAGAAGAGTTTCAAGATGCCGAGGTGGTAACCAGGAATGACGGGGATTTTAGTAAACCTGTCCCTGAAACTGGAAAATTTTATCAAGATGATGTTGATCGCGTCGTACTTCCCTCCGGGGTGGCTGAGATAGAAGAACCAGCTGAATCTAACTCGGGTAAGGAGGTCATGTCAGCTACGCAAGAGCTGCAGCCTCCATGTTCCTCTCCTGGTTAGATAAGCCGGATCTTGTCCCGTGAGGAGGCCTACCTGCTCTATCATCACATCCTTCAGGTTACGTCGACTGACCATTATTCTGGGCATACAGGTCCGGCCTCTCCGGTGCTAAGGATGGACACTATCGAGACGAACTATATCGAAGGGGCACCGGTGGAGAGGAGTACATTTCCCCTTCTTCCGGCTTGTCTTGAGGGGCCTCTTGTTGGCTCGAGTTCAGAAAATCAGGTGATGGGACGGCCAGGGCAGGGAACGACAGTCCTTTCATCCTCTCCTGTTTGGGTGGCTCCAAGGGTTGACCTCTCAGCCTTACCGAGTATCGAGGCTCTTCGATTGGCGGAGGAAGAGTTATCCGTTATCTGTACGTCATCCTGCTCGGATTCCATCCCCCTGGTGGCAAGTTCTAGCATTACTCCTCCGATATTGCCGGCCACGCTTCCTCTGACGCCGTCCTCTACAGAGGTCTTGGATGATGCGTTACAGGACGTAGTTGCCAGCTTTCACCGTCATTTGAGGAGGGAAATAACGACTATTATGGAAAGAGGGACCTCTTTCGTCTTGTCCCGGCAATATGCCCAGGGTCAAATTAATTTTCTAAAGACTCTTCTTGGTGGTGCGGGACTGGCTGCGCTCTTGGAGGCGAAGTTATTGGAGACTGAGCAGTTGGTGGCCCAGCTGCAGGTGCTGCGGTATGCTAATTTGTCTGCTGTTATAGATCGTGAGCGTGGCTCTCTCACTGCTACTATAGAGACGACAAGGGCTGCTCGAGATAAAACTAGGCCGACCGTACTGAAGGACCTTCGTAATCTGTCTAATCGATATGATCAATTGAGCCGTGAGGGCGAAGATGTCATAGCTCGAGAAGCGACTGCCTCCCGTAGGATCACCGAGACACGAGAGCAGATCCTTGAGCTTCAGAGGAAGCTAACTTTCTTGGAGTCTGAACTTGAGACTGCCCGTATTGATAAGGAGCTGATTATTCAGGAGGCTGACAGAGTCAATCGAGCTTTGACTGACTTGGAAGTGGCCCTGAAGAAGTTGGAGGATGACTGGCAGGAGCTCATGGGCTTGGATAACAAAGAGCGGTTATCCCGGGAGGTTGAGCGTCGAGTTAAACAGCAACTCGACCAGGAGGCCACCTTAGTGACGAATCGTCTTTTGGAGTTATATAATGCTGAGCTATAGTCGACATTTTCTTCTTGTTTTGTTCTTGTTTTCTTTTTGAAAGGGACATGGTCCCAAAAGATGTAATGCTTTTTTCTTCCTTCAAATAGAGAGTACTTTCCATTCTACCCTTCATTTGCATTGCTTGTTGTACCTGTGATATTGTGGTGATGTTTTTCCCGTCTTGGGGACTTTTTGTGGACCTGTTACCCATAGCATACCTTGGTTTTAGGTACGGATAACAAGTTTGGTCAGGATATCTGAAACAGCCATGGCAAAGTAGTCATGGGTGCTCTCGGTATTGGAAAAAAGAATGCCGTAGAGCAGCTGGGCTCCCGGGACATGATGAGATGGTGGATTTATGCTAAGAAACTTAGCAGAGGATATTCGTGGGCCTATTATCCTTGGCGTACCCTGGTTTAGGATTCGGATAATAGGATTAAAGGAAACCAACATATTTGCTCAAAGGTTATAAGGACATGGCAATCATGAGGGTTTTATCGTGGAATCTTCATGCTCAGAGGTAATGAGGACATGGCAGGAGTGACTTCTCGGAGGATATTTGTGGTCAACATAGGACATTTGTGGTCAACAGAGGTCATTTGTGGTCAACAGAGGATATTTGTGGTCAACAGAGGACATTTGTGGACCTATTATCCTTGTCGTACTCCGGTTGTGGGTACAGATAATAGGTTGAAAGGGAACCGACATACTTACTCAGAGGTAATGAGGACATGGCAAGTATGAAGGTTTCTTCTACGGAGCCTTCCCACTCAGAGGTAATGAAGATATGGTAGGAGTGGGCTCAATAAAGAGGGGGTACATAAAATGACTCAGAGGTAATGAGGACATGGAAGTTCTATGTAGGGGGTGATTTGTTTTTGGCGGAAGTGAAACGACTCAGAGGTAATGAGGACATGGCCATTTTGGAAATTTGTGGATCGCCTACCCTTTTTTGTGTACTGGAAGTGTGGGTATTGGATCATGGGGTAGGATCTTCTCCAGGAAAAAAGTTCAGAGATATGATCATACATGACTTTCTATCTGAAAGAGTGACCGGGATGTGAGTTCAGAGGCACCATCGGGTACATGACTCGATATTATGAAAGCGTGAGTTCAGTGGCACCAGCGGGCACATGACTCGATAATCTGGAATGTTGAAAAATGAGTTCAGCGGCACCAAAGGGTACGCGACTCGAAAATCTGGAGAATAATGAGGGTGAGTTCAGCGGTACCAGCGGGTACGTGACTTGAAAATCTGAAGAATCATGAGGGTGAGTTCAGCGGTACCAGCGGGTACGTGACTCAAAAATTTAGAAAATTGTCGTCTAGACATAGTATTTCTTCAAGAACTTGCCATTGACGGGCAACATGAGCAAGTCTCCGTTTTGCTTGGCGAGGCGGTAAGCACCGTTGGAGAATACGGCCTCGATGATAAATGGACCTTCCCATTTTGGCTGGAACTTGCCGGCGGTCTTGTGAGTCATGACCATCGGCCTCCGGACTGCCAGAACAATATCACCCACTTTGAATGTCCTAATTTTGACCTTCTTGTTGAAGGCTCCAGAGATGCGTGCTTGATATAGCTCGATCCTTTGCTGAGCCATGAGGCATTTTTCATCTAAGGCCTCCAACTCTTGTAGTCGGCGTCGGTAGTTATCATCCGTCATCAATTGATAAGTGAGGGCGACACGGAGCGAGGGTATTTGAGTCTCTAATGGGAGAACTACCTCACTCCCGTATACCAGGGAAAATGGTGTATTTCCGGTAGCTGTTCGGACTGTAGTACGGTACGCCCATAAACATTCACCGAGCTTCGTATTCCAGTCGCGTTTATTGGAAGAGACAAACTTCTTAAGGAGTTTGATGATTGTTTTGTTGAATGCCTCTACCAATCCGTTCGCTGCTGGGTTGTATGGTGTCGAAGCAATGTTCTGGATGCGATGTTTGTCGCAGAACTGATAAAAAGTGTGGCTTGCAAACTGCGGACTATTATCGTGGATGATCCTCCGGAGCAGTCCAAAGCGATAGATGACGTGATGCTTGAGGAAGCTGATCACGTTCGAAGTCTTTACTTCTGCGAGTGGAATAGCCTCTGCCCATTTGGAGAAGTAATCCGTGATCGCAAGTATGAAGCGATATCCCCGGAAGGAAGGTGGAGTAATCGGACCGATGATGTCCATCCCCCATGCTTCGAATGGCCAGGATGCCACTGTCGGATGTAGAAATTTGGATGGTTGGTGAATGAAGTCCACGTGGACTTGGCAGGCTTTGCACCTTCTTACGTAGTCTATCGCATCTGCTACCATCGTGGGCCAGTAGTAGCCCATTCGGCGAAGACGGTCTTACAATTTAGGACCAGGCTGATGGGCCCCGCAGACACCGTCATGCGCTTCTCGTACGGCCTCTTTGGCTTCTGCGTTTGACAGGCACCGAAGCAATAATCCATCGTAGGACCGTCGATACAACATTTTCGTCTCTGTATCGTAGAAGAATCTGAGAGAATGCCGTCTGATGGAGGTGGCTTCCTTCGGGTTCTCGGGCAGGATGTCGTAGACGACAAAGTCAATGAATGTTTGTCTCCAATCTGGGACATCATCAATCATCTGAGTGGAATAACTTGCCACGAATTGAACGTTGTTCTTGGGGCAGACCAGTTTGTGGCCTACTACGTCTACCGATTGATGAGTATGATTTAGCACTGCTAGGGAAGCGGCCAGACCTGCTAAGGCATCGGCTTCGATATTTCGGAGTCTGGAGATGTGTTCGATGAAGAACCCCTCGAACGACGAGATGATGTTGATTGCTATTTGGTGATAAGGAATCATGTCTTCGTGGCGAACTTCGTATGAGCCCCGGATTTGATTGACGATTAACTGAGAATCGCCGTATGCTTCAAGATATTCTACCCCCAGCTCCCTTGCAAGTTGGAGGCCAATGACCAGAGCGTTGTACTCGGCCACATTGTTAGAGCAGGGCTCCGTGAGGGAGTAAGCGCGATTGATCACCAATCCGGTAGGGGAAACCAGTACCACCCCAACTCCGACGACGATGTTGCCCTTAGGTCCAGTTCTCGAAGCGTCGTCGAAGAACATTCGCCATATATCATCGTGAGAGGTTGCATGCGAGTCGGCGACCTCATCTGGGATCTCTTTATATATTCTGGACGACTCCGAGCCCGGGTGGGCTGCCAAAAAGTCTGCCTGGGCTTGACCTTTGACCGCCTTTTATGGGACGAAGATCATATGGTAGGGGGATAGCAATATTGCCCATGTAGTGAGACGAGCGCTGAGTGCCCCTGGTTTAGTCGTGAGGACCCTGAGAGGGTTGACCCGTGAGATCACATGTATCGTTTGTCCGGTGACATAGTGCCGTGTCTTCTGAATAGCGAACACTAGGGCAAGGCATTCCTTCTCCACAGCAGTGTATCAGTGGCCCGATCATCATTCGGCTGAGGTAAGATATGGCCTGTTCATGGCCTGCATCGTTGTTTTGTGCTAGCCGAGCTCCGAGGGAGTGCTCCATTGCTCGTACGTAGAGCATGAATGGTTTTCCAGCAACCGGGGCCACCAGGACTGGAGGGTTCGACAAATATTCTATGATGCTGTCGAAGGCCCGCTGGTATTCTTCGTCCCATACGAACGAGATGCCTTTTTTCATGAGGTGGGTGAATGGCCGACATCGCCCAGAGAGGTTAGAAATGAACCTCCTGATGTATGCTAGCCTCCCTTAAAGGATTCTGAGTTCGCGGAGATTTCTCGGGAGACCCATCTCCATAATTGCCTTTGTCTTCTCAGGGTCTACATGGATACCCTGGGCGGTGATGATGAAACCCAAGAAGTTTCTGCCGGATACGCCTAGGAAGGACTTCGTAGGGTTCATTTTTAAATTGTGCGCTCGCATCAGGTCAAATATCGTCCTCAGATCCTGCAGATGGTCTCCCTTACGGCGACGCTTGACGGCGATGTCATCAACATAGCACTCCACAGTCTTGCGTAAGTGGTCCCTGAAGATGATACTCATGGCTCATTGATATGTGGCGTCAGTATTCTTTAAACCGAAAGGCATGACTGTGTAGCAATACGTGCCAATCGGTGTTCGGAATGATGTGTGCTTTTCGTCGTCAGGGGACATCTTGATTTGGTTGTACCCCGAGAAGCCATCCATGAATGACATACGTTCAAAGCCGCAGGTATTGTCAATCATGATGTCCGTGATAGGGAGGGGGAATTCATCTTTGGTGCATGCCTCGTTCAGATTGTGGAAGTCAATACAGATTCGAATCTTCCCATTCTTCTTGAGGACGGGTACTATGTTGGCGACCCAATCCGGATGTTGTTCCTCATGAATGAAGCCGCTGGCTATCAGTTTGTTGACTTCGGTTTCGATCGCATCCATGATGCCTGGGCGGAAGCGTCGCTGTTGTTGCTTGACTGGCTTTGCGTTCGGCCGAATGTTGAGCTTGTGAAGAGCAATATCGGGATTTAACCCCGACATGTCTTCATAGCTCCATGCGAACACATTAATGTATTCTTTGATAGGTTCCAGCAGTGATTCTAGTTTTTCGTCTGTTAAACTTTTACTGACGAACATTGGTTTTGGGAAAGATTCGCTGCCGAGGTCGACCTGGATAACCTCATCTTCAGTAGGAGGTTCCCTCAGTTCGAACCACTTTTCCTATTGCGCATCCAACTGCTGGGCCTACGGCTCTAGCTCAAGGATTTCGAGGATGTCTTCGTCTTCTTCATAAGCGTCGGCGAATGACAAGTTGACTGACAAGACTTGTCTGAATACATCTCCGATGCTGGTATCAGAGTCAGTAATTGGTGACCCGGTCGAATGTGAATGCCAGTCACATTCTTCATCTGAATTTTCAGGGGTCGTCGTGGGTGTTACATACCCTAATCCACATCGAGTCTTGCTATAGTAATCTCGTGGTTTGCCAGCCGGGACCGGGGGCTTCAAAGGTAATCGTCGTCCAGTACCGTAGTTCAAACCTGGTGTCGTTTCCAGATCATACCCCTGTTTCTGCATGAAATATTTAGATTGGGGGCTATAAAGATACAGAGGTAGTCTCCCGGCATCCGATCCAAGGTCGACTTCTTCTATAGTGAAGGGATACGGATCGTCCTTCCGGCCGAAGATGATTGGATGGTCCCCTCCCTCGATTATTCGGTAAGCATCTTCTACAGGAGTAAGCTGGATTTTGGTGTAGACATTTGTCACCTGTATGTGTAGGTGAGTGCCTATACCGTGTTCCATAGCGTACATTGTACAAAGCTTATTAAGCTCGAGGTAGTTCAAAGATAGCCCTTTATTGATGAAGTAAGGTATCTTTTCTAGGGGGATTACATCATCTGCGGAGGAAACATCAGTGTGGGCAGCCACATACTTGGCTAGCTTTGGTTCCTCTTCGGCTACCCCCTGTGTGAATGAAGACTGAGAGGACAACCTGGGAAGCTTGATTGTCAGCGGTTCAGCTGATGGTGCTGAGCGTGGAGTTGTTGGCAGACTAGCGACCCCCAGTTTGGTACTCGATATGGGGCAGGGAGTGGCTGGTTCGTTGGAACCGTCAGACCTTGTATCGGGGTAACGACCCTTCTTGGGAAGGCGTATCGTCATCGACTTGTCAGAGGGATTGAGCTTCTCCGTCTGCGGCTGGCCGGTTCTCGGCAGCCTGATTGTCAGTGGCTCCGTTGTAGGTCTTGGCACTTGGCCAGACCTTGGCAGCCGGATTATCATATGCTCTTCTTGTGCCGAGAAGCTGATTGCGTCCTTACGCAGAGTGGCGGTAAGGGGTGCAGACCTGCCCGGTTTGCGAGCTTGGAGGTGGATCGTCAGAGGCTCTTCTGATCCTGTGGCTGTCTCGGTACTATCTTGTACATCTCCTTCACCAAGATGCTTCTTCGATTTTTCTTACAGACAGGAGTCTGAGTAGTAAGATTTGACCCCTTTTAAGGGATCGATATCAGCAAATTCTGTCCTCACGAAGCCGTATTTGTCGACATATTTGATGCACTGGTGCAGCGTGGAAGGTACGATCATATAATCATGTATCCACGGGCGCCCCAAGAGGATGTTGTAAGAAGTGTCTGTATCTATGACGTAGCATGTGACTTCGGATTGGAGGTCACCAATTTGATACTTCAGACGAATCATCCCAATAGGGTAGCTCCTGCCCGAATTGAAACCGCTAATGGCGGTACTTGTAGGCGTCAGGCGATGCATTGGGATGCGGAGATGATGTAGCAGACCCTTTGGGATAATGCTTATGGAAGAGCCAGGATCAATGTGCATCCGATCCACCCTTACGTCGCCGATGTATCCAGTGTAGTATAGTGGGCGATCGTGCAGATTAGTTTTGATGAACATGTCCTACGGAGTGAAGACGATGTTGGGCATTGCTCCCGTGCAGGCGCTGTCTTGGAGATCTGCAGGCGGGTTTCCTCCCGTGAGGTTAACTTGAGCCAGGTATGCGTCGGCATTTTGGAGTGCATCGCTCAAAAGCCGTACGAACATCCTTGGAGAGTCTCAGGAGCTCGTATAATGGTAATTTGGTCGGTATGTTGGCCAATTGTGCCAAGATGTCGAAGTTGTAGGGCTTCTCCAACCCTTGGGCTGCCTCTTTTCGGAGGGATTTGTCGAAGCGAGTCTCCCTCGGCCTAGGCTTGTCAGTCGTCAAAGGATGAGCCGGTCCGGAGCATCAGTTGTCGTGGGTTGATGATCTTCAACTGGATTGTCAACCCCAGGTTGGGATTGTGCCCCAAACCGCGTGACGACGGCTGTAGCTTCCTCGATGTCTGCCGAGATTGTGTGGCAGGTCCTGACTTTTTTACTTTTCTTCTTGTAGGTGGAAGATGGTGTGGGCCGAGTCACTTCCGATACCAAGTCTGGATGGATCCACATGACCTTCCCTCGTGATGTGGTGAGGGGTACTAGACCCGCAGCCTGATCTCGGGGAGGTGGAAGATTAGCAATCTCCATTATCGCCAGAGGGATGGGGACTACCCCGTCTTGAGTTTCAGTCGGAGAGAAGCTGCCGAATTGTACCGACACCATATTGATTGCAACTGTTACCTCTTCGAAATCGATCGCCAAAGCGTTCGAATCGATGAGGTTTTGGATGTACCGTTTCAGCTGGTAGCAATCGTGTATGGCATGGTGGATGTAGCGATGGTAATGGCAGTACTTTGGGTTCTCCATCTCTGCCGGCCACGGTTCCCGTCTTGGTGGAGGAAGCTGGATTCTGTCTCCACGTGACCGTCTTCGATGGAGTACGTAATTTGCGGCCATTGTTTGTCTGCTGGCTTTGGCTCAGGTTTTTGTGCTGTATCGGCCACCATAGCCTGCTTGCCCCTGCCATCCCGATTGTTGGAGGGGCTACCCCCATTATCATTGTTGGGTCGCTTGCCCTTGTTCACTCCGTCCGAGATGTGCAATCCCAGTTGGCGAGCCTTCTTCAATCGTTCTTCGGCGCTTGTGGCACTAATGATGAATGTCTTCCAATCCTTGAATTGACTTTCACCCATCCAGAGACTGATTGTTGGAAGTAGTCTCTTTTGGCAAATTTCAATCAAGGAGGAATCCGGGTTTCTAGACGGCAACTTCATTGCGGTTTGGCAAAACCGCTCGATGTAGTTCCTTGTCAGCTCTTTCTCCCCTTGGACGATGTCCATGAGGGTGGACATGGTGATGTCCTGCCCTACTTCGTAGAATATCTCTAAGAACATGCGCTTGAAGCCGGCGAAGGAGTGGATGCTGTTGTCCGGCAGATTACGATACCAGTCGAAGGCGACTCCTTCTAATGCCCCGATGAATAATCATGTGAGAATGGCATCGTCATAGGGCAGATGGTCGATAGTGACCTCGAAGTAAGTGATGTACCGACTTGCTGAGGTCTTACCATCATAAGGATTGATATTGAACGGCTTATATCTTGGTGGGAATGGAACATCCCTCCATGCAGCAGGGTATGGTTGCCGTATTCTGAGGTCTTGAGAGTTTTCTCGAGCGTGGAACATGGCTCGGAGCTCCTAGACCTCTCTTCTCGCTTCATGTGCTTCATCCACGGCGGTGGGGGTCGTTATTTTCGGAGAATTGTTGCCCAGGTTCGGTGCCGCTGAGTTCGAGTTCGCATTAACCGTGGGACCCGCACTTGTTTGGACAGGCGTCCCTCCTTAGAGATTTGGAAGGGCCGCTTTGATCTCGTCTACAGACTTGACCAAGGTATGTAGTATGGCTTCTAGAGTGTCGATGCGTTGGCGATCACTTGAACCACCTTGGTTGCTGTCTGTCATGAATACCGTCTTCACATGAGGAGAGATAGACGGAGCGGTGGAGGAAGCGCCCTCTGAATCGTATCCCTGTAGTGAGAAGTCATCGGGGTATGTGGGTATATTCCCTTCTGACTCAGACTCGGAAGGAACAGTACCTCCAGTCTCCGAGTTCGCCTCGTCATGGGAGTTGTGGACATCCTCGGAGACGTCGAGGTTTGCTACATCCGATGGGAGAGTTGTCTCCCCCAGCTTGTCTTCTTGGAACATCGGGTTGCTGTGGAGGCTCGGAGGGGTGCTACCCCCAGCCCCAGCAACCCCCTGTATTATGGACGACGAATCCTCCACTATAGCAGATTTCGTCTTAGAACGAGTACCTTGGAAAACTCCGGTGGTGGGCACCCGCTTAGACGACAGTCTTTTAGTCACAGTGGTTGAGATCTTCGGGCTGGGAACATTCGTCTTCTTCCCCCTTCTATCGGCGGGGACTTTCTGAGCAGAGTTGCAGAAGACGACGGGTAGTGCCTCGTCTTCTGAAGATGGCTGTTGCAGTCTTTGAAAGACAGACTACCGGTCTTCTTGCATCGTCGTGCTATTGCAGCAGCAGTTGACGATAACTTGGGTACAGTGACGTCCGTGGGAGGACTCTTTGCACCCCGATACATCTTATCTTTCCTTGCATTTGTGGAGGATGGCCTCACGTAAGTCAGATGGGTCTGGACCGACCATGTTTGCTCCCGGGATTTTGGAAGACTTTTGTGAACCTCTCTGTCCGTCTGCCGCTGAGGGCTGGACTCTAGTGGTTCTGTACAACTTCCCATCCGAGGCCCGCGTAAAAGTATGTTGAATGCTCGGATGGTCAGAGGTCAGATCAGCGGACCGAACTTGCCAGGCTCGCGCTGCTTTAGACTTCTTCGCTCTAGTGCATAAGGGCACATGTAGGAAGAGTCTAAGTGATACTGGAGAGAGTCAAACATATCTTCTTGGGAGCACAAGAGATCAGGACCGTACGAGACGCGGTCGAAGAGAGAGCCACGTGGAGTAGGCGCCATGCGGCTGTCATCATTGGTCCGTATGCGGCTGGCGGACGTAGCCGCATAGGCTTTCTTCATGCGGCTGGGAGTCTCAGCCGTATGGGTCTTCTTTATGCGGCTGGATGATCTGGCCACATGGATTTTCTTCATGTGGCGGGTAGATTTACCCGCATGAGCCTCCTACATGTGGTTGGCAGATTTGGCCACAGGAGTGCTCGGCTTCTTCTTGAGGCGCATAGAGTCGCTCTTTGTTCCTACAAGTCCAGCATCGTAGTGCTTTCCTTTGCCGGTCTTGGGGACAGCAGAGTTCTCTACGGCTTGAAGTGGAGCCGCATGAGAATCGCCCTCGCCGTCTTGGGTAGCAGAGAGTACCCCGTCCAGAGCTTGTGGGGGAGCAAATGATTTTGGCCTCCACTCACAGTGGGCTTTCTTTGTGCGTGTTCGCTTCTGGATCGGACCAGCACTTCCTTCAGAGACCATCACTTCAAACGCCTGTTGGTCGAAACAGACGACCATCGTCTGTTGCGTGGAGCCAAGCTTGGCTGCATCCTACTACATCACCAACTCCTCAGCCGTGGAGAAGTTTATCCCCAGCAGAGTCGCCATCGTGTTTGCCATGAAATATAAAAAAGCAGAACAGTTTTATAGGAGGACTGGACTTTTACTTCATGTTATAAACTCACTTTTACAAAGAAAGCCTAGGGACGAAAGCCTAGGTACAGCAGTCTAAGTACAATTATTTATTTTAGATTCTGGGGGGTGACGATAGAGGCTCGAGAAAGCGACGGCCGCTCTGCCTTACTCCTTGGACGACCGGTATGCCGCCTTGGCTCCAGAAGATTGCTCGGCGTTGAAGAAATGCTCTCTTTGCTCTCTCTCTCTGCTCTTTTCTTTAAGTACTCTGGTGCTCTCTCTGATCTCGAAAAGTGCTCCTATGTACGCCTCTCTTTGTGTGTATCTCTCTCATTGCAAGGAAATGGCACCCTGCTATTCATAGGAATGGGGTGTGATCATTAGGGTTGCAAATGATTGCTTTTCGGAGATGGCGGCGGCCTGGGGATTGGTCAATCTAGGCCATTAATTTTGATTGTGATGAATCTGGACCATTAAGTATAGATTACACCAAATCTCATCAGCAATTAATACTGATTGGAATAAATATTCCTCATAATGATCTTCTGATGTCTGCGAATAAATTTGATTTATTCTCCTGCCACGTGTCCCAGATTATTGAGATTTGACCTAATCTCTGATTGTAACAAATCTGGGAGATTGATCGGCTTAGGACACGTGTCCTAGAAGCCACTGGGGGATCTGAACCGCATGAAGATTGAGCCGCATAAGATTTGGGCCGCATAAGGTTCGGGCCGCATAAGATTCGGGCCACGTGTCAGGGCTGCTTGGGTAGTGGCTCCCCCCTTCGAACCATTGAACCGCATGGAGATGATCATTGCGAGCCGCATAGGGATGCATCTACCTGGGCCGCATGGAAATGGCCCTCTTGAACCGCATGGGAAGGCCTCCGCTTGAGCCGCATGAGACTGTTTCGGCCTGAGCCGTATGGAACGGCTTCATTCTGAACCGCATGGGAAGTCTTCGCTCGAGCCGCATATGATCGTCCACGTGTCAGGGCCACGTAGCATTTTCTGGATTTCGAGAGATTGTGTCAGAGATCTCCTTCACTTTCCTAGGGGTCTGTCATTATGACAGAGTCATAATTACCACTTTTGTGTCAGGACTGCCACTTTTTTCAGAGTTGTCAGCCGTCACAGCAATTAATGCAAGAGGGGAGAACTATTTTTCAAGCCACGTGTCTCCTGTTCTGAGCCGCATAGGATGTCTTGAGTCGCATAGCCCCTCGTGCCACATGAATATGTGAGCCGCATGGGCTTCCTGAGCCGCATGGAGTTTCCTGGCCGCATGGATCCTTCTTTAATATTTTTCATGCTTCTACACTTGCAGTGCTACGCCGCTATGACATGGCCTGAAGCCGAGGTATTACCCCTACCTGGGAACCTCATCGTAGTGTCATACTACTATAGCATGAGGTCTCAGCCTCTTTGTAGTGCCATTCTACTCAGCATGAAGCCTAAGGCTTCCTTGCAGTGTTACGCCGCAACGACATGGCTTACAAGGCCGAGGCTTTACCCCTACCTGGGTACCTCATCGTGGTGTCGTGCCACTGTAACATGGGGTCATCCTCCCCTTTGTAGTGCTGTCTACAACTTTTTAATTACGTCATACAGCATTAGGCTACCTGCCTATTTGCGGTGCTACGCCGCTATGACTTGGCTTGCCAAGCCGAGGCATTACCCCAGACCTGGGAACCTCATGGTGGAGTCACCCCACTGTATCATGGAGTTTCACTCCTTGTAGTGCTGCTCTACCGTACTTCCTGTAAAACACACCAGGCATTCACTCTGCCTGAGAGAACTCATTAAGGCGTTTAAGCCAACCTTCCACAGGATCTATTTTTTTTCACAGAAAATACATAGTAGACAACAGTGGTTATGGGTCCGTATCCGTTCCATGTTCTAGAGAACAAGTAACCACTGTTACCTGATAGTTTCCCAGTTAGTGAACCTCCTTTGAACCAAAAGTTAGATGCCTAGCAGATTTCTCTTTGAACTAATAGCATAAAACTTTATGGTAGGATTACAAAGACACACTATCAGAATGCCTTCAAGCCCATTTTACAAGCTGTGTCATCGACCAACGGGCACTTGAGGCCCTTTGTGAACGGATCTTCCAGGTTCTCCTGACTCCGAACATCAATCACTGTAATTACACCTCTTTTGATAAGATCGTGTACTGCCTTGTGCTTCAACCGCACAGTCCTCTTCTTTCCATTGAAGAGGTCATTTGATGCCACCGCCGCAGTCGCCTGATTGTCACAGTATATCGGTATCGCCGGTATCTGAGCCCCAACTACTGGAAGATCATACATGAGCTCCCAAAGCCATTCTGCTTCATCTGCTGCAGTTTTAAGTACATAGAATTCAGATTCCATGGAGGAACGAAAGAGTATAGTCTGCTTCTTCGACTTCCACGATATAGCAGCTCCACCCAAGGAAAAGACATATCCAACTGTGAATCCCTCGCTTTCCACCTCTGAACACCAGCTAGCATCACTGAAGCCTTCCACTACTGTCGGATACCCGTTGTAGTGCAGTACATATGTCTGAGTCTTCTTGAGATATCTCATCACCCGCTTCACAGCTTTCCAGTACTCAACCCATGGGTTGCTTGTGAACCGACTCAGCATTCCTACGGCGAAAGCTATGTCAGGCCTTGTGGCAGTGGTTGCGTACATTAAACTTCTGATAATGCTAGAATACTCCAGCTGCCTGGCGCTTTCCCTCGAGTTTGGCTTCAGCTTCTGATCACACCTATATGGCGTATCGATCCCTGGAAGATCCTTATACCCATAGCGTGTGAGCATCTTCTTAATGTAGTGAGATTGTGACAGCGCTACTCCAGTGTCTGTCCGGATGATCTTTATGCCCAAGATGACATCTGCATCCCCCAAGTCCTTCATATTGAACTTGGTTGAGAGGAACTTCTTTGTCTCCGTGACATAGCCTATATCCGTCCCTAGGATTAGCATGTCGTCCACGTATAGACAAACGATGATTCCTCTTCCATCAGCGAACTTTGTGTAAACATATTTGTCCGTCTCGCTGACTCTGTAGCCGTTTGACCTAATAACTTTGTCAAACTTCTCATGCCACATCTTGGGAGCTTGCTTCAAACCATACAATGATTTCACCAACTTGCATACTTTGTCTTCAAGATCATTGACGATAAATCCATCTGGCTATTGCATGTAAATCTCTTCGTCAGCTCCCCATTCAGGAATGCTGTCTTTACATCCATCTGATATATCACCAACTTATGTATGGCTGCTAGAGCGATTAACATCCTGATGGTGGTCATCCGAGCTACTGGAGCATACGTGTCAAAGTAGTCTATCCCCTGTTTCTGAGAAAATCCCTTGGCAACCAGCCTGGCCTTGAACTTGTCAATAGTTCCATCTGCATTCATCTTCTTCTTGAAGATCTATTTACATCCGACAGGCTTTTCTCCTTCAGGTAGATCTACCAACACCCATGTGTTATTGGAGGTGATAGAGTCAAACTCGTCATTCACTGCCTCCTTCCAGAAGATAGCATCTCTGGTCTTCATCGCCTCATCATAGGTAAGCGGATCTGCTTCCACATGATAGGTGACAAAGTCATTTCCGAAGTCTTTAGGTCTCCTCGCTCACTTTGCTGACGGCTCTGCGAGTTCTGGTACAAGAGTTGTTTCATCAACAACAGCTTCTTCTTGGACTACTGGCCCATATGAGATTTCAGTCTCATTTACACCTACATCATTTTTCGGAATGTCCGAAAGAACAATATTTTTGTCTTTTGCAAACTTGTCTTCAAAATATTCAGCATCGCGAGATTCGATGATATGATTTCAATTAATATCAAGAAATCTCCGAGCATCACTCTTCTCGGCATACCCCAAGAAGATCGCCTTCAAAGTCCTTGTCCCCAGCTTCTGAATCTTCAGATCTTGAAGCTTCACATACGCCAGACACCTCCACACTCGAATGACATTCAAGTTTGGTCTGACTTTGAACCAGAGTTCATGAGGAGTTACGTCCGAAGTTGCATATGGCACTCTATTCATAATGAAAGTGGCCGTTAATGCAGCTTCTCCCCAGTAGCATTTTGAAAGACCTCCAGTAAGCAGCATTGAATTCACCATTTCTGTTAATGTTCGATTCTTCGTCTCTGCTACTCCGTTGGATTGAGGAGAATATGGAGCAGTAGTCTCGCATATGATTCCATATTCTTTGCAGAACGATGCGAAGTCATGAGACCTGTACTCCCCACCTCGATCACTTCTCAACCTCTTGAGTTTTTGTCCAGTCTGTCGTTCAGCTTCGGCCCTGAACTCTCTGAACTTCTTGAAAGCTTCATCTTTAGTCTTGAGCAAGTAGACGAACGCGTATTTTGAGAAGTCGTCGATGAAGGTTATGAAATACTTCATCCCAGCCTTCGTGGAGAAATGTTTGAAGTCACAGATATCGGAGTGTACTAACTCCAGAAGATCTGTGCTTTGATTGACCCGATGTAAGGGTTTCCTTGTGATCTTCGTCTGAGCACATACTTCACACTTCTCCACCTTACCCCCACATTTGGAGATAAGTCCTAGACTAGACATTTTGTTAATTCTTTTACAATGAACATATCCTAGTCTATTATGCCACAACTCAAGAGAATAATCAGAAAATACAACTGCATTAATGTCATCAAACTGGTTGACAAGCTGAATTTTAAACATTCCTTCGGTTTGATAAGCCTTCCCGAAGTATGTTCCCTTCTTCGACATCACCATCTGACCAGCATTGATGTCCATCCTTAAGCCTGCGTTGCAGAGCAGGCTCCCAGATCAGGTTCTTGGCAATCACCGGAACATGCTTCACACCTTGAAGCATCAGAGTGTTCCCAGAAGTGAGTTTCAGCTCCACAGTCCCGATCCCAGAACTTCAGCTTGGGCCTGGTTCGCCATGATAACCTTCTCAGATATCGGCTGGTACGTGACGAACCATTCATTGCCAGAACATACATGGCAAGTCGTACTAGTGTCTATCCACCAGTCAGAGTCAACCCCCACAGTTGTGTCCTGTGCGATCATAGCAACAATGTTAGACACCAATGAAACCTTACTAGGCTCACCTTTCTATGATTGTTTAGGCTTGGATCTGCATTCACTCTTGTAGTGGCCTTTCTTGCCACAATTGAAACAAGTCACTTGGGACTTGGACTTCTGTTGCTTGAATGAAGGACCCTTCACTTTTAGATTGGTGAAGTCATTCTTCTTGTGAGAAGCTGCTTGCTTCCCCTTGGGATCTCTCGTCTGTACTAGATTGGCCTTAGCCAACTGTTTGGACAAAGTGTCCATCTTTTGTTGGGAACGCATCTCGTCCTCAACATGGATCTCTTGAAGTAGATCTCCCAAGCTAATGTCTAGCTCCTTTCAGAGCATCCTTGCATAGAAGGTACTCCATCTAACAGAAAGTTTTCAGACGATCCCTCCAACGATAAACTTGTCGGGAAGGGGCATCTCTTCGTCTTCCAGTTTCTGACGCAGCTTCAGAAATTCTTTCACCTATGGCAACATGGACTTTTCGTCCTCAAAGAGCAATTTGTGATATTTTTCAACCACAAACATCTTGCTCCTGTTCCTGTCTTCTTAATGCAGGTTTTCCACATACTCCCATATGTCTCTGGCAAATTTCTTTTTCGAGTAGGATTCTGCCAGGGAATCCTCCATAGCATTCAGGATGAGAAGCCTACAGATGCTATTTTTCCTTCTCCATTTGGCCTGGAGTTTGGTAGCCGCATTGATTGCGGCAGTAGACCCAGTATCTGTAACAGAAGGTTCTTCCTCCAACAGTACATGATCAACGTCTTTGAGTTGAAGAGTTAGATAAATCTTTCTCTTCCATACTTGATAATGCTCTCCATTGAACTTTTCTAACTTACAGTAGTCCGATTGGACGACCGAAGCATTAATGTTTTCCATCTACAAGGATTTTTCTTTGAGATTGTTAGTCCCAGGGCTTGACCAAAGATGGAAAACTGATACAATCGAGATCTGAGATATCACACAAAAAACTTTGTAGTGATCAAACTCAAGATCTCTGATGATACAAAAAACCAAATAGCCAGATTATAATATGAAGGAGAGAAATAGAGAAGAGAAGATCTCTCGTTCTTCCTTGCAAATGTGTTGCAATTGGGACAGAACGAGTTACAATAATCTAGAGAAAGAAAAGATGAAGAAAAGTTGCTGGGGTGTCAAAACACCGTTGCTCAAAGCAAGATTCGCCCCACAAGAATTGCTTCAAGGAACCAGCAAGTTGAAAAACTTGTGGAACGCTCGAAGTCACCTCTGTTCTGACTCCTCGGATGGACTTGCAATGGCGGTAGAAGCGCCCTCTCTCTCTTTTTTCTGACTTATAAAATTCGTAGTCCCTCACAAAGGAGGCCAAAAGAGAGTATATATAGAGAGAGGGTGGAAACCCTAACCGCCTTTTCAGTTATGGAAAGATTGAATTAAATCCCACAAAGATAGCAATGAAATTAATTCAAATCTTATGGAAAGATTGAATTAAGTCCCACAAAGATGGCAACGAAATTAATTCAAATCTTATGGAAAGATTGAATCAAATCCCACAAAAATGGCAACGAAATTAATTCAAATCCCACAAAGATAGCAATAAAATTAATTTAAATCTTATGGAAAGATTGAATTAAATCTCACAAAGATGGCAACGAAATTAATTCAAATCTTATGGAAAGATTGAATTAAATCCAACAAAAAGTGGATCTGAATTAATCGCATTGAATCAGTCTTTCCATAACTGACTTGTAGTCTGCACAGTCAGCCTGGTGCGAGTCCATGAGCCCATGAGCCCGAGTCCGAGTCCGAGCCCGAGCCCGAGTCCGAGTCGCTAAGCCCCTTTGGGGCTTAGCTCCAAATGGAATTACTCCAAGAGAATGACAAAAGCATTAATGATTAATCCTTGGAGCCTTATTCTTACCTCCTAGTAAAATCACCCACATGGTTCCCTCCTTAGGGTCACCACCCCATGTGCATCTCTCAACAACACAACCAAGTATATATGTTGAGATAACTTATGGTGCATTTCCAATGTAGGACTAAACTTTTACAAGGCATGTTGAGAGCAACCTCTCTCCATGTAAAGAAAGCACCAACACTTTTCACCTCATGGACGGACAACCAACCAACATGCACCTAACCTAAGACCTACAAATACAATCTCTTTCTTTATACATGGAAGAAGATGCACCGGTCACCGTTTGTCTTTAATAAGATTGGAAACATTATCATTTAAATACGAACCAAATAATCCATTAATATAAATATAGAATGTTATATTCCTTGTATTCCCAAAATTATATATTATATCAAATATAATGTGCAAACCTTTAATATAATCAGAGAATATTATATTCCTTTAATTAGGTGGAGAATTTATTTCTAGGAATACAATATTCCCTATACATCTGACGGATGTCGCATGGTGCGAGTAATATGTGAACTATACCAACGATATAATTAGACAAATGCTAGCTACATGTAACGTATGTAATCCAAGCATAAGCTAATTAATAATTACTTACCAGTATGCATGCTTCGATAATCACAGAGAAACATGAACGATCTTACATGTGAACTCCTTTGGCAATATATACGTATGTACCCATACTCCAATCAAAGTCACACACCAAGCGTTCAAGCCAAGTTGCAGAAGTTATATAGATAGATCGATAGGTTGCCCCGATAGAACATGAAAGGAGTAGTTGCAATCCTATTGGTGCTTGCCATTGCCCACTTGGCGGTCGAATGCAGCCAAGCTGAGACGTGCGGATTGATACAAGGTAGCCTTGCCCCGTGCCTAACCTTTCTCATTGGTGTAGAGCCGAAGCCCTCAGGCATGTGCTGCGATGCTGTGACAAAGCTCAAGTCATCGATAACCTCAATAGACGACAAGCGGTCCGCTTGTAAGTGTTTGATAGCCGCGGCAAGCAAGATCCCTAACATAAAGGATGAGAATATCAGCACTCTTCCTGACAAATGCAGAGCTCCACTTCCCTTCCCCATTAACATGAGCATGGACTGCGACAAGTAATTAGAATACCCCCGTTATATATATATATATATATATATATATATATATATATATATATATTTTGCGACAAGTAAATATATATATATATATATATATATATATATATATATATATATATATATATATATATAAAATATATATATATATATATATATATATATATATATATATATATATATATATATATATATATATATATATATATATTATTTTTGCGACAAGTAATTAGACTACCCCCATTATATATATATATATATATATATATATATATATATATATATATATATATATATATATATATATATATATATCATCCCATGTGTCTGCCTTACTTAGTTACTTTTTGTTTTGATTTTGCAGGATTGAGTAATATGTTCACATGCTTTGGAACAAATGCAGAAGATATACACATGAATGGAGAGCTTAATATGATCTTTTAGGGGAAATGTCTTTTTGGGATATGAGTAGTTCCATGTAGTAAACTAGTTTGATTAATAAAGAATATGAACTTCACAAATTTATATTGATCGATTTACTTAATTTCTTATACATTTGGGAATAATTTTACGATATATTTAAAATTATTATACCTAGGGATAGTTAGATATAGTATGTTTTGACTTTTTCAAAGCGACCAATACTTGATCAATCATCTTCCCCTTGGTTGTTTTCTCGATCGTCTACTCTTGCTCCTACGACATGTATGCCAAATGTGATGCACTTTAGACCACATGCATGCGAGCATGAGAGCAATCGATTTCTATGACTCGTATCTAATCTGTATGATGATAGATTTTAAAGAAAATAAATAATTTGAGATCTTGTTATTTTCTTACGTATCTCTATGGATGGGTCATATGTTCCCCATAATCTCTTCCTCCACTCGACAACCACTCATATATTTATCCTCCCCTCATTTTCCTTTATATAAACCATCAACACATATTTGGACAACGTAAAGGGATCAAGCAGAAAGAAGACAAAAATGATATAAGTAAGCAAAATATATAATTATATTATGTATTAACAAGAACACTTCTTAATTGATGATAGTAATTAGGGGGAGCGTCCAAAGAAAACAATAAGATTTAGGGAACATCGCAAAAATAAAATAAATTTAGGGGTCTTATTGATCCATAATTAAAAATAAAATAAAAATAAAATAATACTATTAATAGTTATTCGGCAAATTAGTTATGTTTTGCAACACCTCAAACTTTTAGAATATACTATTTATTCTTATCGCGTATCCCTCCACTTTGCCCAAGAATATAATCCCTAACACATCGATAGTCATCTTCCACTCTCATCTGTTCCTTAACAAAGTCTACACTACTCATAGCCATCAGAAAATCCTCTAAATTAGGTGTATGCGTGTGTTATGTCTATTTACTTAATTCAAAAAAGTTTTCCAATTTGTTAGTCAATCACAAATCACGTAGCACCAAACCATACAACATCACATATATAGTCTCAAAATCAATTTTAACATGAATTTATTAATAGTTCGGTTATGCATCTAATGTGCAAACAAGGTAGCATTCAAAAGAAAGAAGATCTAATTTAAATATTGACTCAAAACATACTAATAGTGAGTCATGCTCTAAAGAAAAATTCAAAAGTAAGTAGAACGAAGATTGGAGTGGATATTTATAGCATAGTAGAGGGTTAGTGGATATTTTTGGCATAGTAGGGGTTTAAAGCATCCATAGTGGAGACACTCCAAATTATTAAAAATTGTGTAAATTACTATTGTTAGAGTGTCTCCTTGATATTGGCGTACAATGGTACACTCCAAACAAAATACTCCAAATTAAACTCCTCTTTTTCCTCTCTTTTTTCCTTCATGTTTGGTAATATTTTTTTTCCTCCATCTTTGTCTTTTCTTCCATATTTGGTAAGAATGATTAATTTTGGTGGTCCCAAGAATTAATATAGAGGAGCAAGGACATGTTTCAAATCTGGAGTGTCTCTTAGCTTTCTAGTAATTTTTAAGTATGGACAAGTGTCCACTGCAGTCGTCAAGTGCAACAAAATTTGAATAATGTCAAAATGTAGCATTTGAAATATCTTCCACTGTGGATGCTTTAGAGATAGATATTATCCTATCAAACGATGGAAATGATGCCAAAACATCTATAGGAGAGAATCAACTCATATAATAATAAACTTTCATAAAAATTGGCACTGTCCATAGAAGATGTTAAGGCTCATATTTATAATATTTAGATAATCCTATTTATTGAGAAATAATATTGTAATTATGTAATTTATCATCTTAGTTAGATTTTTCAAATCAGACTAAAAGTGGATCACGACTTCTCGGCCTTAGATTAAGGAATAATTGATCTTTGTTCTTGTATGTATACTATTTATAGGTAACGTTGGAATTATAACAAAATTTATTCAGCCAATTCATCATTCAGTTAATTCTTAAGAAGGTATCAAAGCTCCATCCCGTTGCCTGATTACTTATCATCTCAAATCCTAGCAAATCTTCAAATCTACCAATCAAGACAACCCTTCAAATGCCACCATGAAAGAACTAGACATGATGCCGCCAAGAAGGTTCATATCAAGAAATTCAAGCAATAGCAACAACATTATGGATTCATCAGATCCATATTATATTCATTTATCAGGTCATCTTGGCCACGTGCTCGTTCCAACAAAATTAAATGACCTAATTATTCAGATTGGAATAAATCTATACTTCATGCCCTCACAACAAATAATAAGGTTGGCATCAATAGATATATTCGACCTCCTTCGGAAACATAACAACCAGCTGAATATGCTCTCTGGAGTCGATACAGTAGTATGATTTTATCAAGGCTTGCTCACTCGGTGGAACCAAATCTAGCCAAAGGCGTTGTTTGTGCTAAAACCACGTTATGTATAGGATGATTTCAAACACCAATTCTCACAATAAAATGCACCAACAATCTATCAAATTTAGAAAGCAACTATCTCTCTCCAATAAGGCACGATGACAGTTCAGACCTATTTTACATGACTCAAAGATCTCTGGGTAAATTAGAGACATATCAAATTCTTTCTACTTGCAATAAGATGGAAGCCCGTAACAAACAAAGGGAAGTAGATCGACTGATGTAATTTCTTATGGACATCAACGACAACTATAATGGTGCTCGCAGCAACATCCTCATGTTGATACCATTGCCTAGCGTTCGTCAAGCTTAGGCAATTGTTAATCAAGGTGGAAAAAAAAAGATGACAGCGGGATCAATCAAAAATTTATCAATCGCTGCTTTAGTTCAGAATTAGTCAAATAATTTTCTAGACAATTTTTGAATAATTTCACAAATAAGCGTTATAGTCGTTGTGGCAGAGACGGACATATAATCAAAATTTGTCTGACTCTAAAATACCACTGCAAATTTTGAGACAAGAGAGGCCATACTGAAGGTAGATGCAGAATTAAAAGAGACGACGGAACCCGAGGCAGCAGATAAAGCAACAAATCACAACAACAACGTGGAGACAACCCACTTAGTCCCTTCCATGCTTCCCCCGCAGCAAATGTAGTCTATGTCCTCCCTCACCATGAATGTCAAGCATCAATCCCAGCACCTCTACAAAACCTACTACATGGGCTATCACCAGCCCAACTTCAATAATTTGCTGAGACTATTTCTATGATGAACACACAAAATGCCTCTGGTAATAGCGATGCCTTTGCAAATGCTGCATGTCAGTCTCTTTCTTCTCGTAGTTCAATTAACTATATATTCGCTCAACCTTGGATTTAAGATAGTAGAGCTAATGACCATATCACATCTGATCCAATTATTTTTATTAAAACCAACCCCATCAAAATACCCATTGTTTATTTACCCAATAATTCTTCGGTTCCCATCACTTCCAGTGGCACCATCCCATTTAATACTGATACCACCTTAAAAAATGTTCTATGTGTACCATTTTTCTGCTTAAATCTTATGTCTGCCAGACTGTTGTGCTATTGTGTTTCCTACTTTCTATGTCTTACAGGACTTGGCTATGGGGAAGATGATTGGCACGGGTAAACAACGTGGTGGCCTCTATTACATGTTTTCGTTGCTAAGGGTATCTACCTCATATCATATCTCTCACCACTCCAACTTATGGCATATCTGACTTGGACATCCGTCCCCTTATCATCTTAAATTAGTCTATCCATTGTTATCCTCTAGTACTATTTCTTTTGATAATAATTGTCGTGTTTTTCCCATGACCAAACAAATAAGAGTTCCAATTCTTTTTAAGTTCAATATCAACTCTTGCTCCTTTTGATTTATTACATTTAATATATGGCGTCCCCATAAAATCTCTACACACGTTGGAGCATATATTTTTCTTAGAATTGTGGATGATTTTACTAGATGCACATGGATATTCTTGATGCAACTTAAGTCTAACACTCAAATTCCTTTACAATCATTTGTTGATTTTGTTCGTACTCAATTTCATGCACACATTAAAACTTTCAGGGTAGATAATGGGCTGGAGTTTCTCTCCATGCGAGAATTTTTTAAAAACATGGCATTGAGTACCAACGTAATTGCATTTATCCACAACAAAACGGAGTGGTTGAATGCAAACATCGACATATTCTAACCTCAGCCCATGCTTTATGTTTCTAATCCAACCTAGCACTTCCTTTTTGGGGTGAATGTGCCTTGACCACGGTCTACCTTGTCAACCGACATTTTTTGCCGTTGCTATCCACCAAAACACTTTTTGAATTGCTTACAATCGTCCACCATACCTTGATCATTTAAAAGTTTTTATTTGTCTCGCTTATGCAACTATTGTCCATCATACTAAAAAATTGATCCCCGAGCCCAACGTTGTGTCTTTGTCGGCTACCCTACTGGTCAAAAAGGTTACAAACTTAATAATTTGGTGACCAAAAGTTTCTCATTAGTCGTGATGTCAAATTTTTGAAACATTTTCCTGTCTCTTTTGCCAACCATGACATCATCATCTTTTCACCCCCACTTTCCACCACAAATTCATTGCCTTTGGTCCACGTGCATGACCAATACTCCCACATGCCAGACACTGACTCAGCACCACTAATACACATGCCTGACATTCCTTCTCCTACCAGCTCACTTCACCAGATCCTATCCTCTCACCTACCAGCTCATACGAACCAGACCATGCCATCCCACCTGATAGTACCACCACACATACCACACCTACTGATCTTTATCCGACAAATTCGACTTCCACACTTGACGGTCATACCTCGCCTGCCAAACCTACCCCACCTGTCCTTCCCTCTTCCCGTAGGCCCACCTGCTCTACTCATCCACAAGCATGGAATTAAGACTACCACATGTCCAACCAAACCACTCACTCTCCCTCAAAGCCTCGTTCTACATCAAGTACTAAATATTATTTTTGTCTTTTATTTTCTATTCTCGCTTTTCTTCTGCACATTGCTTATTTTAAGCTAACATTACAAGTCACACTGAGCCCGCCTCATATGCTCAAGTCATTCTTGTTCCACAATGGCAACTGGCTATGAATGCAGAGATGGAAGCACTCCAGCACATAACAACATATGGAGTATGGTTCGTCTATCTGATGGTCATAACCCAATCAGCTGCAAATGGGTTTACAAAAAATACAAATCTGATCGCAACATTGAGCGCTAAAAGGCTCATCTGATAAAGGCTACACTCAAATTGAGGGCAATGACTATCAGGAGACATTCTCACCCACAACCAAGCTCACTACTCGTCGTTTCCTCCTTAAAAATTCATTCAGCCAATTCTCATTCAGCTAATTCTTTAAACCATTCTCAACAAAATAAGGCAAATTCAAATCCTAACAAATAAATAAAACTAATCCTAACGGAATCCTAAATAATATTACATTTAAATACCTTTCCTAATTCCTAATAAAACTATTAATAAAATCTCCTATAAGAATCCTTAAAAGAACCACAACATGATGTAACCTTCGTTTCCGATGCATCAAACTATTTTAGCAAGTTTATATTAGTGTAGCTATTAGCTATTAACATTATTGGTATAGAAATATTATATATATATATATTTTTTTTATATATATATATACATATTTATATATATATATATATATATATATATATATATATATATATATATATATATTCAAAAAAAATGTATGTATATTCAAACCTATTCCGATTGGGCCCAAACTTGACACACAAGTACTAGACATGTTAGGGACCCAAACCAAACCCTAGATAGACCCAAGTGGTGCACACAAATGTGTATTCACAAACCACTTCAACATCCCAATCTTGTCGGCCTAATATAACAGCCTATAGGGGTTGTAGGTAGCATAACCACCTTTATAACTGACCCTACTCCTCTAAAAACTTGTCAACTACTCCCTCACACCCATACCTATAGACCCCTACTCATTTTCACTCATTCTCATTAGTATCACGTTCAAACAACCCCTCCAAGAGTGAACACATTCAGCCAAGGTGCAACAAGATAGGTCATCTTACAAGGCTGTTTACATCACCAAAACTGAAGGTATGCCCCTCAAATCCTCCACTAAAGTCAAGCTCCATGTCTTAGCTTCCCAACCCGATATAATTTATTAGGGTTTTAGTGGTCTATCTTTCCCTAATCATTATTGCACGACAATGTGTCCGAAATATATTTTGTTAGGATAATTATGCAAAGATCGAGGTGTGCAACCCAAACCGCTTGGTAAAAGTCTTCCAATCTTTTTCCATTGTGTACCTCTATGAATTCCCTTTTATTTCACATATAAATTGTACATGTTTTGTATTTTGTTCATTTCGTAGAGAATATTTTTTGAGAAGTACGCACGCTAGAATTTTGGTGACGAGCTGTTGTTCGCATTTCGTAAATAGGTAAGTACCCCCATTATCCTTCGTTTTACGGCTTGGGACATAAGGACTAACTAGGTACATAGGTAGAAACCATAATTATTAATGTTAAAGGGGTTATATTCATGGGTGAAGATTGTCTCGTAACTACCTTTCTAAAACTATAATTTTTCCCAAATTTGAAGTAGTATAACCTTTTGTGTATAACATATTTTTCAATTTCAAAAGCTTATATGAAATCTTGGTTAAGTTTTCTATAAATTTCATGTTTGGACCATGTCCAAAGTATTTCATTTGATTGCTGCAAATAAAACTCAAACTTGGCCTCGTGAACACTGAATTCTGAAACTATGTTTTTCTTTCAAATTTGAGCAGGCATAATTTTCTCTGTAGTGATTATTTTCTAGATCCAATTGCTTGAATGAAAATTAGGATATTTTGTCTACCAAATTTTTATTGAAATCATGTCCAGAATAATTCATTTGACTAATATAAAATGTGACCAAATTTGGCATCATGAGCAATTTTTCTGTACACTAAAATAATTACCAACTATGGATGTGTAATTTTATCTCTATATAATATTCATTTATTCTAGTACCATCTATGAACTCTTGGGTAAGTTGTAAATCATATCATTGCGGTTTTATGACTTAGATACTTATTTTGATATGAATATTGAGGGCAAAGTAAACTCCATCAACTAGATTTTCAGTATTTAGCCTGAAACTGTTTTTGGAGGTCAATTTGAGCTCCCTTTCCCAAAAATCTAACCGTTGGATTTTTATGTGGTTTCTTCCATAGTAATCCCTCGTAAAATCTATATTAGATCCTGAAGCCACAAATCATACTATTTCTTTACTCAAATTCTGCTTCAAAAATAGAAAAAATTATAAATTTCTACACACTAATTATTTTTAAGTCTGGAATCAATTTTTCTTACAAATTTGTGCTATGATTCTAAAAAATCTAACGGTTGGATTGGTTTGGGATTTTTTCTGTTGTTGTAAAAAACTTTATTCTTCTAAATCCTTAAGTTAGAACCGTTCATTATTATTTTTGACTACTTCTTTACTAGCCTAAAGTCAAGATGAAGTGAACTTTTGGAAACTTCTGGGTTGGGTAGAATATGAATTAGAAATATTAGGAAGGTGTACCCACTACCCATACCAAAACGACATTAGTATTATATGGGTCAGATATAATGATTTTATAGGTTAGTTTGTTATAAATTTGATGATGAGCATTCATAATATAGGTAACTTGGACTTCGATTCAGATGCAGATTTATACTTTTACATCAGGACCATAGCCGAGTACATCCTTTGATAATTTTTTTACTTGATGATTACTATAAAACATGTACTTATTGATGTTATACTTGTTTCTTGATACGATGATACACATATTGGTTTATATTGGATCCTTAGTCATGAAATGTTGCTTTCATATTGGACATTGTTCATCATATTAATATTTAGACATTGTTCATTGTATTAAAATTATACATTATTCATCATGCTGATTTTAGACATCGCGTTGTGATTCATATGTTGTGACATGTCATGGTTGGATCCATTGTACAAGTCGACTGAGGGAAATACTAGATAGATATGTGATTATATCCATAGACATTGTGGTAGTGTAGACATTGTGAGAGCTAATCATATACCTCACGTATTATTAGCCATATCATATTGGACATTGTACAACTTCCCAGATCGATCACATATCTACACTAGTATTTTAAAACACTTAGACAGTTGCAGTTATTTCCCTTTTTACTTCATACGTGATGATATATGCCAATGGTACCTGTCTACTTATTGTTCATTACTTGTTACTGCCATGTATCAATTTTTCCTTTTTATCATGTATTATATTTACTATTACTGTTTTATAGTCTTTATCATGTAATTGGAACTATTGTTAGAATTATATTTGTTACACTCTTCACTAGATAACAATTTTAGGGATTGATCTGGAGGATTGTGTTAGCCCAATGATTATATCATGTTTTTAAAAATAGCTAATCAATTAAATTTAAGATAATGACGTCACTAATATTCATATACTCACTATCATGTTGCTACTTAAACTTAGCATTGTCCTAAATGTTCTATATTATACTCCTATTCTTGTATCATATTGTTTTGTTTATCTAACATGTACTATAGACATGCAATAAGCATGATCAAGCTTTGTCAAACCAGGACATATGCAACAAAGAATTTTTTATGGGCCAAAAACGGCGTCATACAAGAATATTTCTCTGAACCGCCTAACGACCTATCCAGGGCCTCGTATCGGGGGTTGAACTGTCCGATCAGCGGACAGGGGTCGAGAGGGCAGCGCCACCGGTGGGGGTTTAGGGCGAAGCCACCGAAAGATATTCAGATTTCTAGATCTGTTTATCTTTGGATGATCACCGTCAAGGAAAAAGGTGCCTTCATGTTTGCTCAAATATCAAAAGAAAGACGTCATCAAAGGGCTATTGGTTTTTCTATTAGATCAATGTATTTTTTTATATTTATTGAGTCTAGGAATACGATATAAATAGCATCGTACTGGCAAATAGGCTATCCAATAAATGTTTTTCAAAATACTATTTCATTTTAAAAACAAGCCCACTTACAAAAGTCTAAACTACTTCCTAACTGCTTGATCTTTTCAAAAAGCCTAAAACCAATTTGCAAAACCTTGACAGAACTCCAACAAAATTCGGCCCGAGTTCGGCCCAAATTCGGCCAAAGTTCGGTTAGTGGACGTTGTATTTGTGACTTGGTCCTCCTGTAGTTATGGATCTTGTCGAGATTTACTCAAAGAGTTCTCCCCGAATTCTGCCCAAATTCTGACATAGTTCTGCCTTTGGAAAAACTATAAATAGAAAAGGATTTCGATCATTTCAATAGACCAATTCACTTTCATATCTCTTCTCTATAAGCCTACTACTTCTTCCAAAGTGTTCCAAAGCATTCATTTTCAAATTTTAAGCCAGTTACAATCCTCTAGTCGATTTGCCAGTGTGGTACGATCTAGAAGTTTCAGAGTGATTGGAGGCTTGATTGAAGATAGATACTTTACAATTGAAGTTGGTCGAGTACTTCGGATCAAAGCTCGCATTATAGAAGTTGCAAGAACTTTGGATGAAAACTTGTGGTGATTTTTCATAGTGGATTCAACTGGAAGTTAGAGTTCTTCCGACTGGACTAGTACTCACAAGAGAGAAACCAGTATACATCATTTTGTTTGCGTTCGCTTTTTGCTCTCTACTTTTAATTTACTTATCTGTGATATATATTTCATGATCATGCTGCTAACATTTTTAATTTGCTAATTTCTGCTGCCTACTCTATTCACCACCTAGAGTATTTTTCTTTACAAATTCGTTCCTACAATTGGTACAGAGCGAACTCTCTTTATATAGATCTTGCTTGATCATACCAATTGATTCTACAATTGGTATCAGAGCGAGAACTCTATTATTTGGCTTAACATTCCTGGAGAAGATCTTCATTAACAGAGCGGGTTGTACAGGTAAAGTGAGGTAATATTGTTATTATATAACTGCTGTTACATTTATCACTATATCACATATAGCAAGTATGTACTTCACAACTGATGAGCAATACCCAAATAGACTCCCTTTATTTGATAAAACAAACTATATTTATTAGAAGACACGGATGAGCTTCTACCTGAAGTCTATAGATTTTGACTTATGGTCCATTGTTATAAATGGCTACAAAAAGCCTACTATCACTTCTATTCTCACATCCTCTATAATCAACAAGCCTTATTATAGTTACACGGAGGAAGAGAAGATGTTAGCTAGCCTTGATGCAAAAGCTACGCATCTTTTATTGTGTTTTAGACACAAATGTATTCAATCTTATTACTACTTGCACAACATCTCATAAAATTTGGAAAGTTCTTGAAGCTACTTATGAGTGCAGGTATGAAAACAAAGCTAGCAACTCCAGAGAAGAGAATAGCCTTCATAATGATGCAAATATATGCACGATAGAATTGGGATTTAAGGTACAACACAATCCCTTATACGAAAAAAAGCTTGTATGTGATAATTATAAGAAGATAGGCCACATCCAAGAAGATTGTACTACTACTACAAAGGAGAGTCACTACGAACGATCAAATGAAGGAAGATCATCGTTTTACAAGTACGCTAGCATGAGCATATGGTGTGAAAGCGTAGCAAGAGATTTTGAAGTAGAAGAAGAGAGACCTCATTAAGCTGCAAATTTATACTTAATGGCATTATCAAACGAGGTATAAAACAATTCTTTTGAAGATAGTACTGAATCTTCTCATGATGAGTTATCTGATGCTTTCTGTGATCTATTAGAAGAATACAAGAAAGTACTAGATAAGTATAATCAAGCTAGAAAGGAAATTCTATCCTATAAGCGGGAGAATAAAAAGCTTACCTGCTTATTGAATGATACTAGAAATAGTTCTCCTTATGATAATTCTGCTAAAATTTCCACACTGAAGTTTAGATTGCATAAGGCACTTGATTGCATTAAGAAAAGTACTCAAGAAAATGCTAAACTTAAGAACGAATTATAATAAGAAAAGAAGAAGTATTCTATTGCTTCAGGTAGAATTGATTCTCTCTCTGCTAAATACGATGAGATCGGTGCTAACTCTAAAAAGTTAGAGATTAGACTGGGAAAGCAGGTAGTACAACCTATGGCTCGGTCTAACATAAGACACATAACATATCAGAAGTCACACACGACAGATCATCTAGAAAGGAAGTAAACAAAGCTAAAGCTTCACATAATCACGCTTTCTATTACAAGTATCCATGCACATCATATCACACTATTGTGCGTTATCATACTGCTGCACATAGCATTTGTAAAACTCCTAAATTTCTACTATATATATTTTTAATAAATTCGGTACTGATTATTGTTTTGTAATTGTATGTCGCGTAGTTGTATTGTACGTCGTATGCATAATTTTGTTTTTTCGTAATTGTTCGACGAGTTCGAATATGTGCGAGCGTACATATTTTTAGAAAAACATGTTTCTATTTTTATAGTTTCAAAATAATATATATAATAATTATTTGTATTTGTATTTTAATTAAAGTTGTGAAAAGTTTCGTATCAAGATGGCCAAAACTTATTACTTTTATTTATTTATAAAAGGCTATCTTATTTAATAGTGATAATTTAGAAAACTATTTTTATGCAAATATTCCTTGCATATGAGGTACATGAATTTAAATTCATATATATAATTCCATTTTCAAAATTTATTAATATTAATATTTTATTATTCAAAAAGATATTTAAAAATATTTATTATTTTCAAAATTATTATTAGTATTTTTGAAAAATATATTTTGAAATTATTGTGGCAATTTAAATCTCGATTTGATTTTATGGATTTGATTTAAATAGTTTAAATTTAAAGATAGAATTTATATTTAATTTGAGTTTCAATTATCTAGAATTAAATTGATTTACATTTGGATTTTAATTTATTGAATTGATTTAAATTAATAGATGAATTATCTAACGAGAATTTGAATCATCCTAATCCATATCTATCTAGGAGTCCACCTCATATATAAGGAGAGCTCATCTTTGCTCTTTTTCCATAGACTCCAATTAAACTCCACAAAGTCAACCATGAGTGCATCGTGTTCATGTCCGTGTCCGTGTCCCATCCACTACTTATTTTCTTTTACAAGTACATAGGTCTCTTTCCTTCCGACAATCCCAGACACACCTCATACCGAGACACACCCCCGACACGACACATCCAACCAGACACATCCAACCCGAGCCCTATCCTTCTGACTTCGCTGATCACGGCAGCACCAAGCAACCACCGCTGCCAAAACCACCACCGCAGGACATCCAAACCCACTCCTCCTCCTCTGTCGTCATCGACTCCAGTCGCCGCCATCGTCAAAACCCCCAATCCCCCTGGCCTCGGCCCCTCCACCGAGCCACTATCCTGGCCCTGTCCCCGGCCACCCAATCCCCTAGTGTTCCCGCAGCATCTTTCCGTCCCTCACCCGTCGCCGAAAAAATATTCTGCCCCCTGACCTGGCCAAACTCCGCCACTATATTCACCTTCATCGCCATCGCCAGCCTCCGTATCTGCCACAAACCACCACCACCATACATCCCCCGCCACTTGACTTCAGCCACCCGACCAACACCACCCGAACCACCCGAACCACCACCACCACCACCACCACGGCCATCGTCGGCGCCACCACCAACAGCCACCAAAAAAACCTAAATTAAACACACATGCGCACCCCCTCACCTCCCGTGGCCGCCGCCTCCCGCCGACGCATCACCCCGAGCTTTCACCCCTTTCCTCCATCGCCGCTGTCGATGTCCCGGCCGCCGACCTCCTTCCCAGCTTTTACGTCGATCGCCCCAATCCGTGGATCTGGCGCCGACCCTCCATGGCCGCACGATCACTTACTGGTGAACCTCCGTACGCCGGAGCAGCCCACATAATCTGTCGTCGGTGGCCGAGTTCTCTGCTCGTATTGCCAACTCCGTCGCTCCTCCTTTTTCCCTTCCTTCCAGCGCCCTCCACCGGTCTGCCGCTCGTCTTCCCCTCCTTGGTCTTCTCTGTGCCACTCATAGCCTCCAGCCACCGGAACCCTCGCCGAAAACCCCTTCTTCCCTCTTCTTCTCTGTTTCCCTCTCTCTCGCGCTCACTCTCTCTCCCTTTCTTTCTCCCATTCCTCTCTCTCACTGTCGCTCAAGTCTCTCTGTTCTCTCTTTCCTTTCCCTTTGTTGTTGTTTTAGTAATTTTTCGTTTTTGTTTTATTTTGATGGGCCAGGGAGCAGTAGCTTTGTATTTTGTTGTTTTATTATTATTGTTAGTATTTTAAATATATTATGCATATACATTATATAATTTTATGATTACTATTATCATATAAATATGTAATTTATTCTAAATTATTTTGTAACATAAATATAGATTGGGCTTGGCCCAATAATATTAGAAGAATTTTGATTATTAATTTTGAATTTTATAATATTTTGGATTTTAGTTCTACCAGGTTTTATCTTAAAATTATTACTAGTATATATTGGTGGTACTTTAAAAATAAGTTTTTGACCAAAAATCTATTTATATTATTTTATGACTATAATATTTTCTATCTAAGTAAAGTATAGTTTTGATATAAAAATGATTTTTGTGACTTTCAAGTATTTATCTAAAACAGTTTTTACTAATAAAATATAGTTTTCAAATATAATAAATATTTTTCCAAAATAGTTATTTACTAGTCATATTTCTATCTTCTGGCAAATCTTAAACTTCTTTATATCATTCCTAGCCAAATTGACTGTTCCGGACTTAATGACATGGTCCGCACCATCATCTGAAATTAACTTGCATAGTTTTGACGTATAGGACTATTTCTGTGTCGATATGATTATATCACGCCGGTTAACTCCAAATTAAACTGAGAGGTCACCTTGTGTAGTTGTTAAACCGAAGTCAGAGTTCGTGCCACCTTGATCATTGTGGCACACCAGGCGTCCTACCAGGCAAGACACCTTGCCATTTGGTATTTATTTATTTTAGCTCATATTTCATGCATTATTCATTATTTTCTTTATGTAAAAATAAACTGTGATACATGGCATAACATGTTAGAACTTACTGTTCAGTTATATTTCCTGCTATGTATTATTTTTCTTACACATTAAACCTAGATTTAAGGGACCACCTTGTGTGTTGCATTCATTGGCCTTGACACGTTGTACCACGAATTTGTGTGTCGCATGTAGAACACGAACGTGCGTGATTGGCTGGCCACCAGTACGTATAAGCCATGCGATAGGATTAACCGCTAATAGAATTGTATACTAGTTTGTGTAACACCCAGTTTTCCAGATGAGGGTAATTTTGAAATTTTGTAATTATAATTATTATTTATTGATTATTATTTCATATTATGATTTTTTTTGGTAATTTTTAATCATTTTTAAACTATTTAAAATTATGACTTGTGATTTTGACATTTTACTATTGTTTGGTTTTAATTTCGAGGAATTTGTCACCCCCAGTTTTCAGGAACAGGTGTATTTTTGTCATTTGTATTTTTGAAATATTTTGAAATTTATTTTATTATTTATGATATTGTTTTGGGATTATTTGAGTCGGGTTCTAATTTCAGCTCAATCCGACTTGAAACGGGGACCCGGGAGTAGTGTTGACTTTAGTGGACCCACACATTAGTTAGCCATGGCCTACATGATAGAAATATTTTAGTTAGAGGTTAGACTAATTATTATGGATAAGGTTAGTGTGATTAGAGACTTTAGAATGACTAATTTAGCCCCAACCAATTAGCCCTTTCCTAATGCTAATAAAATAGGTTAGTGGGGACATTTTGGACCTTACCATAATAGGACAAATAGCCCCATATGGCCAGCCACTTTGGGAGAGGATAGGCTCAAGTTCATTTCATTATTCTCATCCACACTCTCTCTCTCTTGTTCTTCCCCAAATTTCTAGAGAGCAATCCCTAGCAATTTCTCTACCAAATCCTTCCATTTTGCCACCAAATCTTCTTCTTTCCTTCTCCATTCTAGCCAAGGAGGAAGCTACCCAAGTTTGGGAGGATTCGGAGCTCGTTCGTGTCCTTTTGGAATCTCTACGTGTCGGTGTCGCTCCGGGAAGGCTTTTCTTCGATTCGATCTACCGGAAGGTATAAATCCCTTCTTCTTTTCATTTTCTCATGCATATAGGTCTATTTTGAACCCATAGGAATGAACCCCATGGTTGTATCTGCATTTCGTGTCCATTTCGTGTCCATTTGGAGGTCATAGGAGTGTCCTTTGTGTTGTGATTGTGTCCTAGTGGAAAAAAACCCCTATTTTGGACACTTGTGTGCATATATATATATTTATTTGTATGTGTGGTTAGATGGTTAGAGAGTGGATTGATCTTAGTTAGGATGGTTAGAATGAGTTTCATTTGGATACCTATGTTTGTATCCAAGTATCTTGGCTTATATGTGTTCTTTTGTCAAATCCGTCATAATTTTATCCACGTTTTTATTAACCAAAGCAACTTAAAAATATCATAACTTTTAGCTTAGAACTCCGATTTATCTCCCATTTTTTTAAAAGAACCTTATCGAAGTTAGCTTTCCAAATATATATTTTAATAAGCCATATTCTTTCTGTAACTTTCTGTAGAATTATTTGAGTGTCAGCTGTACGAAAGACGGACGTGTTTTGGTATTTTTACGATTTCGGGAGCTTCCGGACACGAAAATGCGATCCGTTTAAAGTTTCGGAAAGCTAACACGAAGAGCTAAAACATACTTTAATCCTAGAATTTAATGAATGCCCAATTGGTACAGTATTGGTTTTAAGTAGAAGAGTGACTATACGATATATGCATTTTGTGTAACCTATAAGCCTATGTAGTATGGATATTAAATGAATATAGAGTATGTAATGCATGATATGTTAGATGAATAAAATGATATATATATGATATATATTCTCTTTACATTAATTTATATATATGGTTGAATGCAAGCATGTAGGAATGCTATTAATATAATGCATATAAGCAATGCATGAATGAAAGAATGATATACAATGTATGCATAAAAGTATATAATGAATGCTAGATATGAATGCAAGATATATATATAATGATAGATATGAATGCATAATATATAAATATTGTAATACAATATATAATGATAACATGTATGGTAATGTAGAGTATATGATGCAAGCATGAATGAATGGAGGAAGTACATGTATATAGGTAATATAGAATGTAATATATGAAAGGAATGAATGATAATATATAACATGATATATAGGTAATGCAAGGTATGAAATATATGATGTGTGTATGTTTGTATGTCTCTATATTAATGTATGAAATGATATGAATATATAATGTATGAATATGTATAAAACATGTAGGTAATGCATAGATGCATGAATGAAATGAATGTTTGCAATATGTTATTGTAAATACAAGTATGTAATATGCATGAATGTAAGTATAATATAATACAAGTATACATGTATGTATCATGTAAATGTAATATACATGATATGTATGTATGCATGTATCCAAGGTAAGTATGTATGTATGTATTTCTATAAACTGAGTTAACCTATAACCTTTTACACACATGCATTCATACACCCTTTGACATCATGTATCCCATGTCATATACACCTACCTATCACTAAATTTTAGAACATTAACACATATCCTTTCACACACATGCCAAATACACACATACTCACTTACTCTTTTACTTCTCTTTCTCTCTCTCTCTCTCTCTATATAATATATATGTATGTGTCTATATATATAGCTTTCCTATATATATCTATGTATATGAATATGTGAATGTGAATAATATATATACATTATATGACTAAGTTTGTGTGCCTTGTTAGCTTATGGTTTAGTTTTGTGCTTGGTTTAGCAAGTGACTTAGGCTATGAGTTTGTTGCTATCTTGGATACTTGATTTGCATATACTTAGTTTGTTTAGACCTAGAATAACTTGTTTGATCTAATTTAGACTTATTAGACCTAGTTTGACCATAGTTGACCTAGGTTTGACTTTCAGGGTTGACCAAGAGTTAACTTTGGTCTAGATTGACCTAGAATCATGTAGAATGCATAATAGAACTTCATATTATCATTTTGGACTTGTTGTGACCTGTGCTGTTCTGATTAGGAGCCAAACACCTTTTATCGAACAGTATATTTACTTTGGACATTCAGACATCAGGCGAGTACATTCTCTGATCGTTCTCTCATTTATTTATCAATTACTGTACTTCAGTTCTAGTTAGTTGCATGTGATTCTCTGTTACAATACGTATGGATATTCTGGATTCATGTATATGACACACATTTATTTTCTGGCCTCTATTACTGGTATCATCATTCCTGGCTTCTATTACTGGAATCACCTACTGGAATCATTTACTGGAATCATTTACTGGTATCATTATATTTTGGCTGGACTCATCTTGAATCATTGTGTCAAAATTCTGGATTCACTTACTGGGAGGGGAAATACTAGAGTAAGACATGTAGACATACCCCAATCTGGAATCTCCCAACTGGAATCTACTGGAATGATAGCCATCTCACACCCGGCCAGGTGTGTGATGTGCCGTATTACCTACAGCCGTTTATATGTCAAACTCGGTATTTTAAAACACACTACTACAGTATAGGCTGGACTCACCCTGGAATCTTTGATTACTGACTGGAATCATCTCATACCGGACTCATCTTGTACTGGAATTACCTGGTATCAGATTCATGTTGTCTGGATTTACGTTGGTCTTACACTTGTTTACATTTACTGTCTGGACTTATATCATGTTACCCTGGTTCAGCTAGTTCTATTTTTTACAGTCGTCATTGCTATGATTCTTCTCTTGTTTAGTTATTTTCTTTTCTTGTACTTTATCTGTCTTTCTTACCATCACCTGAATATAAACTGTCATTTTCATCAATACAACTGTCTATAACTGCTTTATAGTTCTCTGTCATTTACTTGGGTTTTCTAGATGAGATGTGCTCGTTCCTGTCCTGACTGGACATGTTGATAAATTTTACAGATAGCCTGGAGGTTGCCTGCTCGCCTAGAGGAGACACAGTAGAGGTTGTATAGTTAGTTATTTTAGTTGTATTGACTTGTATTATTCTATGGATTACTGTATTGAGCTTTGAGATATTTTTCGGGTTTGTGTATCTTAGACACTTAGACTTCTATCTGCTGTATCTCTTTTGGATTTCATATTTTACCTATCTTTTATCTCGCTCTACTTTAGTTGTAATTGAGACTGTATCTGCTATTTCACCTCCATTCGGAGAGTATACACTGTACAGGTACCTTTATATTGTTAGATGTTTGACCTAGGACAGCGTTCTACCACCGACACTGCGGTGTTGGCTGGACATACCCACGTCTCGTGCCCTTACTCTAGGTTGCGGATCGTGACACATTTTTAGTGGTGGCCCATGCAGGTCAAGTTTATGTAGTGGTATTCGAACTAGAGTATCACTACAGCCTGCAGTAGGATTAGGACATTTTTGGAGGTACTCAATCACATTAGGAAAAACTCTTAATCCGATTCCTTTTGTCTAAAATTGTTGCTTATTGACTTCCCTTGAATATAAACTGTTCTTCTTTGAATTTTTGCTTCATTCTCAGAAATTGTTTCTTGTTTTGATCTGTCTTCATGATGGTTATGAAGACACGATCTCATCGCTTCGGTTCGAGGGATACTATCGAGAGGCTGGCCACCTCTCGTCCTGTTCATCAGGGCCTCGAGACCGCAGCTTCTGTTGTGCCAACTCAGGTTGGCATTTCTGCTACATTGGAGGTGCACCTCCGTCTGTACAGAGACTTTTCTCTTCGTTTCTGATTTCTTTCAGCAGCAGTGATTCATGCAGCATCAGCAGCAGAGATTTGTGCAGTATCAACATCAGGCTAGAGGAATCCAGCAGGGCGAGCTATCGTCAGGACAGTCGACGATGCACAGACCGTTGGAGATCTTGCTGCAAGTTTCGTTCTTCTCAATTCCAGTCCCGCAATTGTCTTTTATAATTACCTTAAAATTCGATTCCATCTGTTCCTTGTTGGTTGATTAATTTTGTCATGTTACTCTTTTGTTGTGTTGTTTTTCTTCTGAGAAAATCATATGGGCTAGGTCGCCTAAATCATGGGATCTAGAATCCTCGATAGTCGTGTTAGTTGGCATAGTGAGGACATATAGTCAGATTTTGGATGTATTCTCGGGTATGGGAATTTAAGGTTTTCGCCGTCGCATGCGGCAGTGCAAAAATTTTAAATACCATGAACCTAGAGGTACGTACCTTAGTCAAGGACTCTGTGATTATCGTAGCCTTGCTCACTAGCATGATGAAGACTCTGGACAACATGATTTTGGACAGACGCATATGATTAACAGATTGTATCTTGAGAAGGTTTAAACATCATACCCTTTTGATTGTTATAAATGACTTAGGAGTAGGAATATTTAGTTTTGTGGAGCTTATTCATAGGTAGTTCCTTCATAGTATAATGGTATGATGACTTGTAGAGTGTCTGTACCCTAGAGGTGATAGTTAGCAATGGTGTTAGAATAGTAACCCATTGCAGATAATTCTCCTGTTATCTATAATACCAACCAGTTACACATAGGATGTTAGTATGCCTTACAGCCTTGATAATTATTACTACTTTTCCTTACCTTTTCCAGTGAGGCACCCATGACCAGAGCCTGCCTTTGAGTATAGTTGTAGTTTCACCTAAGATCGAGAGGTCTATTTGCATAGATAGATTGCAGATGATATTGGCATATAGGATATAGGTTAGTTGGTATCTATAGGCCATTGTTGTATAGGGTTATAAACATGTTGTTTAGCCTATACTTGGTTCAGTTTTCCATTTTAGTTAAGTTCTCTTCGTGTTGAGTTCCTTTGTGTTGATCACCATTATAGGTGTTTGCAAAAACAAAAGTATGAAACTTTATTGATACAAACTTTGTAAAGATTACAAGAATTCTGGGAAAGTACAACTGTAGGAATCCAATCTAGAAGACGATTGCTTTAAACCCTTGGACGATGTGATCTTTGAAGACGGTAGCCTCTGAAGTTGACTTGAAGGCAAAAGCCTCGGAAGAATGCAGCAGCACTTGGGCAAGAACTCCTGAACTCTCTGAACTTTTATGTCTGATCTCTCTATCTGATTTTTGATCTGTATTTTTTTAAAGAAGACTTGAAACTCTATTTATAGAGTTCTAAAAATAACTAATTTTTAGTTATTCTGGATGGCGCAAGTTGGATTGTGCAGGAACTGGATTGTGCAGCATCATACTGCACAGGCAGTTGTCTGGTTATGGGCTGACTGTCTTGGACACATGGCATCATTTGATTGAAATGCGCATGATCGTGTGAAGACGGTTGCCACGTAACGAGCAATTGATGGCATGAATGCCACGTGTACTTTTGTCAGTTGACATGATGAAGTGCGCCGCATAAATTGTGCTGACTTCGGATTGCGCTGAAGTGGATTGCACAGACACTGGCTTGCGCAAATACTGGATTGCACAGGCACTGGATTGTGCTGCATGTACAGCTGTCCTCGAGCGCTGTTCGGCACATTAAACGAACAGTCTCCTCGTTCTTTGTGCTGTCAGCTGTCAGAAAGATTTGATTTTGTCAGGTAATAATGACATTGCCACGTCAGCTGCGCAGTTGAAAGTATGCGCAGTCCGGTGTGCGCAATCGGAATGATACGCAATCTGATGTCTGCGCAGTTCATTTGAAAGTTATATTTCTTGATCTTCTGACTTTGTTAATCGGTGCAACTTGATTTTTTAGGACCTACAATAGGCAGTGTGCAGACCCTTCACTAGATACCATGTCCCCTTGATTCAGACCATTCATCCTTAGCCTTGTTCTAAGCATTATTTCAGACCCTTATAAGTTTAGTCTGCCTTAACCCTTGGTTGATCAGTCATGTATATATATATAGATGATATACTTAGGATATATGTGATGGGTTGTTGTTCTTGAGCATATATATATATATATATATGTGGTATTTGGTATTCATGTGCTTAGCTTGTAGGTATTTAGTTATAGGTGACTTGATAGGATTGGGAAGTTAAGAGCTAGTCTATTATAGAGTTTCTCTTTTGCTAAATTCTAGTTGCCAACACCTAGATAGCTAGCATAGGTAAAACCCTAAGAAGCTGACTAGTTGATGACCAAGTACTTGGATGTTGAGAAATTGACTAGTGATTGACCCTTGACTATGTTTGAAATAGAAGGGGGTGCGACCATCTTAATTTCGAGGACAAAATTTTTATAAGGTGGATAGAATTGTAACACTCAGTTTTCCAGATGAGGGTAATTTTGAAATTATGTAATTATAATTATTATTTATTGATTATTATTTCATATTATGATTTTTTTGGTGATTTTTAATCATTTTTAAACTATTTAAAATTATGACTTGTGATTTTGACATTTTACTATTGTTTGGTTTTAATTTCGAGGAATTTGTCATCCCCAGTTTTCAGGAACAGGTGTATTTTTATCATTTTGTATTTTTGAAATATTTTTGAAATTTATTTTATTATTTATGATATTGTTTTGGGATTATTTGAGTCGGGTTCGAATTTCAGCTCAATCCGACTTGAAACGGGGACCCGGTAGTAGTGTTGACTTTAGTGGACCCACACATTAGTTAGCCATGGTACAGTTAACACGAAAATGCGATCCGTTTAAAGTTTCGGAAAGCTAACACGAAGAGCTAAAACAAACTTTAATCCTAGAATTTAATGAATGCCCAATTGGTACAGTATTGGTTTTAAGTAGAAGAGTGACTATACGATATATGTATTTTGTGTAACCTATGAGCCTATGTAGTATGGATATTAAATGAATATAGAGTATGTAATGCATGATATGTTAGATGAATAAAATGATATATATGATATATATTCTCTTTACATTAATTTATATATATGGTTGAATGCAAGCATGTAGGAATGCTATTAATGTAATGCATATAAGCAATGCATGAATGAAAGAATGATATACAATGTATGCATGAAAGTATATAATGAATGCTAGATATGAATGCAAGATATATATGTAATGATAGATATAAATGCATAATGTATAAATATTGTAATACAATATATAATGATAACATGTATGGTAATGTAGAGTATATGATGCAAGCATGAATGAATGGAGGAAATACATGTATATAGGTAATATAGAATGTAATATATGAAAGGAATGAATGATAATATATAACATAATATGTAGGTAATGTAAGGTATGAAATATATGATGTGTGTATGTTTGTATGTCTCTATATTAATGTATGAAATAATATGAATATACAATGTATGCATATGTATAAAACATGTAGGTAATGCATAGATGCATGAATGAAATAAATGTTTGCAATATGTTAATATAAATACAAGTATCTAATATGTATGAATATAAGTATAATATAATACAAGTATACATGTATGTATCATGTAAATGTAATATACATGATATGTATGTTTGCATGTATACAAGGTAAGTATGTATGTATGTATTTTTATAAACTGAGTTAACCTATAACCTTTTACACACATGCATTCATACACCCTTTGACATCATGTATCCCATGTCACATACACCTACCTATCACTAAATTTTAGAACATTAACACATATCCTTTCACACACATGCCAAATACACACATACTCACTTACTCTTTTACCTCTCTTTATATATATATATATATATATATATATATATATATATATATATATATATATATATATATGTATGTGCCTATATATAGCTTTTATATATATATATCTATGTATATGAATATATGAATGTGAATAATATATATACATTATATGACTAAGTTTGTGTGCCTTATTAGCTTATGGTTTAGTTTTGTGCTTGGTTTAGCAAGTGACTTAGGCTATGAGTTAGCAGCTATCTTGGATACTTGATTTGCATATACTTAGTTTGTTTAGACCTAGAATAACTTGTTTGATCTAATTTAGACTTGTTAGACCTAGTTTGACCATAGTTGACCTAGGTTTGACTTTCAGGGTTGACCAAGTTGACCAAGAGTTGACTTTGGTCTAGATTGACCTAGAATCATATAGAATGCATAGTAGAACTTCATATTGTTATTTTGGACTTGCTGTGACTTGTGCTATTCTGATTAGGAGCCAGACACCTCTTATCGGACAGTATATTTACTTTGGACATTCAGACATCAGGCGAGTACATTCTCTGATAGTTCTCTCTTTTATTTGTCAATTACTGTACTTCAGTTCTAGTTAGTTGTATATGATTCTCTGTTACAACACGTATGGATATTCTGGATTCATGTATACGACACACATTTATTTTCTGGCCTCTATTACTGGTATCATCATTCCTGGCTTATATTTCTGGAATCACCTACTGGAATCATTTACTGGAATCATTTACTGGTATCATTATATTTTGGCTGGACTCATCTTGAATTATTGTGTCAGAATTCTAGATTCACTTGCTGGGAGGGGAAATACTAGAGTAAGACATGTAGACATACCCCAATCTGGAATCTCCCAACTGGAATCTACTGGAATGATAGCCATCTCACACCCGACCAGGTGTGTGATGTGCCGTATTACCTACAGTCGTTTACATCTCAAACTCTGTATTTTAAAATACACTGCTAGAGTATAGTCTGGACTCACCCTGGAATCTTTGATCACTGACTGGAATCATCTCATACCGGACTCATCTAGTACTGGAATCACCTGGTATCAGATTCATGTTGTCTGGATTTACGTTGGTCTTACACTTGTTTATATTTACTGTCTGGACTTATATCATGTTACCCTGGTTCAGCTAGTTCTATTTTTTTTACAGTCTTCATTGCTATGATTCTTCTCTTGTTTAGTTATTTACTTTCCTTGCACTTTATCTGTCTTTTTTACCATCACCTGAATATAAACTGCCATTTTTATCAATACAACTGTCTATAACTGCTTTATTGTTCTCTGTCATTTACTTGGATTTTTTAGATGAGATGTGCTCGTTCCTGTCCTGACTGGACCTGTTGATAAATTTTACAGATAGTCTGGAGGTTGCCTGCTAGCCTAGAGGAGACACAGTAGAGGTTGTATAGTTAGTTATTTCAGTTGTATTGAGTTGTATATTCTATGGATTACTGTATTGAGCTTTGAGATGTTTTCTGGGTTTGTGTATCTTAGACACTTAGACTTCTATCTGCTGTATCTCTTTTGGATTTCATGTTTACCTATCTTTTATCTCGCTCTACCTTAGTTGTGATTGAGACTGTATCTGCTATGTCACCTCCATTCAGAGAGTATATACTGTACAGGTACCTTTATATTGTTAGATGTTTGAACTAGGACAGGGTTCTACCGTCGACACTGCGGCGTAGGCTGGACGTACCCACGTCTCGTGCCCTTACTCTATGGTGCGGGTTGTAACAGTTTGACTTAACGGTTATAGAGGTTTTATGTTGAGGATACAATATAGTAGGCATTGGGCGGGAAGGAAAATTCCTTAGCGTATGGGCTTCGATGTACTTTCCCTTGTGACCCGGAATCTTCGCTAGAGATACGGGATTGATGACCTATGATTACTGACGGCCACTGGCGTTCTGCGGAACGTTATGCTCTTATTGATTGGGCCTCTGGAACCCCAAGGGGGGACTATGCCGATCCTATTTTAGCCAGGGCCCATGCGTAGGACAGATTTTTCTTAACTACATTTCAATTAGAACGGTTAGGCACCTTTATCCGTTAGGTATGAGTACTTTTGGTTTGGGTACTTGTATCTGACCGTGGCGTGGAACAATAACTTGTCGCGGACTAGTTTGCCACATCTTGTCCTTGTTTGGTTGTAGGTGTGGCTTACTACTCCAATGATAAGTTATAGAACCTTGTTGGGGTCTGGATACCATATTGGATTCATAGCATTGAAAGATACGTCATCGTGAATTAGTTTACCATCTCCTGTCTTTGTTTGGTTGGGAGGATGGTACGCTAGTTCAATGGTGTGTATTGGACCATGTCATAATTCAATTGACTTATTTATTTGAGTAATTTATATTCAGTTATATTAGCATGATATTATGTGTTTTGTTACGCCCCTTTGTGGACCTGGTCATCTCGCCCGGTGTGTACTCTTGCTTTCGCAGGTGTTCTAGCCGTGTCCATGATCATCTCTATTTCTTCAAGGATGATTGCACTTTGATCGTCTTTGCTTCGCTCGCCAAACTCTTTTTTTGTTATGTATTTCTTTTCATAGTTGGTAGTGGATTTGTCTCCGCCCAACTACATGTACCAATGACAATTTATAGTTGATTATGTGACATCATTTATTCTTTCATTTTGTGGATGAGATTAGTTAGCCTTGGTTTTACTACATTTACAGCTTATGTATACATACGAGGATTCCATATATTTGTGTATACTTTGTATGTATGCAGCTGGCATGTCTACGTTCCTAGTTCTACGTATTTTGGGACTGAGGCGTTACATGTTTTTGTGGTGGCCCATAAAGGTCTCGATAAATTATTTGGTTACTTTACCGTACCAAGCAAGCCTACGAATAGGATTAGAAGTCCAGGATCTCATTCACATACTTGACCTCTTTCCTCGATTCTATATTCGAACTATCGTTCGACTCATCGACTACATCTTGCTTGATTCCTTCTATCATAATTCTTATCTTCCCTTCGTGTTTGCAAGAGGCTAGACAGGTGACCCCTACTAGTTGGACATGTTTCTTTTGTCCCAAAATACCATTAGTTTAATTCTTTAATTTGGGTAGAATGTCTTGTGACCTAGCAATCCCTTTGTCCTTGTGACCTATATTCACAAGTTTATATAGATTCTAGAATTTAGAGGACCCTAACCCATCTTGTCAACCAAGGACTTGGACAAGAAGACTGTAGGACGACTGTTTGGAGACCTTAAGGACTTAAGGAATTAAACTAATTATGCTTTCTTTTCAACCTAAAACCTCATGTGCCTATGTTTTTACTACCTTGATTAATGATGTTAATATAGCCTAGTATTTGCGAGCTATTTCTTTATCGAGCTTGATCAAGGCATATGGTATTGAGCGGCCGCTCACTAATATATTGTCTAATCAGAACTAGTGCAGAATGGTCTGTTCAACCAAGTGCACTTTGGTTCGTTTTTGTCTATCGTTCTACGTGGATGGGGACATAGCTAAACTTGCCCTCTAGAGTCTCTTCCACGACTGCCTTGACAATTTTTTTGAAATTATTCGGTCGTCTTTGAACCACGTATTCTTATTCGATAATATCGTCTTTGAACTCTTTATTGCTTTCGCCTTCACCTATTTTAGAAGGACGAAGGCGTTGTACTAGAACTTCCTCTGAACTTCCTCTAGCCTTCCTATCGATAATGACCATTATCACTCGATGTTGCTATATCTTCATCCTAATCTACTCGTCCTTTTTTTGGCCCTATCACGACCTTCTAATCGCTTAATTTAGGAGTGAATCTAATTCGTTCTCTTAATCGTGCCCTCAACCTACTCTCAAGAAACCATAACTTTAAGGTCTCTAATTTATTTTCTCTTGTTACCATAATATTCTTTATTGTCTGTTATCTTGTTTTAACCTTAACCTTTACTTATTTTTTTCTTGCGCTAACCCATGATTATCCTCGCCATTATTGAAATTGTGAATTCCTAATGCATGTTTCGTTGAACGTTGTGAATGATTGTTCCTCACCAATACCCCCTTGTGCCTACTCACCCCCTACAAATTCTTAATTTTGAGAACGAAATTCGTTTAAGTTGGGTAGAATGTAAAACCCTTAAATTTCTACTATATATATATATATTTTTTAATAAATTTGCTACTGATTAATATTTTTAATTGTATGTCGCGTAGTTGCATTGTACGTCGTGCGCAAAATTTGAATTTTTCGTAATTGCTCGACGAGTGCGAATATATGCGAGCGTACATATTTTTAGAAAAATATTTTTTCTTTTTTTATAGTTTCAAAATAATATATATAATAATTATTTGTATTTCTATTTTACTTAAAGTTGTAAAAAGTTTCGTATCAAGATGGCCAAAACTTATTACTTTTATTTATTTATAAAAGGCTATATTATTTAATAGTGGTAATTTAGAAAACTATTTTTATGCAAATATTTCTTGCATATGAGGTACATGAATTTGAATTCATATATATAATTCCATTTTTGAAATTTATTAATATTAATATTTTATTATTCAAAAAGATATTTTAAAATATTTATTATTTTCGAAATTATTATTATTAGTATTTTTGGAAAATATATTTTGAAATTATTGTGGCAATTTAAATCTCGATTTGATTTTATAGATTTTATTTAAATAGTATTAATTTAAAGATAGAATTTATATTTAATTTGAGTTTCGATTATCTAGATTTAAATTGATTTAGATTTGGATTTGAATTTATTGAATTGATTTAAATTAATAGATGAATTATCTAACGGGGATTTGAATCATCCCAAACCATATCTATCTAGGAGTCCACCTCCTATATAAGGAGAGCTCCTCTTTGCTCTTTTTCCATAGACTTCAATTAAACTCCACAAAGTCAACCATGAGTGCATCATGTCCATGTTCGTGCCCGTGTCCGTGTCCCATCCACTACTTATTTTTCTTTACATGTACATAGGTCTCTTCTCGTCCGACAATCCCGGACATACCTCGTACCGAGACACACCCTCGACACGACACATCCAACCCGACACATCCAACCCGAGCCCTATCCCTCTGACCTCGCCGATCACGGCAGCACCAAGCCACCACCGCTGCCAAAACCACCACCGCAGGACATCCAAACCCACTCCTCCTCCTCTGCCGTCATCGACTCTAGTCGCCGCCATCGTCAAAACCCCTAATCCCCCTGGCCTCGGCCCCTCCACCAAGCCACCATCTTGGCCCTATCCCCGGCCACCCAAACCCCTAGTGTTCCCGCAGCATCTCCCCGTCCCTCATTCCATCGTCGGAAAAATATTCAGCCCCCTGACCCAGCCAAACTCTGCCACCACATTCACCTTCATCGCCACTGCCAGCCTCCGTCTCTACCACAAACCACCACTGCCATACATCTCCTGCCACCTAACTTCAGCCACCCGACCAACACCACCCGAACCACCACCGCTACCATGGCCATCGTCGACGCCACCACCAACAGCCACCAAAAAACCCTAAATTAAACACATACGCACCCCCTCACCTCCCGTGGCCGTCGCCTTCCGTCGCCGTATCACCTCGAGCTTCCGCCCCTTTCCTCCATCGCCGCTGCCGAAGTCTCGACCGTCGACCTCCTTCCCAGCCTTCGCGTAGATCGCCCCAAGCCATGGATCTGGCGCCGCCCCGCCATGGCCGCACGATCGCTTACTGGTGAACCTCCGTGCACCAGAGCAGCCCACATAAGCCGGTGGCCGAGTTCTCCGCTCGCGCTGCCAAGTCCGTCGCTTCTTCTTTTCCCCTTCCTTGCAGCGCCCTCCACCGGTTCGCCGCTCGTCTTCCTCTCCTTGGTCTTTCCTCCGCCGTTCACAGCCTCCAGCCACCGGAAACCTCTTCTTCCCTCTTCTTCTCTGTTTTCCTCTCTCTCGCGCTTACTCTCTCTGCCTCTCGTTCTTCCATTCCTCTCTCTTACTGCCGCTCAAGTCTCTCAGTTCTCTCTTTCCTTTTTCTTTGCTGTTGTTTTAGTAATTTTTGTTTTTGTTTTATTTTGATGGGCCAGGGAGCAGTAGCTTTGTATTTTGTTGTTTTATTATTATTGTTATTGTTAGTATTTTAAATACAATATGCATACTTGTAAGTATACATTATATATTTTTATGATTACTATTATCATATAAATATGTAACTTATTCTAAATTATTTTGTAACATAAATATAGATTGGGCTTGGCCCAACAGAATTAAAAGAATTTTGATTATTAATTTTGAATTTTATAATATTTTGTATTTTAGTTCTATTGTGTTTTATCTTAAAATTATTACTAGTATATATTGCTGATACTTTAAAAATGAGCTTTTGAGCAAAAATATATTTATATTATTTTATGACTATAATATTTTCTATCTAAGTAAAGTATAGTTTTGATATAAAAATGATTTTTGTGACTTTCAAGTATTTATCTAAAACTATTTTTACTAATAAAATATAGTTTTCAAATATAATAAATATTATTCCAAAATAGTTATTTATTTACTTTTCTTTAATTTCAAATTCTTGACCCTTGCTAGTCATATTCCTATCTTCTGGCAAATCTCAAACTTCTTTATATCATTCCTAGCCAAATTGACTATTCCGGACTTAATGACAATATGTTCCGGACCATCATCTGAAATTAACTTGCATAGTTTGGACGTCTAGGACTATTTCTGTGCCGATATGATCATATCACGTCGGTCAAGTTCAAATCAAACTAAGAAGTCACCTTGTGTACTTGTTACACCAAAGTCGCAGTTCGTGCCACCTTGATCATTGCGGTACACCAGGCTCCCTACCAGGCAAGACACCTTGCCATTTGTTGTTTATTTATTTTAGCTCATATTTCATGCATTATTTTCTTTAGGCAAAATAAACTGTGATACATGACATAACTTTTTGAACTTACTGTTCAGTTATATTTCCTGTTATGTATTATTTTTCTTACACATTAAACCTAGATTTAAAGGACCACCTTGTGTGTTACATTCATTGGCCTTGACACGTTGTACCACGAAGTTGTGTGTCGTATGTAGAACACGGACATGCGTGATTGGCTGACCACCAGTACGTATAAGCCGTGCGATAGGATTAATCGCTAATAGAATTGCATGCTAGTTTGACTTAGCAGTTATAGAGGTTTTATGTTGTGGATACAACATAGTAGGCATTGGACGGGGAGGACAATTCCATAGCGTATGGCTTCGATGCACTTTTTTTGTGACCCGGAAGCTCCGCTGGAGATACGGGGTTGATGACCCCTGATTACTGACGGCCACTGGCATTCTGCGGAACGTTATGCACTTATTGGTTGGGCCTCTGGTTCCCCAAGGGAGGACTATGCCGATCCCATTTTAGCCATGGCCCATGGGTAGGAAGGATTGTTCTTAACTACATTTCGCTTAGAACGGTTAAGCACCTTTATCCGTTAGATATGAGTACTTTTGGTTTGGATACTTGTATCTGACCGTGGCTTGGACCAATAACTTGTCGCGGACTAGTTTGCCATATCTTGTCCTTGTTTGGTTGTAGGTGTGGCTTACTACTCCGATGAGAAGGTATTGAACCTTGTTGGGGTTCGAATATCATATTTGATTCATAGCATGGAAAGATACATCATCGTGAATTAGTTTACCATCTCCTGTCCTTGTTTGGTTGGGGGGATGTTACGCTAGTTCAATGGTATGTATTGGACCATGTTATAATTCAATTGACTTATTTATTTGAGCAATTTATATTCAGTTATATTGGCATAATATTATGTGTCTTGTTACGTCCCTCAGAGGACCTGGTTATCTCGCCATGTGTGTGCTCTTGTCTTTCGCAGGTTTTCTAGCCGTGGCCATGATCATCTCTATTTCTTCGAAGATGATTGCACTTTCATCGTCTTCGCTTTGCTCGCAAAACTCTTTATTTTGTTATGTATTTCTTTTTATAGTTGGTAGTGGATTTGTCTTCGCCCAACTACATGTACCAATGACAATTTATAGTTGATTATATGACATCATTTATTTTTTTATTTTGTGGATGAGATTAGTTAGCCTTGGTTTTACTGCATTTACAGCTTATGTATACATACGAGAATTCTATATATTGAAGTATACTTCGTATGTATGCAGCTGGCATGTCTACGTTCCTAGTCCTACATATTTTGGGACTGGGGCTTACAGCATTAATGTTAATACTTTCTGTTATTATTGCAGTATGAATGGATATGTTTCTAAGCGTTGTCAGATTAGAAAACTAGTTGATATGAACACGTGCAAATGGGTTCCCAAAGCTAACAAATGTGGATCCAAGTATTGGATACCAAACTCTTCACCTAATATTTCAGGTGGAGCTACTTATGCTGAACCATAGAACCATGGAACATGTTGGTGGTTGCACAACTACAAAGGTCATCTTCCATGCAATTGTACAAACATAAGTGTGGTCACTTGAACGACTTTGGTAATATGCTAATTATTTTATTTTATGGTTTTTAGAATCTAGCATGTTCTTAATGTTTTGCTATTTGATATTTTTTAAGTGTTTATTATTTGAATCAATGTGAGATATAATCCTATCATGACTATCTTTTTAGCGTAAAAGATTAGTTCACACTATATATAGTATTTTATTAGTGTGACATATTTTATATATGCTCTTTTCTCATAATCTTTATTCTTGAAGCATGCATACCACTGTAGTCCATAGGAGCCTATTTTTTTTGGTTAATATGTTTTTGACTCTTCATTTTTAATATTTTTTAACGGTCACTTCTTACCGATTTGTCTTTAGCATGTCATATTTACTTTGATCGGTATTTTTAGCACAAGTCTTCTATTTACTTGAAAAGTATATACATATACTTTTATGTTAACCTTGTGCTTGCATAATATTTTCATTATTGATTCTCATATTATATTTTGATTAACTTCTAATGAATCAATTACATCTTTGTCTGATAATGCATATTTATGCATGTTGTTGATCTTGTGATATTTTTTTATTCTAAAATCTTGATAAACCATTCTTTGGATATTTAATTCTTTTATATTTAGGGATTCTGGATTTCGGTGTTGTACGATGATACTTCATATATTCCTTTGAATCTAAGTTCTTAAGAGTAGAGATCATTTTGGGAACAAGCCGAAAGGGTCCTTCTGTCATACAGGTGTAAATAGCCTGAAGCGACATGGTGTACTAGTCTTCGGACTACCGCTAGCAGGGAACCGACCCCTACAACTAACCCAAGTGATCAATACTTTATAGGCTTAAGATTTATTAAGGTCTACTTGCAACTAGTGTCTAGTTCTGCATCCAAGGTACTGAACCCAGTCCCTTAGGTTCCAGAATACATCAGCATATCTAGGTCATACATTTTGATTTACAAATGTTTTATATTTTATTGTTACCCAATGATTTTATAGCGTATGTGAATAAATGTAATTGATACATCTTATACCGAATGCTACATTGTTCTAAGATTTTTTTAGTCTATATAATATAGTTTATTTCATATTGTACTAATTCTTCTTAAATCCTCAATTATTAAAGAAGAGATTTGTTTTGGGTACAAGCCTACAAAGGGTATGTCTGTCACCACGGTTATAGTCAAAGCAAAGCGGCACTTAAGTGTTCCCCGGTGAACATCCGTTAGCTGGGACAGTACCCATACAGCGAACCCAAGATTGATCAATGCTTTATAAACTAAAGATTTATTGAGATCTAGTTGCAATTGTTATCTGATGGATTTTGGATTTTAGCTTTGATGGATAATATTATTTAATGATTTAATTTTATAAAAGGTAACATATATTGACCTTCATAGTTTAATGTCTATCATCTTTTGATATATTCATTTTTCTGTCACACTATTCAATATTCTGACTTGATGATCTTGTGACAACTCATTGAATATTATGGTCTTGTGATTTTGTCTTTAGCTTGTGTAATATTCATGATTTTAAGCTTTATTATTCTCTTCTTATTCAAGTTGCTAACTGCCTATAGCAGTAATTCTTTGCGGGAGAGAAGTCAGGCAAATTGAATCTCTCTCTCAAAGCGTTTCTTTTCTTTAACCTTACGTTTGTCAGGTGGACACCGAGCTAAGGCTTTAAAAAGGGAAAAAAATAAACTTTGATAAGAAGACCTAATATTTTTGGATTAGTTTTCTACTTCTGGAAATATCTCTCTGAATTTGTTTAAAATTTGTCAATACTATTATTTTTGGATATAGCCAAGTAAAGGTGGAGCAGTTAATTGTTTCAAATCAATTATTCCCTTGACATGCCATATATCTAAAATATATTTTTCTTTGAACATTTATCTATTTATGTTTATTTTTATTGGAGACAAATTTTGTTTGTTCATCTTTAAGCATTTATTTATTGGATATTTCTTTTTGCCTAAAGATGATATTTGTTTTTGGAACTTTATATGCATTTGATCAAAGGAAAGAAAGATCCATATCTTGTATATTCCTTAGATTTTGTTATTATTTATTTTATCTATTTTTTCATATAAATTACTTCGGAACTATACACACATATTTTAAGGGATAGCAAATTAATTGTTTCAATTCTTTTATGCCCTTAATATGTGGTATACCTAGTTCATCATGGACATATATTCTTTTACTTAAAATATCTCGTTGAGTTGTTCATGATATTTGGATTTGTATTAGATGAGAGAATATATGATCATTATTATTTATTTTTAATTCTCTCATTCGAGTTTCTAAAAGTTATCTTGCCAAATATATATATTTAATTATCCTTATTTGATTGAGTTTAAATTACTTTTGGCATTTCTTATTGAGATTTTATCTCAAAGTTCATGATTATCTTTATTTAGACTATCATACTTTGTGGGGGAGCATTCAAGTCGACTGAATTTCTTCTTCTCAAGTATTTTGTCTTCATTACCTTCATGTTTATCTAATGGATATTCATATATCATGCTAAGGTAATTGAATTCAAATGCAGGAACTTTGGTATAGATTTTGAATAGAATCTAGTATATTTATTTTGATTTTTTTTCAATGATTATACTCTTTATGGAATTGATTCACTAATTTGTATGGGAAAATTATGAATCATAATTTTTTTGTGATCATTGTTAAAAGTCTCATTATATTCTTAATTGTTTTTGGTATATACTAGATTTGTGAATTTCTCATGAATTATTGTAACGCCCCAGTACCGGAATACGGGGACGTACACGGCCAGCTACACCGTATAAGGTACGAATACGCTATACGGTGATGATGACTGTCCAGGCTGGTTGGGTATCTTAGCATGCAATCAATCTATGGCCTAAATCCGATCTCATATCCATAGGTAAATCACAATGAGACAATATCAAGAGAGATAATCATATGAAAAATAGGAAAATACTCATATAAAAATCTGAAATCTACAATACAGGATAATAATGTAGACAAGTATACCTTCCCACAGTCCCTAACATGGTCTGGATCTGAAGCACATCCCCCAAGTCAAGTCTAGAAGATCCACAGGGTCGGTCTCAGGCAATCTGGGAACAATCCAGGGTTGGTCAGGCCAACCGTAGAAAGTACCAGAAAGGAAGGCTCAAGGATGGACGAAGAAAAACCAGCAGGATAAAATATAACAGGAATAGCATCTAAAAACAGTAAATAAGGTAAGGGATCGTGCGGTACCAACGCACGATAACAATCCATGACTAGTGTAAGTAACCAACAATCATCACAGTCATCCTAACATCCACTAATGCTTGCATCGCCAACTGGAACTCATAGTCTGTCATCGGAACAGTAACTCACCCCTACATCAAACAAGAGCAAGGGAATGAATTACCGTACCGGGACAGCGTTACGTGCCAGCCAGCTTAGCAAGCAACAAGCCATACAATTTAGGTGAATAAGCGGCCACTCAAATGTCTACGGCTGTCTATGTGGAGGTTGGGTTACCCCAGCAATTCAATATAAGAATTCTCAGATCGTGCCGTCCCAGCAGGGCTAGCGGGGCCAAGTATATTAAGACTAGATGAGCGCCGGTCGCTCGCAAGACCATCGGGCTCTGCATGTCACCACCGGTCCCTCGTAAGGCCACCGTGCCGAGCATGCCATGTATATAATGTATAGTACATAAAGTAGCCGGATATTGCCATCCACTAGTACGAATGGTAACAATATTCGTGGCGACCAGCCTACAGGTCATGACTAATGTCTGGGATAAGGCTGGTAATGCACGATCTCAGGATTCCGTTTCCCCCCCAATGCTTCTACCAGTTTAAGTTACCTAGATTATCCATACATTTATCCGGAATCACTTGCCGTGTTCACATGATCATCCTCCTAGATGTCGTACCTCAGTACGAGAACGCTATGTAAGAATCAACCTCGGCACCTATAGTCCCAGTTGTGATCCATCCTTAGTGTTATGCAACAAGCAAGTAAGCAGTCCTGACTACGCTAAGACTATAGGCCAACTACCAGATACCCGTACAGGTAATCATATAATATAGCTAGAATATCAAGATGGCATCGCAATGCCATATAATCATGGAAGTAGCACCTCAAAGTGCCAGTAGACAAGTTGCACCGCAGTGCAAAATCAGGGCCAGTACCTCAAAGGGTAAGCTGGACTTATGGCACGGATACAAGTAGTCATGTCAGGAACAAGGATAAATCTGTCAGTCACATGAAATCATCTGTCTACATCGTGGCATGGATACCAGGTCAAGTATAAGATCAGAATCTCTACCACAATATCATCTCAAACATATATGGGAGCCTACAGCTCCAATCATCAAGTCGGTCCATCCACCAGATCAATCTAGCAAGAGTCACCCCTCTACGATGGAATCAATATCATGTCAGGAAGGTCAATAACCAAATACCAAGCTAATCACTATAAGCAATGCTAGACCCTCTGGCTCACAAGAATCCTCCTAATCAATGATCACAAGCCACTAGAAAACAAGCCCCTCAACTACCAAGACATAGCAATCAAACCAGGTTCCCCAACTACCGGAATACACAAAGGTACCAGGTTTTGGACATTTGGGAAGTCGAGTAAAAATTATATAATAATACCCTCGATATTCTCCTCGTTCCGCAAAATATTCGTGATCATCAAAATCCAAGAATTCACAGTTAGGCCCGGTCGAATTAGAACATCCTCAAAAGGAATAACAATACTATCCAAGAGTCCATGTGAGTCTACCAACTGAACATCCCGAGATCATACTCCATATAATACTCAATCCTCATATATCCAAGGTCACAATCCCGATACATAGGACAACTGTCCGCCCTATCTCGCTAGACTAGGACAACTCCTAGAATGAATTGTCAGGGTACAAGTGTTTATTAATTAATGCCGCCGGAAATGGCAAGGATTCCATGAACCACTCTGGAGCAGATCCATAACCCTTAAACCAAACAAGGACCAGGGTTGCAGACTGTCTTCCGAGTAGAACCGCTCTCCTTACGCTATCCGATGGACAAGATATGTCAAGACGCTAGGCGACTAATCTAGTCGGGAGTCTACCTGGCAGGCAATGGGATTAGGTATACTATACCAAGATGAACATGTACGAGCCCAGTCCAGCAACCAAAGGAATGGTTCTGCCCAATCCTTCGAACCGAATTCCCGATCGAGAATTCTGGAAACATCCGGCAGAGTCTCCTTTGTATTCTGGACGGGAGCACCCTACGAATTGGGGCTAAAATCCACTCGGCGCAACCCGCCGCAGAATCGCAGGCTGAGAACACTAAGTCTCAGCTTCCATCAGCGCTACCATGCGTACTGGAAACCTAACCACAGCCGAGAACACTAAGTCTCGGCCTCCAGCAGCACTACGATGCGTACTGGACGCCAAGCCAGCACATGCAACAAGAATCGCCACGCAGGGCGCACCAAGACTCACAGTCATGTCCAAGCCACAAACACAGTCACCGAAACAGTTAGCCAAGCCGTTACCCGACCGCGAGTCGGACACGGGGCATACGGGGACAATCCGTACAAGTGAGTCGTGCTCGTGTCCTCGGAGGTGTGGATGACCCATCCGAGTTGTCCGATACGGTCTATCCCGGTATCGGACCAAGCTATCCTAAGTTATCATCATGTCAGTTCTACTACTAGGCTACACTAATCATGGTTATACAGTTTACAAGTACAAATTAATTAAATGCAATAAAATCCAGGAGAGAGGGCAAGAGCCGTCGATGAGCAAGGGATACTTGCCTAGAGGGCTCGGCTAGGTAAGCAAGTCTTCGGTAGTCGCGATCCAAGCTAGCACGCCAATCGAGATCCTCAGAACACACAATAAACAATCATTAGAATTAAATAATAAAATAATGACAAAATCACGAAGAATGGCACGAGACTATACCGTACGGGTCCTACAAGCAGTGCAGGGATCTGGCACGGAAATCGAGGCACGCGGACCGATACGGGCACGTAAATCGAGATGCACACGTATATCGAAATACGCACAAGAATCGAGATAACTAGAATATCGAGACGAACAGGAGAACGTGCGCGTAAATCGAGACGTGCACGTAGATCGAGGAAATCACGAATATCCAGATAGCACACAAATCAATGCGACACGCAAATCGAGGCATATACGCAAATCGAGACGGAGCGAGATTCAAGGAAGCACGCAAATCAATGCGGCATACAAGTCGACGTATGCACGCAAATCGATGCGGTACGAAGCCCAAGATGAAACACAAACCGAGGCGGCAGGCAAATCAGTACGTACACGCAAACCGGGATGGCACAAAGTCCAAGGTGGCACACAAATCGATGCGCGCACACAAATCTGTGCATGCACGTAAATCGAGGCAGCACGGGTCACGAGGTAGGCACAAAGGCCGAAACAAGAGGATCGAGGCATCACACAAACTGAAGTGGTACGGTGCCCGAGACAGCGCGAGGCTCGAGGCGTCCCGTTGCCCTAAGCAGCACGTAGACCGAGGTACTCGCAAAACGAGACGACACGTACACCGAGGTGCACACGACCCGAAAACACGGGAAACGAAGAAGCGCACCAACCGAGGGTGCGCTGCCCGAGACGACACGCTGTACGGGGCAGCACCTATCCCAAGGGGTTCGCACCCCAAGACAGCGCACAAACCGAAGAAGTACACGTTGCACGAGGGCACACTGCTCGATGCAGCACACTGCACAAAGCAGCACGCTGCTCGAGACAACACGTGCCCCGAGGTACACGGATCGAGGAATAGAGAGGCAGGTGGAGGGGCTCACCGGGGTGCTCGGCCAGACGGGGCTGGCTGCCGACGGCGGAAGAAGACAGTGAGAGAGGGAAGCAATCGGGATCTCTCGTCGGCGGAGGGGAGTCGCGACGGCGGAGGGAGGCAGACGACAGCAGCAGCAGGGGGCAAGGAAGAGGAAGGGGCGGAGGAGTCGGAGACGACTACGATGGCGACGGTGGTCGCAGAGGAGGCCGAGCTGGAGGTCGGTCGCGGCGGCCAAGGGCGGAGGCGGCCACGGCTAAAGTGGGGGGGTAGTGGTGGTGGTGGCCGGCCATGGGGGTGATGGCGGCGGAGATGGTGGCCGCAGAAGTGATGGTGGTGGTGATGGTTGAAGATGACGATGATGGTGGCGGCGCTGGTGCTAGATGTGGGCTTGGCGGTGGCGCCGACGGAGAAGGACGGAAAGGAGAGGGGGAGGTCGAGAGGGAGTGAGCGAGAGAGATGAGTTGGAGAGGGAGAGCTCGGAAGAGTGGGGGAGTGTTCCAGAGAGGATCGGGTGAGAGAGAGTTGAGCGGGAGAGAGAAAGAGTGAAGAGAGAGGTTAAGAAAAATGAGGGGGGGGTGTTCTCCTGTAAGGAGAAAGTGAGGGGAGTAGGTGAGAGTGGGAAAGGTGAGGGAGGAGAGAGGGATGATGTGAGGGAGTGAAATGACAAGAGAGAGGGGGAGTAGATATTTTGGAGGGTAGATTAGGAACAAGAAATTAATAATAATAATAATAATGAGGATAAAATTACCTCCAAGAAAATAATAAGAATTTCAAAAATACCCCAAAAATTAAAATCCTCCAAATACAATAATACGGTCAAATATGTACTTCAAAAATAGGAATAGTACATCCTACCCACCTTACAAAAATTTCGTCCTCGAAATTTCAAAATTATCAAAATAGGACTTTTTTTTTAAAACTAGTACATATATATCTGCCACGAAAACTCTACCCACCTTACAGAAATCAAGTAATACAATTAAGAAACGAACAATATCTCAATATGAAAACATCAAAGAGAACAAGGTCCAGATAAATCAACTCGCAAGGTAAATCGAAAACATCGAAAGAATCTCGAAAATCAAAGTCTCGCATATACGAAATAACCCCATAAATCAAAACAAGTATAGAATGTCGAAAACAATGTCAGAAAACGTAAAATCCCAATTGCATAAAAATTCTCACAAATCATAAAATACATGATATCTGTCTCGAACCAATGACCGTAGTTTCTAATATCCGAAAAATGTGTGTCATGGTTATTCCTTGCCACGCCATCCGGAATGGCTGCAAAAGATTCACCAAAACACTGTAATCGAGCGGCTGCAACTTTCGTTACCACGCCGTCAAGGTATACTAGGGTCACCCGGTACTCTCGACAAATATCCAAAACAAATCAAATCCATAACCCAAATATTCAAATCACTAAGATCACAAAATCTCTAACAATGTAATGAGAGTCCTAAAAAACAATCAAAATCCAAAATCCAGGTGAATCGTAACACACATCCAAAAATATCTTCAACAATAACCACAAGATAGCTTTTCTAGGAAAATACTCCAAACCAAGAATCCACATCAAAATATAATGTATAGAAAGTATATCTATAATCAAAATAATATCTGAAATAGATAATCATGAGTGCGGAAATGTCCGAAATCAAGGAAGCCAAATCGATACGAGAATATCCCTCTGATACTCAACAAATGTTAAAATATCCAATCTCAGAGTCTTGATGACATCTTCATTCCGCAGCAATCCAGCCAACGCTCGAAGAGGACGATAATGATACTAAGTCAACACGAAGTCAACGCACGAAAGGGATAACAAGAAATCAACCAAGGCGAAACACCGGTAGAGAGTCCAGAACCCAAGATAAATAATATAGTAACCCAAGATAAGACCAGACATTGTCTTACCAGATAAGGTGATCGACATGACCAACTACAGGACCATGTCTCTCAAAATAAGAAATAACGGTAGACAACAACGAATAAGACAGGACAAGGCAAGATAGGTCCAGGTAGAGATGGGGACCAGTTCATAGGTTCAAGAGAGCGAAGAACAAGTATAACAGGTGGGAATACCAAGGAATAGTGGACTGAGATCAATAATCATGTGATACCCAACAAAATCTCAAAACAAGACCTACATGGGCCACCACTAAAACCATGTAACGCCCCAGTACCGGAATATGGGGACGTACACGGCCAGCTACACCGTATAAGGTACGAATACGCTATACGGTGATGACGGTTGTCCAGGCTGGTTGGATATCTTAGCATGCAATCAATCTATGGCCTAAATCCGATCTCATATCCACAGGTAAATCATAATGAAACAATATCAAGAGAGATAATCATATGAAAAACAGGAAAATACTCATATAAAAATCTGGAATCTAAGTACAGAATAATAATGTAGACAAGTATACCTTCCCACAGTCCCTAACATGGTCTGGAACTGAAGCACATCCCCCAAGTCAAGTCTGGAAGATCCACAGGGTCGGTCTCAGGTAATCTGGGAACAATCCAGGGTTGGTCAGGCCAACCGTAGCAAGTACCAGAAAGGAAGGCTCAAGGACGGACGAAGAAAAACCAGCAGGATAAAATATAACAGGAATAGCATCTAAAAACAGTAAATAAGGTAAGGGATCGTGCGGTACCAACGCACGATAACAATCCATGACTAGTGTAAGTAACCAACAATCATCACAGTCATCTTAACATCCACTAATGCTTGCATCGCCAACTGGAACTCGTAGTCTCTCATCGGAACAGTAACTCACCCCTACATCAAACAAGAACAAGGGAATGAATTACCGCACCGGGACAGCGTTACGTGCCAGCCAGCTTAGCAAGCAACAAGCCATACAATTTAGGTGAATAAGCGGCCACTCAAATGTCTACGACTGTCTATGTGGAGGTTGGGTTACCCCAACAATACAATATAGGAATTCTCAGATCGTGCCATCCCAGCAGGGCTAGCGGGGCCAAGTATATCAAGACTAGATGAGCGTCGGTCCCTCGCAAGACCACCGGGCTCTGCATGTCACCATCGGTCCCTCGTAAGGCCACCGTGCCGAGCATGTCATGTATATAATGTATAGTACATAAAGTAGCCAGATATTGCCATCTACTAGTACGTATGGTAACAATATTCGTGGCGGCCAGCCTGTAGGTCATGACTAATGTCTGGGATAAGGCTGGTAATGCACGATCTCAGGATTTCGTTTCCCCCCAATGCTTCTACCAGTTTAAGTTACCTAGATTATCCATACATTTATCCGAAATCACATGCCGTGGTCACATGATCATCCTCCTAGATGTCGTACCTCAGTACGAGAACGCTAAGTAAGAATCAACCTCGGCACCTATAGTCCCAGTTGTGATCCATCCTTAGTGTTATGCAACAAGCAAGCAAGCAATCCTGACCACGCTAAGACTATAGGCCAACTACCAGATACCCATGCAGGTAATCATATAATATAGCTAGAATATCAAGATGGCATCGCAATGCCATATAATCATGGAAGTAGCACCTCAAAGTGCCAGTAGACAAGGAGCACCGCAGTGTAAAATCAGGGCCAGTGCCTCAAAGGGTAAGCTGGACTTATAGCACGGATACAAGTAGTCATGTCAGGAACAAGAATAAATCTGTCAGTCACATGAAATCATCTGCCCACATCGTGGCATGGATAGCAGGTCAAGTACAAGATCAGAATCTCTACCACAATATCATCTCAAACATATATGGGAGCCTACAGCTCCAATCATCAAGTCGGTCCATCCACCAGATCAATCTAGCAAGAGTCACCCCTCTACAATGGAATCAATATCATGTCAGGAAGGTCAATAACCAAATACCAAGCTAATCACTATAAGCAATGCTAGACCCTCTAGCTCACAAGAATCCTCTTAGTCAATGATCACAAGCCACTAGAAAACAAGCCCCTCAACTACCAAGACATAGCAATCAAACCAGGTTCCCCAACTACCGAAATACACAAAGGTACCAGGTTTCGGTCGTTTGGGAAGTCGAGTAAAAATCATATAATAATACCCTCGATATTCTCCTCGTTCCGCAAAATATTTGTGATCATCAAAATCCAAGAATTCACAGTCAGGCCCGGTCGAATTAGAACATCCTCAAAAGGAATAGCAATACTATCCAAGAGTCCACGTGAGTCTACCAACTGAACATCCCGAGATCATACTCCATATAATACTCAATCCTCATATATCCAAGGTCACAATTCCGATACATAGGACAACTGTCCGCCCTATCTCGCTAGACTAGGACAACTCCTAGAATGAATGGTCAGGGTACAAGTGTTTATTAATTAATGCCGGCAGAAATGGCAAGGATTGTATGAACCACTCTGGAGCAGATCCACAACCCATAAACCAAACAAGGACTAGGGTTGCAGACCGTCTCCCGAGTAGAACCGCTCTCCTTACGCTATCTGACGGATAAGATATGTCAAGACGCTAGGCGACTAATCTAGTCAGGAGTCTACCTGGCAGGCCATGGGATCAGGTATACTATACCAAGATGAACATGTACGAGCCCAGTCCAGCAAACCAAAGGAATGGTTCTGTCCAATCCTTCGAACCGAATTCCCGATCGAGAATTCTGGAAAAATCTGGCAGAGTCTACTTTGTATTCTGGACGGGAGCACCCTACGAATTGGGGCTAAAATCCACTCGGCGCAACCCGCCGCAGAATCGCAGGCTGAGAACACTAAGTCTCAGCTTCCAGCAGCGCTACCATACGTACTGGAAACCTAACCACAGCCGAGAACACTAAGTCTCGGCCTCCAGCAGCACTACGATGCGTACTGGACGCCAAGCCAACACATGCAACAAGAATCACCACACAGGGCATACCAAGACTCACAGTCATGTCCAAGCCACAAACATAGTCACCGAAACAGTTAGCCAAGCCGTTACCCGACCGCGAGTCGGACACGAGGCATACGGGGACAATCCGTACAAGTGAGTTGTGCTCGTGTCCTCGGAGGTGTGGATGACCCATCCGAGTTGTCCGATACGGTCTATTCCGGTATCGGACCAAGCTATCCTAAGTTATCATCATGGCAGTTCTACTACTAGGCTACACTAATCATGGTTATACAGTTTACAAGTACAAATTAATTAAATGCAATAAAATCCAGGAGAGAGGGCAAGAGCCGTCGATGAGCAAGGGATACTTGCCTAGAGGGCTCGGCTAGGTAAGCAAGTCTTCGGCAGTCGCGATCCAAGCTAGCACGCCAATCGAGATCCTCAGAACACACAATAAACAATTATTAGAATTAAATAATAAAATAATGACAAAATCATGAAGAATGGCACGAGGCTATACCGTACGGGTCCCACAAGCAGCGCAGGGATCTGGCACGGAAACCGAGGCACGCGGACCGATACGGGCATGCAAATCGAGACGCGCACGTATATCGAAATACGCACAAGAATCGAGATAACTAGAATATCGAGACGAACAGGAGAATGTGCGCATAAATCGAGACGTGCACGTAGATCGAGGAAATGATGAATATCCAGATAGCGCACAAATCAATGCGACACGCAAATTGAGGCATGTACGTAAATCGAGTTGGAGCGAGATTCAAGGAAGCACGCAAATCAATACGGCATACAAGTCAACATATGCACGCAAATCGATGCGGTGCGAAGCCGAAGGTGAAACGTAAACCGAGGCGGCATACAAATCAGAACGTGCATGCAAACCGGGATGGCACAAAGTCCAATGTGGCACACAAATTGATGTGTGCACGTAAATTGGTGCATGCACGTAAATCGAGGCGGCACGGGTCACGAGGTAGGCACAAAGGCCGAAACATGAGGATCGAGGCATTACACAAACCGAGGTGGTACGGTGCCCGAGACAGCGTAGGGCTCGAGGCGTCCCGTTACCCTAGGCAGCACGTAGACTGAGGTACTCGTAAAACGAGACGACACGTACACCGAGGTGCACACGACCCAAAAATACGGGGAACGAGGAAGCGCACCAACCGAGGATGCGCTGCCCGAGATGACACGCTGCACGGGGCAACACACATCCCGAGGGGTTCGCACCCCAAGGCAGCGTGCAAACCGAAGAAGTACACGCTGTACGAGGGCACACTGCTCGAGGCAGCACACTGCACAAAGCAGCACGCTGCTCGAGACAACACGTGCCCCGAGGCATGCGGATCAAGGAAGACAGAGGCAGGCGGAGGGGCTCACCTGGGTGCTCGGCCCGACGGGGCTGGCTGCCGACGGCGAAAGAAGACAGGGAGAGAGGGAAGCAATCGGGATCTCTCGCCGGCGGAGGGGAGTCGCGACGGCGGAGGAAGACAGACGACAGCAGCAGCAGGGGGCAAGGAAGAGGAGGGGCGGAGGAGTCGGAGACGACTACGATGGTGGTGGTGGTCGCAGAGGAGGCCGAGCTGGAGGTCGGTGGCGGCGGCCAAGGGCGGAGGCGGCCACGGCTAAAGTGGGGGGGGGCAGTGGTGGTGGTGGCCGGCCATGTGGGTGATGGCGGCGGAGATGGTGGCCGCAGAAGTGATGGTGGTGGTGATGGCTGAAGATGACGATGATGGTTGCGGCGCTGGTGCTAGCTGTGGGCTTGGCGGTGGCGCCGACGGAGAAGGAAGGGAAGGAGAGAGGGAGGTCGAGAGGGAGTGAGCGAGAGAGATGAGTTAGAGAGGGAGAGCTCGGGAGAGGGGGGAGTGTTCTAGAGAGGATCGGGTGAGAGAGAGTTGAGCGGGAGAGAGAAAGAGTAAAGAGAGAGGTTAGGAAAAATGAGGGGGGGTGTTCTCCTGTGAGGAGAAAGTGAGGGGAGTAGATGAGAGTGGGAAAGGTGAGGGAGGAGAGAGGGATGATGTGAGGGAGTGAAATGACAAGAGAGAGAGGGGGAGTAGATATTTTGGAGGGTAGATTAGGAACAAGAAAATAATAATAATAATAATAATAATGAGGATAAAATTACCTCCAAGAAAATAATAAAAATTTCAAAAATACCCCAAAAATTAAAATCCTCCAAATACAATAATACGGTCAAATATGTACTTCAAAAATAGGAATATTACAATTATTTATGGCCAATGATTGATTTCTACTATATTGATATCTATTTTTTGTTAAAATTCTTTATTGGTCAATTTAAAAACTACAGTTTTATTTATTCATCATATTGTGTTTTGAATGTTATTTTTGGATTTCTAGTTGGTAAACTATGTATTGATTGATTTTAATGTTTTTAAGTTCAACCAACTATTTTTGACAAGTTTTTTCTACTTTAGTTATACAATTTTCTAAACTTGTCGTTACACTGTTCTCCTAATCCTTGATCATAATTATTTTTGCTTTTCTCCTTTACTTATGCATGAGTTCATTTTAGTTTTAATTATGGGAGAGCTTATTTTTTTATCATGCAAAAGGGGAAGAAATAAGTTTAAGTTAGCATACAATATTATATTATTATGTGTTTATTAGTGATACATTCATCTATTGCATATATATTAAACTTAACTGATTTCTCATAATAAAAAAGAGAAGATTGTTAGCCCAATGATTATATCATATTTTTGAATATGGCTAAGCAATTAAGTTTAAGATAATGACGTCACTAATATTCATATACTCACTATCATGTTGCTGCTTAAACTTAGCATTATCCTAAATGTTCTATATCATATTGCTATGCTTGTATCATATTGTTTTGTTCGTCTAACACGTTCTTATAGACATGCAGTAAGCATGATCAAGCTTTGTCAAACCAGGACATATGCAATGGAGAATTTTTTATGGGCCAAAGACAACGTCATACAAGAAGATTTTTTTCTGAACCGCCTAATAACCTATCCGAGGCCTCGCATCGCCGGTCAGCAGACAGGTGTCGAGGGGGCAGTGCCACCCGTGGGGATTCGGGATGAAGCCACCGAAAGGTATTCAGATTTCTAGATCTGTTTATCTTTGGACGACCGTCATCAAGGAAAAAGGCGTCTTCATGTTTGCTCAAATATCAGAAGAAAGGCGTCATCAAAGGGCTATTGGTTTTCCTATTTGATCAATATATTTTTTATATTTATTGAGTCTAGGAATATGATGTACACTGCATCATACTGGCAAATAGGCTATCCAAGAAACGTTTTTAAAAATACCCTTTTATTTTAAAAATAAGCCCACTTACAAAAGTCCAAACTACTTCCTAACTGCATGATCTTTTCAAAAAGCCCAAAATCAATTTACAAAAATCCTGACAGAACTCCAACAGAATTCGGCCTGAGCTCGGCCTGAATTCGACCATAGTTCGGTTAGTAGACGTTGTATTTTGAACTTGGTCCTCCTGCAGTTACGAATCTTGCCGAGATTTACTCAAAGAGTTCTGTCCGAATTCTGCCCGAATTCTGACAGAGTTCAGTCTTTGAAAAAAGTATAAATAAAGAAGGATTTCGATCATTTTAAGACACCAATTCACTTTCATATCTCTTCTCTATAAGCCTACTACTTCTTCCGAAGTGTTCCAAAGCTTTCATTTTCAAATCCCAAGCCAGTTACAATCTTCTAGTTGATTTGCTAGTGTGGTACGGTTTAGAAGTTTCAGAGTGATTGTAGTCAGAGGCTTGATTGAAGATAGACACTTCATAATTGAAGTTTGTCACGACCCGATCCCAACTAATTGGGTCGAACCAGATCATGCCCAGCCTGCACCGTTGTTGAGACGGCGGCAGTAAGCTATTCCATTGCAGGTATTCACAACAACACAAGTACATTTGTCACAACTGTTCTATTCGGAATTTAAAACTTTATTTAATAAAATATTCAGAAGTACAACTGTGAAAGGAAATACCGAAATAAAACTACAAACTCCAAATAAAGAAGAAAATGCATAAAGGAAGAACTATCTAAACATCAGGTTCAGCAGTCCCAGGATCAGCGTCCTCCAGAGACGGCTCCGGTACCGTCGCAGGGTAGAGAACCGGGTCGTAGTAGCTATTATAGTATAGCTCGTCATCCTCAGTGTTACCTAAAATGTTGGGTCTCCAGTCAGGAGGGAGCAAAGTACAATTACGAATATCCAATAATTCAAATAATAATTTGAAATTTGCAATGTTAAACAATTTGAAATATTTTAACAATATTTTTCACAATTCTACAATTGAAAACAATGTGATTTGAGTAGGTAACGAACTATGACCGGCTTGGGATGATTCAATTATATCCTAATGATACGGTCCGGCCTATCCTCGTGTATAGGAGGAATCAGCTCGTACAATCAATGATGCAATATAGGGGTGTTGGTCATAGACGCTACACTACTCCCCCAATATCCCGAGTCAATCAGATTCAATCAATGAGTCAATATTCGAACTCTAGGAGAGAGTTTCGTATAGCAATGTGGTTTAAAATTGCAATAAAATAATTACTAGATAAATTACCAAATAGACATAACTGCACTTGCCTTTGTTTTAGAATGACTGGATAGACAAGTCGGTACCGAGGAGGAACGTCAGTTGTAACTTCGAGTTCCTACAGTTGAGAACTCGACTTAGATCCTTTGTATAACCAGGCTAAGTGTGCTAGTTGCAATCTCTAGTAGCAAGTCCTAGTCAGGTTTTAGTTGTTATTAAGTTACAGCTATCGTTTACGTCGCCAACTATGTGCGTTGATTAAACCGATTAATTGATTATTTGTAAATAATAACGAGAACCGATTAACTTTGGAAAACTTTGTGTTTTGTAATATCTATAAAAATATAATTTCTTTTAGTGATAAACCGTGAACTAGTTATTTGATATTATTCTATTCATTTTAACTAAATTCGTAATTAATTAGTAATTCGTGCTCTAATTTACGATTATGCGACTAATCAAAAACCACCCAAATTCCACATCCACCAGAAAAATCAAAATAAAATAAAACTATGCTACACAATACATTGGCACAGCTAATGGTCCTAGGGTGGGCTTATGCCCTGTACATTTTTCTTTTACATCAAATAAGAGAAAATGAATTAAATTATTAAATAAAGTGCGGTAATTAACTAACTATAGTAAATAGCCTAAATATTAATTAAAATAATTTAAAATAAATGCTAAGAGTCTCAGACTCGGTCCATTCCTCAAAATTCGGCTAATACCCTAACGTCCGGTCGGACCGGTGCGTTTGCATTTCGCCGGGGCCCACAGACCGGTACGGTCGTCGCCCGAAAATCAGTTTAGAAATGCATTTTCGAAAGCCACTTTTGAAATCAATAAAAATATAGTTTTTGTAGAAATTTGGGCAGCATTTCCTCTATTTCGGGACAAACCCAAAACTGGAAAATGCGCCACGGAAAACCTGCAAATATTTCCAACCCAAAATAATCCACAGAATATCCACCAAAATAATTCCAAGCCACAGAAAATAATTCTCAATCCCACCGAACTTCCCGAAATGTCCGGGATTCCCATAATCAACCAATTCACACCAAACCGGCAGATAAAACACAGGAAAAATAATCTAACGCAGCTAATCGAAAATATAACGCAGCTAATCGAATAAAATACGTAGTTAACCGGATTTCCCAAAGGGAAACCGGGGACCGATTTCATCATCGACTCTACAGGGAGGGACGAACTACTGTGATTATCCAGAAATTACCAAATTCCGTTGGCGGGGAGCCACGGGAAAAATCTCGGGAAAAATCCGAAACTAAGTTCGGCAGCAGGTCGAAGATCCCGGACAGCGGGCAGATCTGGCCCGCTGGAGAGCGACGGCAGCAGCTCGCCGGAAAAAGAGGGCGCGCACGGGAAACCGTGCGGTCGGGGAGGAGCTCGAGGCCGCGCTGGACGGGGCGCTGCGAGGGGGTCGATCGCCGGGAGACGGGCTCGCTGGACGGGGAACGGCGGGGAGGAGCTCCGCCGGAAAAGGTCGGCCGCGGGGCTCGGGGAGTCCGCCGGAAGAGGGGCGCTGGCCGCGGGGTCGCGCGGACAGCAGCGGCTAGGGCACGGCCACCGGAGATGGGGCCGGTCGGCTCGGCGCGGAGGGTCGCGCCTCGGGTCGCGGTCGCACGCGTGCGGGGATCGGCGGAGCGCCGTCGAGCTCGGGTGGCCGGAGGGCACGGCTAGGGCAGCCTCGCCGGAGAGAAAATGGGGGCGCGGACGGAAAGACGCGCCGGAATGGCGACGGGGCGGTCGCGCGGAGAGGCTTCGCCGGAAGGGCAGCGCCGGTCGGCGGTCGAAGATCCGCGGGGCGCGGGCTCTAGTCGACCGGGAATGGAGGATAGGGCTCGGGTAGGGTTCTTTCTCCAGGGGGAGATGGAGAGCTTTAGGGAAAGTGAAAAAAATTGAGAGAGGGAAAAGAATATGTGAGATCCAGAGAGAGGGAGAGATGAGAGAACAGAGAGGGAGAGAGTACGAGAGAGAGATGAGAGTTTATCTCTTCCTCTGCTAATGAATTCGTGAAGAGAGGAGTGGGTAGTGGGGTGAATTTATCATTCTCTGTAATGAGAATAATGAAGTGGGGAGTTGATGGGTTGGGAGTTACAGAAATGAGGGGGTTTTGCCAATTCATGTGTGTGAGAGTGGGGTGCTGGTCCTACGGGACCAGCTATAACTATTTATATTTTATTTTTTTTATATATATATATTTTTTAATAATTAAACCAAGTCAGATTTAATAGGAAGAAAAAATGAAATTGGGTTTCGGCTCAGGCCTGGGTCTGGGTTCGGACTCGGGTCTGGGTCTGAATTCAAAAATCAATGTTGTTTAATTTTCGAAATCATTTTGCACTCAAACATATTTAATAATAATAAAAATAATAATATTAGAAATACTAATATTTAATACTAAAACACTAATAATAATTATTCACAAAATATGGGTTTCACAATCTTCCCTCCTTAGAAAATTTTGTCCTCGAAATTTAAAGAGTAGGGTTGGAGAATCAAACAAGTACAGGTACTGCGCCCGTAACTCAGGTCCAAAAATAAGAATTTCCAAAGCAGTCGTGGATGAGACGGTTTTAGGGATAAGTTTCATTTATGATATCATCCATGTAGAAAATTACAAAAGCGAACCAAAGTACACGAGGTTGATCAGACCATCATGCACCGGTCCTGATTTAGATAATATATTAGTGGGTGCACCCAATAAAATACCGTCATGATCAAGCTTGAAAAAGATAGCTTGCAAAACTAGGCTAATTAGCAGCATCAGTCAAGTTTAGAACGAAAAGATAAGAAGTAGGAGTTTAAGTGATGGCTCAAAATCTGATCTTCTTCTCACCTCTGACTACGCTTGCAACTGGTTTCTCTGGCTCTGAAAGGTTGAGTCCAATCTTCAGCTCTGAATTATCCAAAATATGACTCGGATCCGAAATGTAACGTCTGAGCTGTGACGTAGAAGACGTTGCACACTCTCAAAATTAGTTCGTAGAGCTAACTGGTACCCTACTTCCAACTCGTCTTAAACTCCAAATGGCCTGATGTTACTGGCCTCAATTTCTAGCTCCGTCAAAACTGATTGTTCCTCTGGTAGGAGAAACTTCACCAAATGCAATTTGGTCTTCCCAAGACCTACCAAATTCCAAGACGCAAAATCCCAATACATCTTCAAGCATCTGGATTGACCTCTCTGCTTGCTCGTCCCACGGTACTCCATGAATCCGGTAGATGTGCTTCTCGTACAATGCTGCCCACTTCTTAGTGGATAAACCAACTTTGAAGGGAATAAAGTGTGCTGACTTTGTCAGTCGGTTTACTAAAATCCAATTGGTGCCCTTCCCTCCTTAGGAACAAGGCAATCCTTACTCAAAGTTTATTGTTATATGCTTCTACTTCCACTCCGAATTGTCCAGCGGCTCCAACAAACTTGTTGTTCTCTTGCTAATTCCTCATGTTGACAAATTCACATCTAATTTCCATACCTGGAATTGTCCTTCTTTATTCCATAACACCAATCAATGGAGACATATAATGATACATCTTATTATCTCCTGAATTTATGGAATACTGCGACTGGTGCATTTCTTTCATCAACTCGTTCCTCCGTTTGTCAGCCGATACGCAAAGTCTCGCACCATTCTTCAGAGTTCCAATGCTGATCAACCCCCAAGTGTTCCTGCCAACACTTGATCTCTAAGCCTGCAAGGTGCCTCGTTTTGAAACTACGTTCTCTTGATTTTTTGTCCCTCCGCCTCGAACTTCATCAATACTGAAACAGCATCCAGCTCCGTCCTTCTATCTCCAGGTAGTATAACCTCCAGTCCAAACTTCTCGATGTCTTCTAGCAGGTGCTAGTCCTTGGTTAAGAACTTCGCCATCAGTATCGACCAAGTGCATCAGCGACCACATTAGCCTTACCTGAATGGTACTGCAGGTTGATGTCGTAATCCTTCCTCTGCTTCAGCCATCTTCTTAGTTTAACATTCAGCCCTTTCTGAGTGAATACATATTTCAGACTTTTTGTAGTCCGTATAAATTTTCACTCCCTTTCCATAAAAATTATGCTTCCAACTTCAAAGTAAAGATAATTGCAGCAATTCAAATTAGGCGTGGGATGATTCCTCTCATGAGTCTGTAGTTGCCTACACGTGTAAGCAATTACTCTTCCATGTTGTTGAAGAACGCAACCCAGTCCTCTTCCAGAGGCATTACTGTAAATGGAGAACCCACCGGTTCCTGCGGGTAGCGCAGGATTGGTGTAGTGGTATGTCTCTTCTTTAGCTCCTCCATGCCGCCTGACAATCTTTCGTTCAGATGAACTCTTCATTCTTCCAAGTGAGCTTCGTCATCGGCTCAGCAATCTTGGCGAAATCCTTCACGAACTTCTGGTAGAAGCCAGCCAAGTTCAAGAATCTTCCGAATTGAACTTGGGATATACCACTCCTCAACAACAGCTATCTTCCATCGAAATTTCTTCTCTTGACGACATGGCCAAAAGTCCACCTTGTCAAAAATCCACGTTCAGATAACTTACCATAAACTTCTTTTTCCTCAAAGTTTCCAAAATTTCCTCAGGTGTTCCTTATGCTCTTCTTCAGTCTTCAAATATATCAGAATATTATCTATGGAGAAGATAAACTGATTCAAATACTCATGAAAATCTCTGTTCATGAGATTCATGAATATAGCAGGAGCATTTGTCAGTCTAACGTCCTGACCAAAGAAAACTACCCATACTTGGTGTTCGAACGCGGTCTTAGAAATGTCCTCTTTCCTGACTTTGATTTGATGGTGGTCAGATCTTAAGTCAAACTTCGAAGCACCCTAACTCCACACAAACAGATCAAACAGATCCTCGATCCGGATAGAGAGCATTGTTCTTTAGTGTCTGGTAATCGATGCATATCCGTTGTTCCATCCTTCTGGGGCACAAACAAGACATGTACTCCCTAAGGTGAAGTTCCACTCCGAATAAATCCTAGAGCCTTCATTGATCTGGTCCTTCATCTTCTATGAACCCCGAGTCTGCATCATGCCTTAATGTAAGAGGCAGGGTTTGCTGGATAGGAAGAGAGTCCCTAGGTTGTGGCCTAACAGGTGTTGCTGGAATATGAGCTCTGGTTTGATGGAAAGATAAGGGCAGTCCTTTACCCGATGTTTAGCAGATCCACATGCCAAATATTGTCCTAATCTCTTGCGGCAACTAACGGCCTGATGACCAGGCCTCTTGCAATAGTTACAAGCCCATAGCTTCTACGACAAAACTGCCGGAAAGTAGAGTACTTGATGGGACCCAAATATCTTTAGGGGTATCCTTCCTAGGACAAAAGTTCTGCTCTAACTTGGTTTAAGATAGCTAAGGCTACATCATGACGTTCTTTATGTCTTCTCTCGTGATATTCATCTGTTCCTGCTGAGCTTCATCTTGAGCTTTCTGGAACTCCAGGATTTCTTGAAATAGGACAACCATTTGGAAGATGATTGCTGGTACTAGTGGAGCAACAAAAATGAATACTCTACCAAGGAAATGCAATTCAGTTTGAGATGAGGTAGGAATCGCCAGTGTAAGAAAAACTTCACTGGATGCACTATGAGGACGGTCAAACAACCGCGAGGAAAAAGACCCTGGACTTGGTTGAGGAGATGGGATATGATCCGGAGATGACACCTCATCGTCAGCAGGATTTGGTCAACCGTCATTCTCTGGAAGGTTTAGGACGCACACAAGCAAGGTAGCCTACCGGTCTATAATCAAGCAAAAATATTTACTTATATATGAATCGGACCTATGTCGTGACAAATTGATGTTCTAGTGTTCTAATTGTTTCTAAGTTGTTTTCCTAAGTTGTTGTTCTGACCTGCATGGGCCACCACTAAAAACATGTCACGACCCGATCCCAACTAATTGGGTCGAACCGGATCATGCCCAGCCTGCACCGTTGTTGAGACGGCGGCAGTAAGCTGTTCCATTGCAGGTATTCACAACAACACAAGTACATTTGTCATAACTGTTCTATTCGGAATTTGAAACTTTGTTTAATAAAATATTCAGAAGTACAACTGTGAAAGGAAATACCGAAATAAAACTACAAACTCCAAATAAAGAAGAAAATGCATAAAGGAAGAACTATCTAAACATCAGGTTCAGCAGTCCCAGGATCAGCGTCCTCCAGAGACGGCTCCGGTACCGTCGCAGGGTAGAGAACCGGGTCGTAGTAGCTATTATAGTATAGCTCGTCATCCTCAGTGTTACCTAAAATGTTGGGTCTCCAGTCAGGAGGGAGCAAAGTACAATTACGAATATCCAATAATTCAAATAATAATTTGAAATTTGCAATGTTAAACAATTTGAAATATTTTAACAATATTTTTCACAATTCTACAATTGAAAACAATGTGATTTGAGTAGGTAACGAACTATGACCGGCTTGGGATGATTCAATTATATCCTAATGATACGGTCCGGCCTATCCTCGTGTATAGGAGGAATCAGCTCGCACAATCAATGATACAATATAGGGGTGTTGGTCATAGACGCTACATTACTCCCCCAATATCCCGAGTCAATCAGATTCAATCAATGAGTCAATATTCAAACTCTAGGAGAGAGTTCCATGTAGCAATGTGGTTTAAAATTGCAATAAAATAATTACTAGATAAATTACCAAATAGACATAACTGCACTTGCCTTTGTTTTAGAATGACTGGATAGACGAGTCGGTACCGAGGAGGAACGTCAGTTGTAACTTCGAGTTCCTACAGTTGAGAACTCGACTTAGATCCTTTGTATAACCAGGCTAAGTGTACTAGTTGCAATCTTTAGTAGCAAGTCCTAGTCAGGTTTTAGTTGTTATTAAGTTACAGCTATCGTTTACGTCGCCAACTATGTGCGTTGATTAAACCGATTAATTGATTATTTGGAAATAATAATGAGAACCGATTAACTTTGGAAAACTTTGTGTTTTGTAATATCTATAAAAATATAATTTCTTTTAGTGATAAACCGTGAACTAGTTATTTGATATTATTCTATTCATTTTAACTAAATTCGTAATTAATTAGTAATTCGCGCTCTAATTTACGATTATGCGACTAATCAAAAACTACCCAAATTCCACATCCACCAGAAAAATCAAAATAAAATAAAACTATGCTACACAATACATTGGCACAGCTAATGGTCCTAGGGTGGGCTTATGCCCTGTACAATTTTCTTTTACATCAAATAAGAGAAAATGAATTAAATTATTAAATAAAGTGCGGTAATTAACTAACTATAGTAAATAGCCTAAATATTAATTAAAATAATTTAAAATAAATGCTAAGAGTCTCAGACTCGGTCCATTCCTCAAAATTCGGCTAATACCCCAACGTCCGGTCGGACCGGTGCGTTTGCATTTCGCCGGGGCCCACAGACCGGTACGGTCGTCGCCCGAAAATCAGTTTAGAAATTCATTTTCGAAAGCCACTTTTGAAATCAATAAAAATATAGTTTTTGTAGAAATTTGGGCAGCATTTCCTCTATTTTGGGACAAACCCAAAACTGGGAAATGCGCCACGGAAAACCTGCAAATATTTCCAACCCAAAATAATCCACAGAATATCCACCAAAATAATCCCAAGCCACAGAAAATAATTCTCAATCCCACCGAACTTTCCGAAATGTCCGGGATTCCCATAATCAACCAATTCACACCAAACCGGCAGGTAAAATACAGGAAAAATAATCTAACGCAGCTAATCGAATAAAATACGCAGTTAACCGGATTTCCCAAAGGGAAACCGGGGACCGATTTCATCATCGACTCTACAGGGAGGGACGAACTACTGTGATTATCCAGAAATTACCAAATTCCGTTGGCGGGGAGCCGCGGGAAAAATCTCGGGAAAAATCCGAAAATAAGTTCGGCAGCAGGTCGAAGATCCCGGACAGCGGGAGAGGGCTCGCGAGCAGATCTGGCCCGCTGGAGAGCGACGGCAGCAGCTCGTCGGAAAAAGAGGGCGCGCACGGGAAACGGCGCGGTCGGGGAGGAGCTCGAGGCCGCGCTGGACGGGGCGCTGCGAGGGGGTCGACCGCCGGGAGACGGGCTCGCTGGACGGGGAACGGCGGGGAGGAGCTCCGCCGGGAAAGGTCGGCCGCGGGGCTCGGGGAGTCCGCCGGAAGAGGGGCGCTGGCCGCGGGGTCGCGCGGACAGCGGCGGCTAGGGCACGGCCACCGGAGATGGGGCCGGTCGGCTCGGCGCGGAGGGTCGCGCCTCGGGTCGCGGACGGCAGTGGCGCGGAGGCGCTGACGGCGGGGGTGGCTCGCGGTCGCACGCGTGGGGGGATCGGCGGAGCGCCGTCGAGCTCGGGTGGCCGGAGGGCACGGCTAGGGCAGCCTCGCCGGAGAGAAAATGGGGGCGCGGACGGGAAGACGTGCCGGAATGGCGACGGGGCGGTCGCGCGGAGAGGCTTCGCCGGAAGGGCAGCGCCGGTCGGCGGTCGAAGATCCGCGGGGCGCGGGCTCTAGTCGACCGGGAATGGGGGATAGGGCTCGGGTAGGGTTCTTTCTCCAGGGGGAGATGGAGAGCTTTAGGGAAAGTGAAAAAGTTTGAGAGAGGGAAAAGAATATGTGAGATCCAGAGAGAGGGAGAGATGAGAGAACAGAGAGGGAGAGAGTACGAGAGAGAGATGAGAGTTTATCTCTTCCTCTGCTAATGAATTCGTGAAGAGAGGAGTGGGTAGTGGGGTGAATTTATCATTCTCTGTAATGAGAATAATGAAGTGGGGAGTTGATGGGTTGGGAGTTACAGAAATGAGGGGGTTTTGCCAATTCATGTGTGTGAGAGTGGGGTGCTGGTCCTACGGGACCAGCTATAACTATTTATATTTTATTTTTTTTATATATATATATTTTTTAATAATTAAACCAAGTCAGATTTAATAGGAAGAAAAAATAAAATTGGGTTTCGGCTCAGGCCTGGGTCTGGGTTCGGACTCGGGTCTGGGTCTGAATTCAAAAATCAATGTTGTTTAATTTTCGAAATCATTTTGCACTCAAACATATTTAATAATAATAAAAATAATAATATTAGAAATACTAATAATTAATACTAAAACACTAATAATAATTATTCACAAAATATGGGTTTCACAAAGTTGGTCGAGTACTTCGGATCAAAGCTCGCGTTGTAGAAGTTGCAAGAACTTCGGATGAAAACTTGTGATTTTCCATAGTGGATTCAACTGGAAGCTAGAGTTTCTCCGACTGGACTAGTCCTCACAAGAGAGAAACCAGTTTATACCATTGTGTTTGTGTTTGCTTTCTGCTCTCTACTTTTTATTTACTTATATGTGATATATATTCTGTGATCTTGCTGCTAACATTTTTAATTAGATAATTTCGACTGCCTACTCTATTCATCCCTCCCTAGAGTATTGTGCTTTACAAATTCGTTCCTACAGATTGGTGTCCCACTTATTATGGAACCCAGAAGGGTGAAACATCAGAGTTGGTCCTGTAGCTCAGGAGTAGCTTGGAGTGATTGTCAGAGGTTTAGCCGGATTACCTAGTTACCTTGGTTTTCCATATTAGTACTCGGTACCGGATTTGACTATTACGACCCGCACCCTAGAGTAAGGGCACGAGAAGTCGGTACGTCCAGCCTACGCCGCAGTATCGGCGGTAGAACGCTGTCCTAGGTCACAACATCTAACAATATAATGCTAAGCAGTTTATACTCCCCGAATGGGGGTGACATAGCAGAATGTAAACTCAATCACATCTAAGGTTGAGCATAATGGAAGATAGATAAAACATGAAATCCACAAAGAGATACATCAGATAGAAGTCTATGTGTCTAAGATACACAACCCAGAAAATATCTCAAAACTCAAATACAGTAATCCATAAATAAAACTCAAGACAACTGAAAATAAGCTATAAGCAAAACCCTAGCTATCCATACAACCTCTACTGTGTCTCCTCTAGGCTAGCAGGCAATCTCCAAGCTATCTGTAAAATTTATCAACAGGTCCAGTCAGGATAGGAGCGAGCACAATACATCTCAACATTTCATAGCAGGTTAGAAAATATAATCATGCAGTAAAGTAAGATACAGGAACTGAAAAAAAAGTACAGGATGTAAACAGAGAAAGCTGTAATGGAAATATATACTGTAAATAGAGAACTATCAGTGGCTAGTGAGTCAGAGTACAATATAAACATGTGAATGGCATAGGAGATTCTGGGAACTATACTATGGAGTGATCTGGGAACTACACTACTTGGATATTATTCACATGTCTACTTCTACTCCCCCGTACACCCAATCAATACACAAGGATCCAGCCAGGTTATGTTATGATTCCATGTAATGGCCCACAAGGGTTGATACATGGTAAGCCCATAAATAGGTGATCTGGGAATGCCCATAAATGGGTGATTCAAAGAAGACTCTGTGATCATGAGAGTACATGTCACAAGTGATCAATGAACCATGAAGCATAGTGATACACAATGTAAGTGAAATACACAGAATATGTAGTATCCGATGCTCCTAAGGGGATAACATCTCAAGAAGGGATCCATATAGTACTAATCCATGTGACCAATGTGACAGTATCGAGTAAAGTAATTTAAAGAAGGAAAATAATTCTAAACATGATATGAAATAATCAGAGAATGTACTCGCCTGATAACCTGAACAGCTGATAGGTATAGGGGTCCAACTGAAGCCATAAAGTCCTATTTAAAGCAATACATGTTACAAGGTGTTCAAGTTGTAATAAATGAATCTCTACAAGCAATCTATATTATCCTAGGTTCTTCTAAGTCAAATCAACTCTAGTTCAACTCCGGTCAACAATCTTGTTAAACTAGGTCAAGTGTTGACTTACAGTTGACTTTTGGTCAACTGGTCAACTCTGGTCAAACATGATCAATTCTAGTCTAATTATTAAAGATATAAAATGTACTTCATTATTCGTACGTCGAAACTTACGACACGCAAATCGAGATAAGTTGATCAACGGTAAAGCTAATAATCTTATTATAGTGATCCACGTGTCCATCTTGCCAATTTCAGCGATGTGAGATAACTGGAATTGACTGATCTCAGTTCCGTTGTACTAATCCCGAAATACGAATATTATAAGAATTAATTATTAATAAAAGGTGATACATAGAGAAACTATCTACAAACATTGTCGGATGATGAAATAAACATCGCCAACGTGTCCAGAATGGTCAAATTAGCTAGGATAGCCTACCCATCGGTCCAATTTGGACACAGAGGGCAAAAAGGTAATTTCGGGTCAAAACGGTATATGTCTCGGAGCCGTTTAGCACCGAAAAACGTGCAAGAAAATAAGTCTGCAAAACATAACAAATTATATGTCCACGAAATCAGAATGACGATACGAACCCAACGGTATATCCAGAATTGGATTTCGTGACCCGATCTCAATTTGGTCCATTGACCAGACTATTGGAATTCCGGTTTGTACGGAAATGCGTGCCGGAGCTAATGTTCCCAAAACTCAGCAAACTACATGTCAACGAGTCTAGAATGACGATACGAACTCAATGGTATATCCGGAATTGGATTCCGATGAGCCGATCTCAAAATGACCTGTTGACCCGAATATTGGTATTCGACTTGCACCGAAATACGTGCCGGATTCAATATCCACTATGTCAACAAGTCCAGAATGACGATATGAACTCAACGGTATATCCGGAATTGGATTTCGATAAGCCGGCGTCAAAAAGTCTCGTTGCCCCGGACTTTGGGACCCACTTTGCACCGAAAAACGGGTCAGGGCCCACGTCCTCCAAATCTAACAAATTTTATATGAAAACATGCCAGAACGATGCCACGAGTCTACTGGTGGTGTCAGAAATGAAATCTGGAGTCCCATTTTCAAAAATAGAATTTTATAAGTTGGAAATTACGAATTCGGATGGCCAACTTTGGCATCGAATTCAACCAATCAAACAAGCTCACAATGAAACGAAACTGGAGGGGTAGCAAGAGGGTTATACCAGCTTCGCACAGGAACTGGTAGCACACCAAATGGAGCTGCGGTGGAGGAGGTACAAGCCGACGAAGTTGACTCCGCAAAACTGTCCAAAATTTATACAATTTAAATGGTCAACTTGGTGGCCGGTTTTGATGTATCAAATGATAAAATTAACGGACGAAAATTGACAGGAGTGAAGATGGATATACCGAGATTGTGACGGAGCGAAGAAATCGCCGATCCAACGGTCAGATTTCTTGAAAATTCCACGCGAAGTTGCTGCGACGGGGAGGCAATTCAGACTTGATTCCGCGCGCGTCACGGCGGGAATTCGTGCGAAATGCACGAATCGTCTATACATCGTGCCGGAGAAGGAACGGCGGACCCAAGGGAGGTCGCCGGAGGGGCGCCCAGCCTAGGGGGCCCGGCCACGACGGCGCGCGGCCGGCGGCGGTCGAGGGAAGAGGCTGGTGGCCGGTTGTGGATTAAAGAAGTGGTGGTGGTGGTGGTTCAATGGGAAGAAGGAGGAGAAGAGAAGGAGAGGAGGCTAGTGGGGGCCGACGGCCGGGGGGGTGGTCGACGGCGTCGGCCACGCCGGAGGGAGGTCGGGCTCGGCCAGGTGGAGGCTCGGGCTGGGTTGCTGTGTGGAGAAGAAGTGTGTGGAAAAATAATAGTTGGAGAGAGAGATGAGAATTAATGAGAGAGAGTGGATGAGAGTGAATAATTGTGCGAGAGGGAGGAGAGAGAAAAGCCATTCCTAGAAGTTAGGGCCGGCCAATCCATAGGGGAAGCAATTTGTTGGCTGTAAGTACGAATAATGGGTTAGGATTGATTGAGGGAAAACCAAGGCTTAGGATTTATTTGTAGGAAGATAGGTTATTCCTAAGGGGATTTCAATAACGAAATTTCCAATAAATATTAAAAATAGGTAGAATGAGTATTTAGTATTTTTTAAGGGTAATAAGGCTGAGGGTGATGGTTATGGAGAGTAACATGGAGCTGGGGCTGGGTTTAGTCAAGCCGGGTTGGATCAAAACCGGACATTACGAGATAATCGAATTTAAATAGGTGTCTATGATCATGGGTAAATAAGTAGCATGTGGGCATTCCAATAAATAGGACACAAGTGTCATGCGGGTAGTAGACTCAATGTTGGCCATGTCCATATTTGGGGTTGACAGGTTTTGGTCGACAGGGTATCCACAAATCAAGTTGAAAAATGATTGTGACACCGTGGGGTAAAACAAAATTGGGTCACGTGTCAGGAAAGTTGTGTGAAGCAAATGGAGCACAAAATGGTGTCTGAGTGGGACACGAAGGTCATGGGTGAAGAGCGTCTCGAGTAGATCATGCATGAGAAGTTGGTTTCAAGAAAATGACTGGTCTTGCGCTTCCAAATTAAAAGTCACGGTAACGTGCATAAGATGATCAAGAAAAAGAGTGGAAAAAAATAATTAATAATCAAATGGTCTAAATCGACCCGAAGTTGTGCGAAGCAGAAAGAGTACAAGGGAACAAGTTTGGATGGGACATTATATACCATCATGAAGGAATCATGTCCACTACAAAACTCATGAAGAAGATTTCCTGAGTTGAACATCCCTGACACTCCAAATATCAAAGGCACGGAAAAGTACACTTAAAGATAATAAACAGAATAATTTATTTATTGAAACTAAATCAATCAAAAAAATTAAAAAAATTAACCCAAAATTCAGGGTGCTCACATCCTACCCACCTTATAAAAATTTCGTCCTCGAAATTAAAATGTTCGTACTCCTTCAAGGTCAAACCCCCGCAATCAAGTCCCAGAACTTAAACAAATCATACCATCAAAAAGGACGGCATACAGGGTCATGGTATATGGTGGCAGTGAAAGTCTCATCTAGGTATACTAGTCATGCTAACCGAAACAGTCATAGGATATCAAAACACACAAGCAATCTAGGGTGCTAAACTAAAAAAGTTACAGAAATAACAAATCATCAAAACTGTAAGGCAATCTACCATCCTACATGAAAACTGGTACTCATCAAAAATTAAATAAGGATAACTACCAATTATCTATAAAGGGGTACTATTCAAGAAAAAAAATCAAAATCAGAAGTTAAAGAATGAAAGTCAATTGCATGAAAATCCAATCACAATATATATTAAGAATATTTAGTCTCGATACGATCTAAGTTGATCAAATTGGGGAAATCAAGATTTGGGCAATATGGAGGACAGGTTCAACAAGGTCTGAGAACGAGCATACAAGGATGGAGATTCAGGTCACAATCAAATTTAATTCAATTGAGTACAACCCAAGATATTAATATGATATGAAAAGATAATCGAAGTCGATTTGGTCGTGATTAAGGAAACTAGGATTCAATGAAATTGAAAAACCCTTTTAGGAAAAGAACAAAAAAGATTTCATACGAAAGTCAGTTAATCATCTCTCTCTGATACTATCAGTTTACCATTTGACAATCATATTTTCTCACAATTCCCAATATAAAAATCAACCGTTATATGACTACCCGTAAAAATTTTTTATAACTTCAGTCATCTAAACCTTTACCACGATCACCATAGACAAAATTCCAAACTTCTACAACATTTCCCATGAAGCATACCCCTCTTAATTAGGTATCAACACTTATTCATTTAATTAAATTTCCAAATTCCTTCACCTCGTTCTAAATTAGATCCGAAACCTCTAAATCCAGTTTATGAAATCCTTGTACTTGTTTCAATCAAGTCTCATATTTACTCAACTCTAATACCACTATGTCATACAAATTTATTCTTGTTTATAAATCAACCTTCATATTTTTTTCAACGTTCACCTTCAAATATTATCCTTTTGAATTCTACAGTTTTTCCCCAATCATCTAAAATAATTCCTATAACTTAAAATCCTTGTGTTTTCTCTGTCTCTAGTCACCCTCTTACAATATCTAGTTCAATTTCGCATAGTCATTGAATACAATTAAATTCTCTTTTCCATTTCTAAATTTCTACATATCCTTGTAAAAGTTCCCAAGAATCAATAACCAAGATTTTCTAAGTTCTCAAAACTAGGTTGACCTCTGATATCCTCATTAGTTTTTTTGTTGAATTACAACCATGAATTACTCATAACCAAAATTTTCTGCGATTATTTCTAAATTGATAACATTTATCTCTCTATTCCATTCTAAACCTTTACCACATCTCCATCTCGAATTTTTCATATTTGACATCCAACATTCTGATTCCTACAAAATCATCATATGATAACTAATTACGTCATTTTTGAACTAGATAATTTACGTTATTTTCTCAACATGTCTAAGGCAAAATGATATGAAGATTCAAGGGTTTCAAGGTATAGCTGACAGAATTAGATACGAGACAGAGAATTGATGTACTCAGGACAGTTATATAAGACAAGGAATGATGGTAATAAAATATTAGCAGGAAGAGAATGATAATAGAATCTGTTTCTGCTTATCGGTTTAAAAGAAGGAACCCTTTTGAAACCAGAGCTATAATATCAAATCCAAGATAAGTTCTAGCAAAATCATCGATTCATTGTATTAAGAAGAAATTTATTGTAAGAAGTTACACAAAGGTTTATAAAAACAGCTAAACCTACTCCTAAGTTAAATAATAAGAAACAAAACAAAACAAACAAATAATAATTTTTTTTTTTTGAAGGACTGGAACAAAAGTAGAGAAAATATAAAAGTTTTCAAGGTATAATCTGATAATCATATGCGTCTATCCATAATCATGGTACTCTAAATCCTCGTCATACTAGTAAGCAAGGCTACGATAATAGAAAGTCCTCGACTTAGGCACATACCTCTAGAATCATGGTATTTAAAATTTTTGCGATGCCGCTAGCATGGCTGCGAAAACCTGAAATTCCTACACCCGAGAAATATATACAAAATCAGACTATATGTCCTCACCATGCTGGCTAATGTGACTATAGACGACTAGATTCCAAAACTTAGATGACCTAGCCCATATAATTTCATCTTGACAAAAATTAAATTAAATCAACAATGAATACCCAAAAATCAAATTTATCAACGAACATCAAGATTCAAAAATGAACAAAAATCTATCAAGTCATATAAATACAAACTTGGATGCAATAGCTAACATCAAGGTTCAAAACTCAACAATTATCATCAAAATCAATAACTACAAACTCAAATTCAACAATAATCTATCAAAATCAAGTTCAACAACATAAAGTAAAGATAAATCAAATCAAGGGAAGAAGAGTGTTCAAATCGAAGTTAAAATAAGATTCTCAAGGGTCATCCAAGGAATCTCTCAAGGGATCCTAACTGTGATTGAGTAGCTTCAAAAATATATTCTAATCCTACTGCAGGCTGTAGTGGTACTCTTGTTCGAATACCACTACACAAACTCGACCTGCATGGGCCACCACTAAAAACGTGTCACGACCCGCACCCTAGAGTAAGGGCACGAGAAGTGGGTACGTCCAGCCTACGCCGCAGTATCGGCGATAGAATATTGTCCTAGGTCACAACATCTAACAATATAATGCTAAGCAGTTTATACTCCCCGAATGGGGGTGACATAGTAGAATTTAAACTCAATCTCATCTAAGGTAGAGCATAATGGAAGATAGATAAAATATGAAATCCACAAAGAGATACATCAGATAGAAGTCTATGTGTCTAAGATACACAACCCAAAAAATATTTCAAAACTCAAATACAGTAATCCATAAATACAACTCAAGACAACTGAAAATAAGCTATAAGCAAAACCCTAGCTATCCATACAACCTCTACTGTGTCTCCTCTAGGCTAGCAGGCAATCTCCAGGTTACCTGTAAAATTTATCAACAGGTCCAGTCAGGACAGGAGCGAGCACAATACATCTCAACAGTTCATAGCAGGTTAGAAAATATAATCATACAGTAAAGTAAGATACAAGAACTGAAAGAAAGTATAAGATGTAAACAGAGAAAGCTGTAATGGAAATATATACTATAAATAGAGAACTATCAGTGGCTAGTGAGTCAGAGTACAATATAAACATGTGAATGGCATAGGAGATTCTGGGAAATACACTATGGAGTGATCTGGGAACTACACTACTTGGATATTATTCACATGTCTACTTCTACTCCTCCGTACCCCCAATCAATACACAAGGATCCACCCAGGTTATGTTATGATTCCATGTAATGGCCCACAAGGGGTGATACATGGTAAGCCCATAAATAGGTGATCTGGGTATGCCCATAAATGGGTGATTCAAAGAAGACTCTGTGATCATGAGAGTAGATGTCACAAGTGATCAATGAACCATGAAGCATAGTGATACACAATGTAAGTGAAACGTATAGAACATGTAGTATCCGATGCTCCTGAGGAGATAATATCTCAAGAAGGGATCCATATAGTACTAATCTGTGTGACCAACGTGACAGTATCGAGTAAAGTAATTTAAAACAGGAAAATAATTCTAAATAGGATATAAAATGATCAGAGAATGTACTCGCCTGATAACCTAAACAGCTGATAGGTATAGGGGTCCAACTGAAGCCACAGAGTCCTATTTAAAGCAACACAGGTTACAAGGTGTTCAAGTTGTAATAAATGAATCTTTACAAGCAATCTATATTATCCTACGTTCTTCTAAGTCAAATCAACTCTATGTCAACTCCGGTCAACAATCTAGTCAAACTAGGTCAGGTGTTGACTTACAGTTGACTTTTGGTCAACTGGTCAACTCTGGTCAAACAGGGTCAATTCTAGTCTAATTATTAAAGATATAAAGTGTACTTCGTTATTCGTACGTCGAAACTTACGACACGCAAATCCAGATAAAATGATCAACGGTAAAGCTAATAATCTTATTATAGTGATCCACGTGTCCATCTTGCCAATTTCAGCGATGTGAGATCACTGGAATTGACTGATCTTAGTTCCGTTGTATTAATCCCGAAATACGAATATTATAAGAATTAATTATTAATAAAAGGTGATACATAGAAAAACTATCTACAAACATTGTCGGATGATGAAATAAACATCACCAACGTGTCCAAAATGGTCAAATTAGCTAGGATAGCCTACCCATCGGTCCAATTTGGACACAGGGACAAAAAGATAATTTCGGGTCAAAACGGTATCTGTGTTGGAGCCGTTTTGCACCGAAAAACATCCCAAAAAATAAGTCTACAAAACATAACAAATTATATGTCCACGAAACCAGAATGACGATACGAACCCAACGGTACATCCAGAATTGGATTCCGTTGACCCGATCTCAATTTGGTCCGTTGACCAGAACATTAGAATTCCGATTTGCACAAAAATGCGTGCCGGAGCCAATGTTCCCAAAACTCAGCAAACTACATGTCAACGAGTCTAGAATGACGATACGAACTCAATGGTATATCCGGAATTGGATTCCGATGAGCCAATCTCAAAATGACCTGTTGACCCGAATATTGGTATTCGACTTGCACCGAAATACGTGCCGGATTCAATATCCACCAAAATATAGCAAATTATATGTCAACGAGTCCAGAATGACGATATGAACTCAACGGTATATCCGGAATTGGATTTCGATAAGCCGGCGTCAAAAAGTCCCGTTGCCTCGGACTTTGGGACCCACTTTGCACCGAAAAACGTGTCAGGGCCCACGTCCTCCAAATCTAACAAATTTTATATGAAAACATGCCAGAACGATGCCACGAGTCTACTGGTGGTGTCAGAAATGAAATCTGGAGTCCCATATTCAAAAATAGAATTTTATAAGTTAGAAATTACGAATTCGGATGGCCAACTTTGGCATCGAATTCAACCAATCAAACAAGCTCACAATGAAACGAAACTGGAGGGGTAGCAAGAGGGTTATACCAGCTTCGCACAAGAACTGGTAGCACACCAAATGGAGCTGCGGTGGAGGAGGTACAAGCCGACGAAGTTGACTCCGCAAAACTGTTCAAAATTTATACAATTTAAACGGTCAACTTGGTGGCCGGTTTTGATGTATCAAATGATAAAATTAATGGACAAAAATTGACAGGGGTAAAGGTGGATATACCGAGATTGTGACGGAGCGAAGAAATCGTCGATCCAACAGTCAAATTTCTCAGAAATTGTGTGCGAAGTTGCTACGACGGAGCGGCAATTCAGACTTGATTCCGCGCGCGTCACGGCAGGAATTCGTGCAAAGTGCACGAATCATCTATACATCGCGCCGGAGTAGGAGCGACGGACCTAGGGGAGGTCGCCGGAGGGGCGCCGAGCCTAGGGGGCCCGGCCACGGCGGCGCACGGCCGACGACGGTCGAAGAAAGAGGTTGGTGGCCGGTTGTGGATTAAAGAAGTGGTGGTGGTGGTGGTTCAATGGGGAGAAGGAGGAGAAAAGAAGGAGAGGAGGCTGGTGGTTGTCGAAGGCCAGGGGGGTGGTCGATGGCGTCGGCCACACCGGAGGGAGGTCGGGCTCGGCCAGGTGGAGGCTCGGGCTGGGTTGCTGTGTGGAGAAGAAGTATGGAAAAAAATAATAGTTGGAGAGAGAGATGAGAATTAAAGAGGGAGAGTGGGTAAGAGTAAATAATTGTGAGAGAGGGATGAGAGAGAAAAGCCATCCGTAGAAGTTATGGCCGGCCAATCCATAGGGGAAGTAATTTGTTGGCTGCAAGTAGGAATAAAGGGTTAGGATTGATTGAGGGAAAACCAAAGCTTAGGATTTATTTGTAGGAAGATAGGTTATTCCTAAGGGGATTTCAATAACAAAATTTCCAATAAATATTAAAAATAGGTAGAATGAGTATTTAGTATTTTTCAAGGGTAATGAGGCTGAGGGTGATGGTGATGGAGAGTAACATGGAGCTAGGGCTGGGTTCAGTCAAGCCGGGTTGGATCAAAATCGGGTATTGCGAGATAATCAAATTTAAATAGGTGTCTATGATCATGGGTAAATAAGTAGCATGTAGGGATTCCAATAAATGGGACACAAGTGTCATGCGGGTAGTAGACTCAATATGGGCCATGTCCATATTTGGGGTTGACAGGTTTTGGTCGACAGGGTACCCACAAATCAAGTTGGAAAATGATTGTGATACCGTGGGGTGAAACAAATTCGGGTCACGTGTCAGGAAATTTGTGTGAAACAAATAGAGCACAAAATGGTATGTCTGAGTGGGACACGAAGGTCATGGGTGAAGAGCGTCTCGAGTAGATCATGCATGAGAAGTTGGTTTCAAGAAAATGACTGGTCTTGCGCTCCCAAATTAAAAGTCACGGTAACGTGCATAAGATGACCAAGGAAAAGAGTGGAAAAAAATAATTAATAATCAAATGGTCTAAATCGACCCGAAGTTGTGCGAAGCAGAAAGAGTACAAGGGAACAAGTTTGGATGGGACATTATATACCATCATGAAGGTAATCCTGTCCACTACAAAACTCGTGAAGAAGATTTCCAGAGTTGAACATCCCTGATACTCCAAATATCAAAGGCACGGAAAAATACACTTAAAGATAATAAACAGAATAATTTATTTATTGAAACTAAATCATTCAAAAAAATTTTAAAAAAATCAACCCAAAATTCAGGGTGCTCACATTGTCTCCGATAATTACTTGATACATTGGGATGTTATATTGGTTTTAGTTTTGAGAATCGTTGTTTAGACTTGTTAAACTTGGATTTGGTTTTTTCATGTTTCATATCGTGCCTTATCTCCTTTAGCATTTGTGATTGAGTATTATATAATGTTATTTTTTTCTAGTTGAGATATTTATGTAGTTGTGACTCAATATAGATAGACTACACAGCATTCTAGCACGAATGTTGTGGCGTAGGCTGGACGTACCCATGTTCTCGTGCCCGAACGTCCGAGTGCAGGTCATGACACATTTTTTGGAAGCTCATGCATGACGGGTCTAGCCTTCGCAATTAGTGCGATGTCGTGGTAGTACTTAGGATTATAGTACTATTATGAGCCTGCAATTAGATATAAGAATATTAGAAATAAGAGAGTACTCAATTGTAATTAGGAATTTTAATTTGAATTTAATTTTCTAAATTTTGTTCAAATCTAGATAATTTGATATCTTTTTCATTGTTGTCCTTCTTTGAATGTTAACTTATCTTGTGCCACATCATTGACTTCTGGTTAATTCTCCAACTTTTCAGAATGGCACCAGAGACTAGAGTACGTGGTTCGAGCGCGAGTGGTTCTCTTCCCTCTTGTTCTCCTGTTTGGAAGGCTAAATCTGTTGTATCAAAAAGTCTTTCTCATCCCCCTCCTCCATTGTTTCCAGCTCTCAGAGGTGTGCCCGCTAATGGAGCTTATCTATTTGTGATCCTTAGAAGCATGATGGAGACTCAGAGGACTCAGGTAGAGACTCATAGACATCAAGCTAAGTCAATGTGGATGGGTGTTGAGAATGCCTAACATATTGCCTTGGAAGCCCTGGAGAGGGTTGCTCATCAACAACAACAACAGCCAGCTCAACCGAAGGTGGGGGACACCTTAGACTTCAAGAAGATGAACCCGATAGAGTCGAAGGGGACTGAAGGAATCCTATATGCTGATGAATGGCTCGAAGACATCGAGCGGATCATGCGAGTCTTTCGGATTCCAGAGGACCTGAAGGTTGAGACTGTAGGCTTGTAGCTTTATGACATTGCCCGCACTTGGTTCTTGAATGAGCACAGGCTTGCATATCCAGATCTGATCTGGGACCATTTTAAGGATCTTTTCAAGAGGAACTTCATCCCTATTGTAGCCAAAGGAGTTCTAGAGACGTAATTCCAGAAAAAAGAAGCAAGGAAATCTATCTGTTGATGAGTACGCGACATAGTTAGGTAGGCTAGGTCGATTTATCGAGTACATGGTTCGGGACCCCCAAGATTGAGATCAAAAATTCAGGTAGGGCTTGGCCAAAGGGATGAGAGTCCATATTGCCTCTAGCACCACAACCTTTACTAGGATTATTGTTGAAGCCTAGAGGATCGAGGTGGACTTGGACTTCAAGACCAAGAGGGACCGTGATCCAGCAGGGGGTGATGATAGCTCGAAACCAGTGAAGCATCCCCATATTCAGAAGAGATTTTTCTAACCCCAGCAGGAGAACCATCCACCAGCTTGAGCTCCAGTTCTGCAGCAATATTATGCTCTTGTTTGAGCCCCTTTCTAGTAGGTTCAACAACAACTTCCGAGACAGACTCAGCAAGCTCCCACTTGTCACTTTTACAAGAGGCCAGGTAATATTCGAGGAGACTGATACTACAGGTGATGGGTTAGCAGGTTTTGTTATTTTCCTTTCCATCTACAAATCTGTTTGATTCTTTAGTATCTTAAAGTTGTATCAATAATTGTTTTGCTAGTATGTCACTACCACTTCGAAAAGAAACTTTTAAATTTATTTTAGGTTATTTAAATATATCGCTCTTTGGACTTTTGCTAAAAGGACTTCCTATTGGACTTTAAATGAATTGTGGCCCATACCTAAACCCTAACCTAATCCTAACAGCAGCTAGTGGCCGGCCAAGCATCCTCCCTCTATATGTTTATACTTTGTGGCCACCACGCCTTTACAAACCCTAGAAATTGCCACCTTTCTCAAAGTAGCCCCCTTTCTCCATCTCTCATCCGATTTGTACCAAACAAGCTTTGTTGCGATCCTTGGGAGGAAAAGAAGTTGTTGGAGGCTAGCTAGCAAGGAATCGGGGCTTTTTGGACCATAGGAAATCGGCGTCGGGACGTTTGGAGGCTTTTTGCATTAAGATTTCGACTCTCAATAGGTAAACACTTTTAAACTCCTTTAAATCATGATTTTTCATCATAGATGCATGCATCTAGGTACCCTAGACCTATAGATGTAGTTAGGTAGGATTTTATGTCCATTTGATAGGCGTATCAGATGTGTGTCATTGTATTGGAATACGTGTTCGATGACATGTCTCATAGAATTAAATGTTGATGTTTTTCAAACTAATTTTACGAATTTATTGTTGTTTATATGTGGATCAAGTTTTGTGAAGACAGATTGTGATTTGACACGATTTTTATGTCCAAATCGGACACGGGGACACGTACACGAGACCCCCGTGTGTGTCCTGTTGCTCGAGTGTCATAACTCGATGGACACGACATGGTTTGGGCTAAAAATTTTATGGACACATAGAAGAAACCTCTTCCCGCGTGCTCCTAAAATTTTACGAGGTTTTGTGGAGTATGTGCGAAGAAATCAAAGCCGTACGGGTTTGGCTGACACGGTGCACACGCAAGAAACGGCTCGGATACGGGTTCGTAACTCGCATACGAGGACACTTGGACATGTAACAGTGTGTCAACCATGTAGCCCAACACCCCCTCTACATGTGGACACAAATACTTGGGAACTGGCGTACTGTGTTGTGTCCTGTGGGGGTCGACACCTCCCCACGAGGCCGCGTGCGCACGCATGTACAGCTTCCGTTGACACGGTATTCGTGTGACGCATGGGCACCACATGGACACGTGCCAGGGTGTCGACTACCTAGACCTAAACCCCACCTAGCTACGTGCACGAGTACGGGGCTCCTCGTGTCGTGTGTCGAGTCCTATCGAGGCCGACATAGCCGCACGAGGCTGTTTTCTACAGCTTCTTGACAGGAATTGAGTACTGACACGGGCTTTTGGACACGATTCTGACACTTGGTTGGACACAGTGACACCCCCACATGTTGACACATGTGAGCCACCTTTTACCCCAATTTTGTGTCTGTATATATATGTATATTTGTATGTATCGGAGTATGTACGACTATGTATATACATATATAAGTTAATAGTTTTGTATATGTATATATAACTTATATATTTCATATATATTATGAGTGTTCAGTTTTAGGAGTTATTCCTGATTTGAATTGTTAGTTTATGTATGTATAGCTTGTAGTTAGTTCCTAGATTCTATGTACATATGATTGTGTGTGTATATATATATATATATATATATATATATATATATATATATATATATATATATATATTTTATATATATATATATATATATATATATATATATATATATATATATATATATTTATATGTATGTGTGTGTGTGTGTGTGTGTAGTATATAGTTGGTGATTGATTTTGGTTGTTGGGGCTTCACACCTTGTTGTCCCCAACAACAGCCCTTACCTCAGTGCCCCTCACTCACTTCACACAAACGCGTACCTTCTTCGTTTCCTTTGTATATATATACATGTATGAATTTATATATGTATATGTGTGTATATATCCTAATGTATACGTTTTGAATATATATATATATATATATATATATATATATATATAAAATATATATATATATATATATATGATAGTGATATAAGATAATAGCCTATGGTTAGTAAGTAAATTTAGAATTGACCTATTGGCCTAGTTAGGCAAGGTTGACTAGCAAGTTGACCAAGTTGACGAAAGTCAACTATTGGTCAAACTTGACCTAGAATTGACGCAAATGGACTTAGAAGGACTAGTTAACTTAACTTTGACTTAAACTTAGAACATTTGACTAGTTGACTTAGGTTTGACCTAGTTTGACTAGAATGGTTGATCAGAGTTGTCCAAGAGTTGAGTTTGACCTAGAATGACCTAGAATCATTTGAAATTCATTGTAAATGTCTATTATTTCATATTTGACACTTTGTAACCTGTGGTTGCTCTAAATAGGAATCAGTTACTCCATTCCGGACATATTTTTTCATCAAACATTCAGGATATCAGGCGAGTACGTTCTCTAACCGTTTCATACTTGCTAGGAATTATACTCTTGTTATAGACTAACTTACTTGATTCTGACACAATGTTATCACGGATTAGTATTATATGGATCTTTACATGAGATGTTATCCCACTCGGATACATCGAATACATCATGTCTTGTGCTTTTCACAAACATTATGTATTCTATGAGCTCTTATTATTCATGTACACTCATGTGCTCTCATGAACTCTCATGATCTCATGAGCTTCATGTATAAACTTTCATGTACAATAACATAGCTTGCCTAGATCCTTTTGTATTGATTGGGGTGCAAAAGAGTAGAAGTGGTCATGTGAACAATTCTAAAGTAGTGTAATCATGTGCAAACTCTGTAGTATAATTATGTACAAATTTATGCCGTTCACATAACTATCTTGTACTCTAAATTACTTAGTCACTTACAGTTCTCTATTACCATATATAGATATCTTTTGTTATCATATTCTCTCTTCCTCTTCATGTTTATACTTACAGTTTTCATGTACTTTATTCTATAGCTGGCTTTACATTTTTTGTCATGATATGAACTGTGTGAGAGATATGTATTCGTTTCTGTCCTGATTGGACCTGTTAAAAATATTACAGAGGATGAGGACGAGTTCTGCCCCACATATTATGGAGTTGGCTTAGATAACACCGGTGACTTGGACCCTCAGGAGGATCTAGCAGTTGCTGAGGACTTGCCCATTGTCTAGATTAGACTGCTAGACTAGTTATCTTTATTTAGTTGTCTTGTCTTAATATATTTCTAGCTATTAGATTTTTGGTGTTATTTAAACACCCAGACTTATTTCTTTTAGTTGTAGTTCTATGTTGAGATTACCTTTTTATCCTATCTTTCTTATTTCATCTTAGAATTTTGTGATTGAGTTGTACCTTCTGTTTTGTCCCATTTTTTGGAGAGTATATTATTATACTGGCACAGTTATATATTATTAGATGTTGTGACCTAGGACAGTGTTCTGCCATCGACACTGTGGCCTAGGTTGGACGTACCCACTTCTCGTGTCCTTACACTGGGTGCGGGTCGTGATACTTTTTTAGTGGTGGCCCATGCAGGTCTTCAGTAGAGAGTCACAACTAGTACGATTTCGTAGTGGTACTCGAACTAGAGTATCACTACAACCTGCAGTAGGATATAGGATATAAGTCTTAAGGTACTTAATCACATTAGGAAAAACTCTTATCTAATTTCTTCTATCCAATTCTTGCTGCTATTTACCTTCTTTTGAAATAACAGTCGTCCTTTGATTATACCATTTCCCGTATTTGCTTTGTTTGATTCGGGTGCTTACCATAGTTTTGTGTCTGTATCATTTGCTATTAGACACCATTTTTCTTCTGAATCGTTGCCTAGGACTAGCAAGATCACGACTAGGGGTGGTATCATCCTCGTCCGTAATATTTGCAAGGATTGAAGAGTAGTTTTGGAAGGCCGAGAACTGGACGTGAGTCTGCTCGTAATACCATTACCGAACTACGAAATAGTACTCGGGATGAATTGGTTGAGTAGGCACCATGCCAGTATAGATTGTTGCGGTTGCAGAGTTCTTTTTCGTTCACCATGAGAGCCAGAGTTCGAGTTCGCCAGACGGGAGGCGGAGCAGAGCAACGTAGTTTTCTGCAGAGTCCCAGTAGAGGAGCAGAGCGTGCCACATTTATTAATAGCTGAGTTCATGGATGTATTTTCGGAGGAGTTGTCAGGGTTACCTCCGGACAGAGATGTAGAGTTCTCTATAGATTTGGTGCCCAGCGCAGAGCCGATAGCTCAACACGTCTATAGAGTGAACAACAGCGAGCTGGAGGTGTTGAAGAAGCAGATGGATGAGTTACAGGACAAAGGTTTCATCCGATCGAGTTCTTTACCGTGGGTTGCACCGGTACTCTTTGTATCGAAGAAGGATGGGTCGGTACGGATATGTATCGACTACAGGGCTCTCAACAGCCTCACGATCAAAAACAAATTCCCGCTGTCGAGGATCGATGATCTTTTCGATCATTTGAGCGGAGCGAGGGTATTTTCCAAAATTGATCTGAGGTCAGGTTACCATCAAGTGAAGGTGAAGAAGGAGGACATTCCGAAAATAGCATTCAGGACACGGTATGGCCAGTTTGAGTTCATGGTGATGCCGTTTGGGTTAACTAACGCCCCGACAGTGTTCATGAACCTAATAAATAAGGTATTCCACCAGTACTTGGACAAGTTCATGGTGGTGTTCATTGATGACATCTTGGTGTACTCGAAGACCCTAGAGGAGCATAAGGAGCACTTAAGAGTGGTTATGGAGACTATCAAGAAGGAGGAGCTTTATGGCTAGCTCTCAAAGTGTGAGTTCTTCCTGGATCGAGTTAATTTCCTAGGTCATGTTGTGACCAGGGAGGGGATCTCAGTCAACCCGAGGAAGATCACGACAGTTGAGGCGTGGACAGCACCGAGTTCAGTTGCAGAGATCAGGAGCTTCCTTGGATTGACAGGCTACTACAGGAGGTTCGTTCAGGATTTCTCTAGGATTGCAAAGCCATTGACTAGGTTGACCCGGAAGGACGCAGAATTTATCTGGCCAGAGGAGTGTCAGGTCACTTTTGATGAGTTGAAGAAGCGGTTGACGATAGCCTCGATTCTGACATTAGCATCAGGATCAGGCGGGTTCACTATCTACAGTAACGCCTCAGGGTAGGGTCTGGGTTGTGTCTTGCAGCAGCATGGGAAGGTGATTGCCTATACTTCCAGGCAGTAACGTCCTCATAAGAAGAACTACCCTACTCATAAGAAGAACTACATTATTTATACGATGAGCGAGTGGAGATCTTCACAGACCACAAGAGCTTGAAGTATGTGTTTACTCAGAAAGAGCTCAACATGAGGCAGCGGAGATGGTTGGAGTTGATGAAGGACTTTGACATTTCGTTGCAGTATCATCCAGGGAAGGCCAATGTGGTTGCCGATGCCTTGAACAGGTATCCGATAGCCATGTGTTTGACGGTAGATCGTCACTTGTTAGCAGATCTGGAGAGTCTGGAGATCAAGGTGATAGTGCCGGGAGTTGAGATACAGATATGGGGTCTGCAGATTCAGTCGGAGTTGATGGAGATGATCAAGTCGACTCAGTTCGATGATGTTGCTCTACGGTATATTCGAGAGCAGGTTCGAGCAGGACTTGTGCATGAGTTTGTCATTGCAGAGGATGGCACATTGAGGCACGATTCCAGACTATGTGTACCTAGTGGAGACCTTCAGGAGCAGGTTATACAGGAAGTCCACCGTTCTCAGTACTCTATGCATCCAGGTGCCAACAAGATGTATAAGGATCTGAAGGAGTATGTATGGTGGTATGGGATGAAGCGAGAGGTAGCACGCTTCGTAGCTAGATGTTTAGTCTGTCAGCAGGTTAAGGCAGAGAGACAGAGACCAGAAGGACTGTTACAGCCATTATCCATTCCGGAGTGGAAGTGGGAGCACATTACGATAGACTTTGTTTCAGGATTGTCCCCTACACTAGGAAGAAAAGATGTGATTTGGGTCATCGTAGACAGGTTAACCAAATCAGCCCATTTCATTCCATTCAAAGTGGGTTTCTCTACAGAGAAGCTTGCAGAGATGTACGTGCGTCAAATTGTCAGACTTCATGGAGTTTCGGTGAGCATTGTCTCGGATCGAGATAGTCGTTTTACTTCCTATTTCTGGCAGAGTCTGCATACTAGTTTGGGCACTCAGCTCAAGTTTAGTACTACATACCACCCTCAGACGGACGGACAGTCAGAGAGGACTATTCAGACACTCGAAGATATGTTGCGAACTTGTCAGGGATTTTAGGGGTTCCTAGGAGGATCATTTACAATTGGTGGAGTTTGCATACAATAAAAGTTTCGAGGCCAGCATAGAGATGTCACCATTCGAGATGTTGTACGGGTGTAGATGTCGTACTCCCTTGTCGTGGGATGATGCTGGAAAGCGAGCTTTATTAGGTCCTGAGATGGTTGTGGACGCAACCGAGAAGGTGAAGCTCATCAGAGATCGACTTCGCGTGGCGTACCATGACTAGTCCCAACCATAGGCTTAGAACATCAAATTAGTGGTTTTTGGCCAAAAGGGTATTTTGGTAATTTACTAGACTTTATTTGTGATTATGTGATTTTAATATTATTTTAATCATGGTTGAGTACCATGACTAGTCCCTAACCTATTCCACCCTAAACTAGAGGTTAGCCACTAACCTAGAAGCTATAGGATGGATATTTAGTCATAGGTTAAAGCAAGTTAAATATCTAGTTTACCTTTATTTGATATTTTGCTTAAACCATGCAAAATATCAAGACCTTTACACAAAGTCCAAGCCTTAGCCATGAAAGAAGGGCTAGGATACCCCTCCCCCATGCCATGGCCGGCCATAGGGCACCCCCCTAGCAGCCCACATTTCTATATAATCCCATTGTGTTAATTCATGGAAAATTTACATGAATTTAATCCTAGAAAAATCCCTTTTCCTTCAAACACCCACAACTTGAGCAATATAGATCCAAATTCACTCTAGTCATTTGCATTAGGACCCTACTACATCAAGGATACTAAGGAGGATAGCAATCAAGAATTTGGAGGCTTTGGACATCATCAAGTTGAAGGACACACACCCCCCCTCTTCCTTGATTTTCCTTGGATTTGCACAAATATGTAAATTCCCTCAAACTTAGTTAAAATCCTATTTTTTCTTCATAGATGCATTCATATAGGACTACCATAACTGTGGGTAAATTTGGTGGAAATTAGAAGTGGTTTGGTGTCCGTATCGGACACGTATCATAGTGTAGAAACCCTTGTTTGTTGAAATGCCACATAGGATTAGTTTTTATGTTTTTCCAAAACAAATTACACTTTTAGCTAGCCCTAGACATGTAGGACACGAAACAACTTGACTGAGCACATTTCTGTGCTGTGTCCGTGTCCAAAATGGACACGAACTCGCAGCACGAGGCCACGCGTGCATGCCCTGCTACTCGACACTTAGCACGGACACTGTGGGACACGTGGACACGTGAAAATTTACACAGAGGAGGGGGCAACCTCTGACATGCCCCCCCTCGAGTTTGAGACACGTTGGTGTCGTGTCGAGAGAGCACGGACACGTGCATTGGTCGTGCACTGTCAGCGCACACACGCGCGGGGGCCAACTTCGTGCGTGTCGTGTCGCGTGGACACGACACTTGGGCACCTCGTGGTGACACGAGTGTGTAGCCCATCATGGGGCGAAGACGTGGACACGAGCACGTGGTGTGTCATGTCCTGTGTCGCGAACACGAGACGCACGACCGCGTGCACGACGCGGTCTGAAACGCGCGTATCAGTCGTATTTTCACGACTGATACGGTATTCGTACCGTGTCCTGGATCAACGTGGACACGGTGTAGGGTGTTGGACACGTGCACAACCCCTAGGTGAACATTCGTGCACGAGCACGAGACACGAGAGTGTGTGTGTCGTGTCGTAGGGTAATTTACACGCGTGCACGATACTGTGTGTGTGCGTGTGTATCAGAGTTTACCCGAGTGAGGGTTTCGTGTGTTTGGACACGTGAAACTGTGTCGTGGTGTCGTGTCAGGTACCTAGGACACTAGGGTATGTGTGGGGCACCAGTTACCAACCTAGATATTCGAGCCTTAGCTCGTTTTTGTGTGTGTTTTTCGTGTTACCCTATTTCGAGTGCACAGTTCCCGTTTCCAGGTTTTAGAATATTTTCAAGTTTTGTAAAAACGAATTTCAAACCATTTTTTAATCTAAATTATACATGTAATGGTATGTTTTAGTATGCATATACGTAGTACATATGTATGTGTGAGTGTGGGTGAATTTTGGGGGTATTTGGTAGTGTATATAGGGAGTTGTGTGTATATACAAATATATGTATATATGTTCCTGTGTGTATGTGTGTTTGGGACTGGAATTGTGGTTCCAGAATCTGGAACCCCCCCTGCTGTGCAGCAGTATCACTCTCTCTCTCTATCTAATTCTCTCTCTCACTCTATGTCCCTCTCTCACTTTCTCTCTATATATATGTGTATATATATAAGTTGATATATATATAGATATATATATATATATATATATATATATATATATATATATATATATATATATATATATATATATATATATATATATATATGTATATATATAAATGATATATATACATTGTATTAGATCCCATTATATATATATATATATATATATATATATATATATATATATATATATATATATATATATATATATATATATATATATATATATATATATATATATGTGAATGTGGGTTTTGTATATATAGAGTATTTACATATTGGTATTTGGGTAGTAGATAGATAGTGTATATATATATATATATATATATATATATATATATATATATATATATATATATATAATATATATATATATATATATATATATAGATATATGTATATATAGATAACTTGCTAGGTATAGGTTTATATAGAAACCCTATGACTAGCCTATGGCCAAGATTATTAGCCTATGGCTTGGGGCTAACCCTAATGGCCCAAAACCCAACTTGTTGACCCTTGTTGACCATTATTGACCAAAGTCAACCTTAGGTCAAAGTTGACCTAGTTAACCTAGAATTGACTAGGAATGACCTAAAACAACTAGTTTGACTAGATAATTGACCATTGTTGACCAAAGTCAACTCTAGGTCAACCATGACCTAATTGATCTAGAAATGGCTTGGATAGACTTAAGAGGACTTGTTGACTAAGTTTGACTAAACCTTAGGCTATTAACTAGTTGGTTTAGGGTTGACCTATATATGAGTATACTATTGTGACTTGGGTTTTGTGGAAGGACTTATGTAGGTTAAGATATGTATGGGTTAAGTTAGATACTTAGAGTCAAGTCATGACTTGAGATTGGAATGTGGGATTAGCTTGAATATAGGATTAAGGTTGGTATTATATATATGTATATATATGTGTGGTATACTTGTATAGGTATTGGTTATACCTTAACCTTGTGGTATTGACTTAGATAGTTGACCATTGACTTAATCACCTTGCTGACTAGTCTTTGTTTGACCCAAAACCCTAGTTAGTCTAAATTTGACCTAGATTGATCATGTTGACTAGTATTTGACTAGTTTGGCTAGAATGTTGACCAAGGGTTGATTTTAACCTAGATTTGACTAATCTTGATTTATTTGACCTTGTTTGACCTTATTTGACTTAGCTTGATTTCCTGTGATCTAGTATGACTTCATGTGACCTAGTTTGACTATTAGAGTTGACGTTTGACCAGATTGACCTAGAATCATGTAGTATGCATTGTATACTTTATTTTTACCATTGTGGATACATTGTGACTTGTATTACTCTGATTAGGAGCCATACACCTCTCCTCAGACAGTATATCCTCTTCAGACATTCAGTTATCAGGCGAGTACATTCTCTGATCGTTTCATACTTGTTCGAGCTTTACTTCTCGCTCTAGATTACTTTACTTGATGCTGTCACGTTGGTAACACGGATTGGTACTATATGGATCTTTACATGAGATGTTATCCCCCTCGGGAGCATCGGGTACTTCATGTTATGTGTGTTTCACTATCATCATGTACTCCTATGCTTCCATCATTCATGTGCACTCATGTGATCATATACTCTCATGTTTACTGAGCCCTCATGTATACTATCATGTGCACCCTTTAATGGGCCCCATGTGATATCATGTATAATAACGTAACTTGTATAGATCCTTGTGTATTGATTGGGGAAACGGGGGAGTAGAAGTGGACATATGAATAATTCCAAAGTAGTCATGTACAAACTCAGTAGTGTAATCATGTATAAATTCTAGCCATTCACATGCCTATCTTGTGCTCTACATCACTAGTCACTTACAGTTCTCTATATACAGTAGATATTTCATTACAGCTATCTCTTTTACAGCGTATATTTCCTTTCAGCAGTTCATGTATCTTACTCTATTGCATGTATCGTATTTTCTAACCTGATATGAACTACGTGAGATGTATTGTGCTCGTTTCTGTCCTGACTGGACCTGTTGAAAATATTACAGAGGATGAGGCCCTGGTGACTACTTATTATGGAGCAGGACTAGATGATACTTATGTTGTGGACCCTCAGCAGGATCCACCTGCAGCTGAGGATGTTGCCCCAGTAGTCTAGGTTAGTTTAGCTAGACAGTCTTTCGGTATTATCTTTTTGTCTCACATCTGAGTTGTATTTTGAGATGTTGAGGTATATAGACTCTTAGACTTGTTGTATTATGAGTTGACATTCTGGATATTATGTTGTACTAGACACTTAGACTTTTTCATCTATGCTATGGTTCTCTTTGAGTTACTATCTATCTATCTGTTCTTCATTCTTCTACCTTAGATTATGATTGAGACAGCATATTGTGATGTTACCTCCATTCGGAGAGTATAAACTGTACATGTACCTTTATATTGTTAGATGATTGACCTAGGACAGCGTTCTATCGCCGACACTGCGGCGTAGGCTGGGCGTTGTTACGTTCTCGTACCCTAACAGTGGGTACGGGTCGTGACACGTTTTGAGTGGTGGCCCATGCAGGTCGAGTTTATGTAGTGGTATTCGAACTAGAGTATCACTACAGCCTGCGATAGGACTTGAGGAATAGGCTTAGTGAGAGAGGATACTCAATCACTGTTAGGATACTTTGAGAGATTCCTGGGATGACCCTTGAGAATTTCATTTGAAATTTCGATTTAAACTCCTTTTCCCTTGATTGAATTTGATTTTGGAGGATTCACTGTAGAACTTTGAATCCTGGTGTTAGTTGATGATTTTGAAATTTTTGTAGTTGTTAATTTTAATTTCTTGTGTTAGATTAATATCCTTATTTTAGGGTACTCAATCGCATTAGGAAAACTCTTAACTGGATTCCTACCATCTAAATTCCTGTTAAAGATTGCTTCCTTGAATAACTGTCCTCCCTTGAGTTATCATTTTATATCTCAGTATTGATTCCTTGTTTGACCTGTCTCCAGGATGGGTATGGAGACACGATCTCATCGTCTCGATCAGGGAGATACCACTGAGGGGTCTACCACTCCTCGTCCTGATCCGCAGGGCCCCGAGACTGCAGTTTCTGTTGTGCCAGCTCAGGCTAGGATATCTGCAGCCTATGGGAGTGCACCTCTCCCTACTCCGAGACCTTCTTCTGTCGTCCTGAACGTTCTTCAGCAGCAGTCGTCATCAGGATCAGAGGACGTGGCACGATTGTTCTCCTTCTTCCAGCAGATAGTGGAAACTCAGCGGCAACAGTTGTTCAAGAGGGGACGGGACGCTCGTGGTACCAGCAGCAGTAGAGGCCAGGCCAAGAGGCCCCATGTGCAGTTTCAGCAGACGCAGACCCCAGTGGGAGTTCAGCAAGTACAGTATCAGTATCGGGGTCAGGACCCGAAGACAATCAGTTGTCCCTATTGCAAGAAGTCGGGACATGGATGGGGTGAGTGCAGGAAGAGGATGGGCTGGTGCCTAATATGTGGGGCAGCGGACCAACAGCTGAGGGAGTGTTCCCAGTACACAGGCAGAGTAGCACAGGGAGCAGCACCAGGAGCAGGAGCCAAGGCTCCGGTAGGACAGCAGCAGAGGGGACCGTTACAGCCACAGCAGCAGAGATTTATACAGTTTCAGCAACAGGCTGGAAGAGGTCAGCAGGGGCGTGCTTACGCCATGACAGTTGAGGATTCCCAGGCAGTTGGCGATGTGCTTGCAGGTTCTGTTCTTCTAAATTCCATTCCCACCTTGTTTCATTATATCTATCTTGAAATCCAATTCCATCTGCTCCTACCTGTTCTTTGTTAGTGATAAGTTTTGACCTGTAGTTCTTTTAATTTTTGTCGATTGGTTGTTTGTTTCTTCATCTCTTACTTAGGAGTAGGAGTAGGAGTAGGAGTAGCTTTAGCTATTAATATAATTCCTTGAATAACTTCTTTTCTCAGGATTTCTCTTAAATAAATTAATGTATATGCTATACCTTTTTGATAGAGTAGCTCTGACCATAAAATGGTGACCCTTTTAGCCCTGTGATTTATTGTTTCCTTATCTTCCCAGTCTATGTCCATGACCAGGACTATGTATCTTCTTTCATCATTTCCACCCTTACTTATATCTTATGCTATAAATTTATCCTTGGTTTTACAAGCTTATCCTTTTCGAGCTTGGTCATAATATATTTTATTGGGTGTACACCCACTAACATAATATCTAATCAGAATCGGCGCATGATGGTCTGATCAACCTATTGCGTTTTGGTTCGCTTTTTCATATATTAATCTACGTGGATGGAGACATAGTTCAACTTGCCCTAGAATCTTATTCACAACAGTCTTGACAATTCTCCTTGGAATTATTTTATCGCCTATGAACCTCGTATTCATATCCAGTTGGATTAAATTTAATCATGACCTGGATCTTTATCATTGGATGCTCGTGCTCATACTTGATTTCATTGACTTCCCATCTTGCCCAATCTCGATTATCCTGAAATTGATCAACTTAGATCGTGTCAAGACTAAAATCTATTTGTGATTGTTGTGCCTAAATTTTCAATTTTCTTTTTATAGAAGGGTAACTTTAATGATTTCTTACTTGTTAATGACCTATTTTCATATAGGATCTTAGACGACCCTATAGCCTTGATGATTGTTGTTTCCTTATCTTCCCAATTAGGACACTTTAGATTGCTTGTACGTTTTGATATCATAGGACAATATTGATCTATAATGACTAAGTGCACCTAGATGAGACCACAGACTGTTCCATTTAACCTGTCCCCCTGGTACCACTATTTCATCACGATTTTTGGTTCAATTTAGGCCATAGACCTTTCCCACTCCAAATTATGATCACCGTAGACACATTACCATGACTTTTAAATTAGGAGCACAAGACTAGTTGTTTTCTCAAAACTGACTTCGCATACATAACCTAGACATGACATACTACATCCATGACCTTAGTGTCCCACTCAGGCATACCATCGTATGCTTCATTTGCTTAGTACGATTTTCCTGACTCGAGACTCCATCCTAATTTACCCCATGGAGTTACTTTTGGCTTCGATTTAAATTGAGGACACCTTTTGACCTAAAACTGCCAACCAATTTTTGGACATGACCCAGTATAGGACTACTACCCATATTTTGCTTGTTGACCTTGCATGTTGCTAGGTAGTAGCTTCGACCCTGATTGTTGGGGGTTTGACCTAGGAGGAGTACGACCATCTAAATTTCGAGGACGAAATTATTTTAAGGTGGGTAGACTTGTAACACCCTATTTTCTGAAATTAGGGATTTTTGAAAAATTATTATTTTTATTATTATTTAATGGTGTTTAGGGCATGATATGGTTTAGGGTGATTATTAGTGTACTTAGAACCATTTTCTACGTCATGCAAAGTCATGACTTATGACTTTGTGATTTTGGTTAGTATAACTTAGTGTAAACCCTAGTTTTCCTTAACCTAGAAGTTGCCATGACCATGAGAGCTTAGCCATAGGCTTAGAACATCAAATTAGTAGTTTTTGGCCAAAAGGTTATTTTGGTATTTACTAGACTTTATTTGTGATTATGTGATTTTAATATTATTTAATCATGGTTGAGTACCATGACTAGTCCCTAACCTATTCCACCCTAAACTAGAGGTTAGCCACTAACCTAGAAGCTATAGGATGGATATTTAGTCATAGGTTAAAGCAAGTTAAATATCTAGTTTACCTTTATTTGATATTTTGCTTAAACCATGCAAAATGTCAAGACCTTTACACAAAGTCCAAGCCTTAGCCATGAAGGAAGGGCTAGGACACCCCCCCATGCCATGGCCGGCCATAGGGCACCCCCCTAGCAGCCCACATTTCTATATAATCCCATTGTGTTAATTCATGGAAAATTTACATGAATTTAATCCTAGAAAAATCCCTTTAACTTCAAACACCCACAACTTGAGCAATATAGATCCAAATTCACTCTAGTCTTTTGCATTGGGACCCTACTACATCAAAGATACTAAGGGAGGATAGCAATCAAGAATTTGGAGGCTTTGGACATCATCAAGTTGAAGGACACACACCCCCCCTCTTCCTTGATTTTCCTTGGATTTGCACAAATAGGTAAATTCCCTCAAACTTAGTTAAAATCCTATTTTTTCTTCATAGATGCATTCATATAGGACTACCATAACTGTGGGTAAATTTGGTGGAAATTAGAAGTGGTTTGGTGTCCGTATCGGACACGTATCATAGTGTAGAAACCCTTGTTTGTTGAAATGCCACATAGGATTGGTTTTTATGTTTTTCCAAAACAAATTACACTTTTAGCTAGCCCTAGACATGTAGGACACGAAACAACTTGACTGAGCACATTTCTGTGCTGTGTCCGTGTCCAAAATGGACACGAACTCGCAGCACGAGGCCACGCGTGCATGCCCTGCTACTCGACACTTAGCACGGACACTGTGGGACACATGGACACATGAAAATTTACACAGAGGAGGGGGCAACCTCTGACATGCCCCCCCCTCGAGTTTGAGACACGTTGGTGTCGTGTCGAGAGAGCACGGACACGTGCACTGGTCGTGCACTGTCAGCGCACACGCGCGCGGGGGCCAACTTCGCGCGTGTCGTGTCGCGTGGACACGACACTTGGGCACCTCGTGGTGACACGAGTGTGTAGCCCATCATGGGGCGAACACGTGGACACGAGCACGTGGTGTGTCGTGTCCTGTGTCGCGAACACGAGACGCACGACCGAGTGCACGACGCGGTCTGAAACGCGCGTATCAGTCGTGTTTTCACGACTGATACGGTCTTCATACCGTGTCCTGGATCAACGTGGACACGGTGCAGGGTGTTGGACACGTGCACAACCCCTAGGTGAACATTCGTGCACGAGCACGAGACACGAGAGTGTGTGTGTCGTGTCCTAGGGTGATTTACACGCGTGCACGATACTGTGTATGTGCGTGTGTATCAGAGTTTACCCGAGTGAGGGTTTCGTGTGTTTGGACACGTGAAACCGTGTCGTGGTGTCGTGTCAGGTACCTAGGACACTAGGGTATGTGTGTGGCACCAGTTACCAACCTAATGATTCGAGCCTTAGCTCGTTTTTGTGTGTGTTTTTTGTGTTACCCTATTTCGAGTGCACAGTTCCCGTTTCCAGGTTTTAGAATATTTTCAAGTTTTGTAAAAAACGAATTTCAAACCATTTTTTAATCTAAATTATACATGTAATGGTATGTTTTAGTATGCATATACATAGTACATATGTATGTGTGAGTGTGGGTGAATTTTGGGGGTATTTGGTAGTGTATATAGGGAGTTGTGTGTATATACATATATATGTATATATGTTCCTGTGTGTGTGTGTGTTTGGGACTGGAATTGTGGTTCCAGAATCTGGAACCCCCCTGCTGTACAGCAGTATCACTCTCTCTCTCTATCTAATTCTCTCTCCCACTCTATGTCCCTCTCTCACTTTCTCTCTATATATATGTGTATATATATAAGTTGATATATATATATATATATATATATATATATATATATATATATATATATATATATATATATATATATATTTTTTTTATATATATATATATATATATATGTATATATAAATGATATATATATATACATTGTATTAGATCCCATTATATATATATATATATATATATATATATATATATATATATATATATATATATATATGTGAATGTGGGTTTTGTATATATAGAGTATTTACATATTGGTATTTGGGTAGTAGATAGATAGTGTATATATATATATATATATATATATATATATATATATATATATATATATATATATAGATAACTTGCTAGGTATAGGTTTATATAGAAACCCTATGACTAGCCTATGGCCAAGATTATTAGCCTATGGCTTGGGGCTAACCCTAATGGCCCAAAACCCAACTTGTTGACCCTTGTTGACCATTGTTGACCAAAGTCAACCTTAGGTCAAAGTTGACCTAGTTAACCTAGAATTGACTAGGAATGACCTAAAACAACTAGTTTGACTAGATAATTGACCATTGTTGACCAAAGTCAACTATAGGTCAACCATGACCAAATTGATCTAGAAATGGCTTGGATAGACTTAAGAGGACTTGTTGACTAAGTTTGACTAAACCCTAGGCTATTAACTAGTTGGTTTAGGGTTGACCTATATATGAGTATACTATTGTGACTTGGGTTTTGTGGAAGGACTTATGTAGGTTAAGATATGTATGGGTTAAGTTAGATACTTAGAGTCAAGTCATGACTTGAGATTGGAATGTGGGATTAGCTTGAATATAGGATTAAGGTTGGTATTATATATATGTATATATATGTGTGGTATACTTGTATAGGTATTGGTTATACCTTAACCTTGTGGTATTGACTTAGATAGTTGACCATTGACTTAATCACCTCGCTGACTAGTCTTTGTTTGACCCAAAACCCTAGTTAGTCTAAATTTGACCTAGATTGATCATGTTGACTAGTATTTGACTAGTTTGGCTAGAATGTTGACCAATGGTTGATTTTAACCTTGATTTGACTAATCTTGATTTATTTGACCTTGTTTGACCTTATTTGACTTAGCTTGATTTTCTGTGATCTAGTATGACTTCATGTGACCTAGTTTGACTATTAGAGTTGACGTTTGACCAGATTGACCTAGAATCATGTAGTATGCATTGTATACTTTATTTTTACCATTGTGGATACATTGTGACTTGTATTACTCTGATTAGGAGCCATACACCTCTCCTCAGACAGTATATCCTCTTCAGACATTCAGTTATCAGGCGAGTACATTCTCTGACCGTTTCATACTTGTTTAGGCTTTACTTCTCGCTCTAGATTACTTTACTTGATGCTGTCATGTTGGTAACACGGATTGGTACTATATGGATCTTTACATGAGATGTTATCCCCCTCGGAAGCATCGGGTACTTCATGTTATGTGTGTTTCACTATCATCATGTACTCCTATGCTTCCATCATTTATGTGCACTCATGTGATCATGTACTCTCATGTTTACTAAGCCCTCATGTATACTATCATGTGCACCCTTTCATGGGCCCCATGTGATATCATGTTTAATAACGTAACTTGTATAGATCCTTGTATATTGATTGGGGAAACGGAGGAGTAGAAGTGGACATGTGAATAATTCCAAAGTAGTCATGTGCAAACTCAGTAGTGTAATCATGTATAAATTCTAGCCATTCACATGCCTATCTTGTGCTCTACATTACTAGTCACTTACAGTTCTCTATATACAGTAGATACTTCATTACAGCTATCTCTTTTACAGCGTATATTTTCTTTCAACAGTTCATGTAACTTACTCTATTGCCTGTATCGTATTTCCTAACCTGATATGAACTGCGTGAGATGTATTGTGCTCGTTCCTGTCCTGACTGGACCTGTTGAAAATATTACAGAGGATGAGGCTCTGGTGACTACTTATTATGGAGCAGGACTAGATGATACTTATGTTGTGGACCCTCAGCAGGATCCACCTGCAGCTGAGGATGTTGCCCCAGTAGTCTAGGCTAGTTTAGCTAGACAGTCTTTCGGTATTATCTTTTTGTCTCACATTTGAGTTGTATTTTGAGATGTTGAGGTATATAGACTATTAGACTTGTTGTATTATGAGTTGACATTCTGGATATTATGTTGTACTAGACACTTAGACTTTTTCATCTATGCTATGGTTCTCTTTGAGTTACTATCTATCTATCTGTTCTTCATTCTTCTACCTTAGATGTGATTGAGACAGCATGTTGTGATGTTACCTCCATTCGGAGAGTATAAACTGTACAGGTACCTTTATATTGTTAGATGATTGACCTAGGACAGCGTTCTACCGCCGACACTGCGGCGTAGGCTGGGCGTTGTTACGTTCTCGTACCCTAACAGTGGGTGCGGGTCGTGACACCATAGGCGAACCACCAAGCCGCCCCCGTGGGGGCTCGAACTCCGTCCGATGCCCCGGCTGCCAATGGTCCTAACCGGTAGGCTACAAGGCCATTTTATATATATATATATATATATATATATATATATATATATATATATATATATATATATATATATATATATATATATATATTTATATAAATATATATATATATATATATATATATATTTATATATATATGTATATATATATAAAATATATATATATATATATATATATATATATATATATATATATATATATTTTTTAATATATATATATATATATATATATATATATATATATATATAATATATATATATATATATATATATATATATATATATATTTATATATGTGTATATATATAAAATATATATATACATATATATTTTATATATATATATATTTATATATATATATATATATATATATATATATATATATATATATATATTTATATATATATATTATATATATATATATATATATATATATATATATATATATATATATATATATATATTATATATATTTATATATATATATATATATATATATATATATATATATAATAATATATAATATATATAATAATAAAAAAATAAAAAAATATATATATATAATAATATATATATATAATAAAATTATATATATATAAAAGAAAAAAAATATATATATATAGCATCCCATGTGTCTGCATTACTTAGTTACTTTTTGTTTTGATTTTGCAGGATTGAGTAATTTGTTCACATATTTTGGAACAAATGCAGAAGATATACACATGAATGGAGAGCTTAATATGATATTTTAGGGGAAATGTCTTTTTGGGATATGAGTAGTTCCATGTAATGAACTAGTTTGATTAATAAAGAATATGAACTTCAAAAATTTATATGGATCGATTTACTTAATTTCTTATACATTTGGGAATAATTTTACGATATATTTAAAATTATTACACCTAGGGATAGTTAGATATAGTATGTTTTGACTTTTTCAAAGCGACCAATACTTGATCAATCATCTTCCCCTTGGTTGTTTTCTCGATCATCTGCTCTTGCTCCAACGACATGTATGCCAAATGTGATGCACTTTAGACCACATGCATGCGAGCAATCGATTTCTATAACTCGTATCTAATCTGTATGATGAAAATTTTTGAAGAAAATGAATAATTTGAGATCTTGTTATTTTCTTACGTATTTCTATGGATGGGTCATATGTTCCCCATAATCTCTTCCGCCACTCGACAACCACTCATATATTTATCCTTCCCTCATTTTCCTTCATTTAAACCATTAACACATATTTGGACAACGTAAAGCGATCAAGCAGAAAGAAGACAAAAAAAGATATAAGTAAGCAAAATATATAATTATATTATGTATTGTCTTAATTGATGATAGTAATTAGGCGGAGTGTCAAAAGAAAACTCTAAGATTTAGGGAACTTCGCAAAAATAAAATAAATTTAGGGGTCTTATTGATGCATAATGAAAAATAAAATAAAAATAAAATAATACTATTAATAGTTATTCGGCAAATTAGTTATGTTTTGCAACACCTCAAACTTTTAGAATATACTATTTATTCTTATCGCGTATCCCTCCACTTTGCCCAAGAATATAATCCCTAACATACACTACAACAAAAATGTGTTTTAAACGACATTCAAAAAGTGTCGTTGATGACTTTCCATGACACTTTTCTAGTGCTGTCTAGAGGGGGTGTCATAGAAAGTTTTTGGATTTTCAACGGCACAACAAAAGTGACGTGTAATAACTTTATGATGACACTATTTTAATGTCATGTAATACTTATTTCACGGCACTGTATTGGTGTCATCTTAACATTCTTTAATGACAACTGAAAAATGTCGTCAATATTATGACACTTTACAAGTGTCATCTTAAAGTATTCTATGACAGTTAATAAATGTCATGGATAATTTTTATGACACTTTTTATGTGTCATCTAAACATGAAAATAATAAATGTCATTAATGTCACGACACCTTATAGATGTCATCTAAACTCGGTTCAACAACACATTTTAAATGCCTTCAAAACATCATCAGAATACTTTAAATTTAAATTTATTTATTTTCAAATAATTAACCAAAACCAATTACACATAATAAAACATTAATGTGCCAAAAACAATTATGTTGGTATTATTAGCAAATCTTCACTCAAACAAGCATTGTAACAAACATATAGCGTACAAGAAGAAGAATAAAACATACCTTATGATGTCGGAGCGGTCCCTAGTGAAGCTGAGGCAAGTGGTACGGACGCGGTTGACGTTCTTGGTCCTGTCAAGCCTGTCGAGCTCCATGTACCACTATACCCAAAAAGCCATTTTGGAACGGAGAAATTCCGTTCCAAAAAATTTCACGAACGCCTATATTCCATGCCTATTTCTGGGCTACCAAATTTCTCGGAATGGAGGGATATCTGGATGAAGTCTGCATCCTATCTTCTATCCATGAAAATATTTGAAACTCACATAAAAAAATAAATCATTAATAAATATGAAATCCAAATAGGGAAATTAATGGAATGGTCCAACTCTCTTATCAACAACCAACAACAAGAAAGTAAGGAATATCTAATAAAGTTCAAAATATCAAAGTAATAAATATCCAATAACAAAGTAAGAATGAAGCTGTCATAGCCTCAAATCTGGGAGAATACCTCCAGTTCTCTCAAGTGAACAACAACAAAGTAAAAAAAACCAAACCATATAAAGGTAACAACAAACAACGAAGATGTCATAAATGAACCAAAATGCTGCTAACAAATTACCCATTAGGCATCAACAAAATGCTGCCTCAAGATCTGAATTATCCCATAGAGAAAATTATCCCAAATGGAGGAAATTTTATGCATATGGAAAGTAAATGCCTATAATTATGAGCTATGAGCTAGTGGTGGACTCACAATAGCTTGGTCCTTGTTGTCCTCACTTATCTTTTATATTATTGCAAAGTTGTTGCTATAAACTTAGTAATCAGATTATCATCAAATCAGAGTAGAGAGGACATGCGCTCACTGCCACCTATACCAAAGAGGAGATGATGCTTGCCACGGATGACATATAACCTTCAAAAGAAAACTACCATCAATTTCTTGATTCTTCCCTCGAGTCAATGAAAAGAAAACATAAGCAATCTTGGCAACAATTTTTCACTGCCAACCATAGATATAGACGGTTCCACAAATAGTTAGCACAAGGTTTATACAAGGATAAGAGTACTTACTGTATTGGATTTTGGTCATTCACAATGCTTTTATCTATGTTACCAATTTCATTTTCCCATCCTATTAAGACAACCTGGTCTTCTGTAAATGAGTGACTGCAATTTAAGTTTAAAAAACAACATTAAATTCTAAGTAACTGATAAGTTTCAGTTACACAGAGGAAAATATAAGGAATATAATATGTAGTTCATACTCTAATTTGAAGTTCCACAAAAATAATTTCAAATATATCATACAAAACAAGAGTATCGTAAACTTAATTGGAGATCCATCTCTAGTTGTCCTTACAACAATTTCAAATACATCATACATAAAATAGCAACGAATCAAGCTAAGGTTAGGTCTCACCTTGTGCGTCTGCCTCGTCGACGAGTCCTAAAATTTCTCTAATTATGAAACCCCTTTCTCGAGGAGGAGAAGGAGGAGGGTGAACGGGTCAAGGAGGAAGAGGGGAGGCCTAACAGTGTTCGGTTCTCGATGTCGGTGATTTGGATTTGAAGCAGAAAACCCTTGCTCGAGCAAGAGTCACCGAAAGAGAGGGAGCTGAAGTCGACGAAGGAGTCAGAGCCATGGTCCAGCCTCCGTGTTCGAACGGGTGTCATGGAGAAGATGGAAGATGAAACCCGGTATCCAAGCACTCGAGCAGGAGTCGAGAAGGAGTGAAGGAATTTGGTATTTTAGAAATAGAGAGAAATTTGGGATTTTGGAGAGGAGGGAAATTGGGATTTTGGAGAGAGAGAGAGGAATTTGGGGTTTTGGAGAGGAGGCAGGGATTTTGCAGATAGAGAGTAATTTTGGATGAGTAGATTTGGGAAAGAAATAGTGGGAGAATAATTTGGGGATGACACTTAAAATGTGTCATTTTTATTATTTAATATTAGATGATACTTTAATAGTGTCGTTTATTTCATGTCTACGACACTTTTATGAAAGTGTCATTAATGTTGAAAAATATTTCATTACTATGACACGTTTTAGCAAAATGTCATCATAAACTAAATTTAATGACACTTATTCAAAAAGTGCCGTCAATAAAGTATCGTCATTAATCATTTTTGTTGTAGTGACATCGATAGTCATCTTCCACTCTCATCCGTTCCTTAACAAAGTCTACACTCCCCATAGCCATCAGAAACTCCTCTAAATTAGGTGTATGCGTGTGTTATGTCTATTTAGCTTAATTCAACAAAGTTTTCCAATTTGTTAGTCAATCACAAATCACGTAGCAGCAAACCATACAACATCACATATATAGTCTCAAAATCAATTTTAACATGAATTTATTAATAGTTCGGTTATGCATCTAATATGCAAACAAGGTAACATTCAAAGACATAAGATCTAATTTAAATATTGACTCAAAACATACTAATAGTGAGTCATGCTCTAAAGAAAAATTCAAAAGTAAGTAGAACGAAGATTGGAGTGGATGTTTTTAGCATAGTAGAGGGTTAGTGGATATTTTTGGCATAGTAGGGGTTTAAAGCATCCATAGTAGAGACACTCCAGATTATTAAAAATTATGTAAATTACTATTGTTAGAGTATCTCCTTGATATTGGCATACAATGGTACACTCCAAACAAAATACTCCAAATTAACCTCCTCTTTTTCCTCTTTTTTTCCTTCATGTTTGGTAATATTTTTTCCTCCATCTCTGTCTTTTCTTCCATATTTGGTAAGAACGATTAATTTTGGTGGTCCCAAGAATTAATATAGAGGAGCTAGGACATGTTTGAAATCTGGAGTGTCTCTTAGCTTTCTAGTAATTTTTAAGTATGGACAAGTGTCCACTGTAGTCGTCAAGTGCTACAAAATTTGAATAAAGTCAAAATATAGCACTTGAAATCTCTCCCACTGTGGATGCTTTAGACATAGATATTATCCTATCAAACGATGGAAATAATGCCAAAAAATCTATAGGAGAGAATCAACTCGTATAATAATAAACTTTCATAAAAATTGGCACTGTCCATAGATGATGTTAAGGGTCATATTTATAATATTTAGATAATCCTATTTATTGAGAAATAATATTTTAATTATGTAATTTATCATCTTAGTTAGATTTTTCAAATCGGACTAAAAGTGGATCATGACTTCTCGGCCTTAGATTATGGAATAATTGATCTTTGTTCTTGTATGTATACTATTTATTGGTAACGTTGGAATTATAACAAAATTTATTCAGTCAATTCATCATTCAGTTAATTCTTAAGAAGGTATCAAAGCTCCATCCCATTGCCTGATTACTTATCATCTCAAATCCTAGAAAATCTTTAAATCCACCAATCAAGACAACCCTTCAAACGCCACCATGAAAGAACAAGACATGATGCCACCAAGAAGGTTCATATCCAGAAATTCAAACAACAGCAACAACATTATGGATTCATTAGATCCATATTATATTCGTTTATCAGGTCATCCTGGCCACATGCTCGTTCCAACAAAATTAAATGACCCAATTATTCAGATTGGAGTAAATCCGTACTTCATGCTCTCACAACAAATAAAAAGGTTGGTATCAATAGATATATTCGGCCTCCTTCGGAAACATAACAACCAGCTGAATATGCTATCTGGAGTCGATGCAGTAGTATAATTTTATCATGGCTTGCTCACTCGGTGGAACCAAATCTAGCCAAAAGCTATGTTTGTGCTAAAACTACGTTAGGTATAGGATGATTTGTTAGTACCGAGGCACAATTTTCGATGGAAAATTCTGAAACTGAAACAATTGTAAAGACAACATTTCAAATGCAACACCTTAAAGAAGATGTGCAACAGAGATCCTGGAGGATTCTGAATTACGAGGATCTAAAAAGATTCTACGTAATACACAAAAAATCTAAAGAGACATTTGTGCAAGCGACTATCGGCAGTAGAGCGTCTAAAAAGAAGTTACTGTAAAAGGCAACAGCAGCGATGACAGGCGAGAATGAGATGCTGGGGTGAATGAACCACCGTTGCTCAAAGCTTTATTCGCCCCACACGAGCACGAACAGCTTCCAGGAACCAGCAAGTTCACGAAAAACTTCTGGAACGCTCGTAAGTCAATATTTGAGACTTGAACGGGCTTCCTGGACTTTATAGACTCCCTTAACTCTCTTCTTGGTGCATCTTTCAAAGGAGGCCAAGGGGCTCTATTTATAGAGTGGAGTTGAGACTTCACCTCTTCTCCTATCCGATGTGGGACTAAAATACCAATACTCAAAAATAGAGTTTGATATTTTAGATCATCCCACAATCAGCATAGAAGTGTGCCAGTCCACGCCTACCCTCCGAACACTCTCGTGCATGCACGAGACATCCTGAAGTCCGTGTCCGAGTCCGAGTCCGCACAACAAAAATTGACTTGCATCCTTGTTGGATTTAATCCTTTTTCCTTCTAGGAAAATACTTCCACATGGCACAAACTTGTGCCCTACTACACCTCATGTGCACACCTCAACACAAGCAATGCATTATATTGAGATACTCACCATTTGGTGTAGCTGATGTGGGACTATCTTTACTAGTCCAAAGGCAAAAACACCAACAATCCCCCATATATCTTAATATATGGGTTGAGCGTTCCCCACAGTGACCGCCCATCATACATTAGGAGAGATCGCTATGACTTGAATCTTCCCGCATAGGTTAAATAACAGCATGATACAAGAATGGACTAAGCCTTGAATTCTGTACCATAGCTGCAATTCTTCCTACTCACTAATGACATCAACTGTGCTTCTGGCTGCACATTGAAGGCCTTGTGCCAGCCTGGTTTCAGTGTATAATTTTTGGGCGTCTACAAGTTTACCCTCAAGAGACGGCCTGATATCTCTGTCCATATACTATAGGTGAGTTCTTTATAAAGAGTCATGGCATGAAGCATTGTACTTCTTTGCGATGCTATGCCGCAATGACATGGCTTAAAGCCGAGGCTTTACCCCACCTGGGTACCCCATCGTAGTGTCATACTACTGTAGCATGAGGTCACAGGCCTCTTTGTAGTGCCAAACTACCCAGCATGAAGCCTTGCGCTTTCGTGCGATGTTATGCCGCTATGACATGGCTCGTAAAGCCGAAGCTTTACCCTACCTGGTACCTCTTCGTGGTGTCATGCTACTGTAACATGAGGACATCGTCCTCTTTGTAGTGCTGTCTACTTCTCTTTATTACGATTATCATACAGCATTAGGCTACCTGCCTATTTGCGGTGCTACTCCGCTGTGACTTGGCTTGCAAAGCCGAGGCATTACCCCTACCTAGGAACCTCATGGTGGAGTCACCCCACTGTAGCATGGAGTTACACTACTTGTAGTGCTGCGCTACCGTGCTTTCTGCAAAGCACTCCAGGCATTCACTCTGCCTGAGAACTCATTAAGTCATTTAAGCCAACCTTCCCACAGAAACCGTTTTTCGCAGATTACAATAGTAGACAACAGTGGTTATAGGTCCGTAACCTCTCCATGTCTAATAGAACATGTACCCACCGTTTCTGATATTCTTCCGATTAGTGGTCCTCCCTTGAACCAAAAGCTAGATGCCTAGTAGATAAATCTTTGAACTAATAGCATAAAACTTTATGGTAGGAATACAATAATACAATATCAGAATGCCTTCAAGCCCATTTTACAAGTTGTGTTATCGACCAGCTGGCGCTTGAGGCCCTTGGTGAACGAATCCGCCAGGTTCTCCTGACTCCGAACATCAATCACTGCAATAACACCTCTCTTGATAAGATCGTGTATTGCTCTATGCTTCAACCGCACCGTTCTCTTCTTCCCATTGAAGAGTTCATTTGATGCCACTGCTGCTGCCGCCTGGTTGTCACAGTATATCGATATTGCCGGTATCTGAGCCCCAACCACCGAAAGATCATACATGAGCTCTCGAAGCCACTCTGCTTCATCTGCAGCAGCATCCAATACAAAGAATTCAGATTCCATGGAGGAGCAAGATAACATAGTCTGCTTCTTCGACTTCCACGATATAGCAGCTCCACCTATGGCAAATACGAATCCACCTGTGGAATACTCGCTCTCCATATCTGAACACCAGCTAGCATCACTGAAGCCTTCCACTACTGACGGATCTTCGCTGTAGAAAAGTTTATATGTCTGAGTTTTCTTGAGATATCTCATAACACACTTCACAGCTTTCCAGTGCTCAACGCCTGGATTGCTAGTGAACCGACTCAGTATTCCCACGGCAAAAGCTATGTCAGGCCTTGTGGCAGTAGTAGCGTACATCAAGCTTCCGATGACGCTAGCATACTCCAACTGCCTGACGCTTTCCCTCGAATTTGGCTCCAGCTTCTGATCACTCCGGTACGGTGTATCAATAATAGGAAGATCTTGATACCCATAGCGAGTGAGCATCTTCTCAATATAATGAGATTGTGACAGCGCTATTCCAGTACCTGTCCGGATGATCTTGAGCCCCAAGATTACGTCGGCATCCCCCAAGTCCTTCATACTGAACTTGGTCGAGAGGAATTTCTTTGTCTCTGTGACGCAGCTTAAATCCGTACCTAGGATTAGCATGTCGTCCACGTAAAGACAAACGATTACTCCTCTTCCGTCAGCAAACTTCGTATAGATACACTTGTCTGTTTCACTGACCCTGTAGCCATTTGACCTTATCACCTTGTCAAACTTCTCATGCCATATTTTGGGAGCTTGTTTCAAACCATACAGAGACTTCATCAACTTGCAGACTTTGTCTTCCAGACCTCTGACGATAAAACCTTTTGGTTGTTGCATGTAGATCTCTTCGGTCAGCTCGCCATTTAGGAATGCCGTTTTCACATCCATCTGATGTATCACCTGCTTGTGTATTGCTGCTAGAGCAATTAACAATCTGATGGTTGTCATCCGAGCTACTGGAGCATAAGTGTCAAAGTAGTCGATCCCCTGCTTCTGAGCAAACCCTTTGGCCACTAGCCTGGCCTTGAACTTGTCAATGGTTTCATCTGCTTTTATCTTCTTCTTGAAGATCCATTTGCATCCGATGGGTCTTGCTCCTTCTGCCAGGTCAACCAATACCCATGTGTTGTTGGAGGTGATTGAGTCAATCTCGTTGTCTATCGCCTCCTTCCAGAATACAGCATTTCTGGTCTTCATCGCCTCATCATAGGCAAGCGAATCAGCTTCCACATGATAGGTGACGAAGTCATCTCTGAAGTCTTTCGGCCTTCTCGTTCGCTTAGTTGACGGCTCAGCGAGTTCTGGTTCAGCTGGTGTCTCCTTGACGACAGCTTCATCTTGGACTACTGGTTCATTAAAGACTTCTGTCTGCTTTGTACCCTCATCATTCTCGGAAAGATCTGCGAGAACAATATTCTTGTGTTTTGCAAACTTGTCTTCAAAGTATTCAGTATCGCGAGATTCGATGATATAGTTTGACTCGATATCAAGGAATCTCCGAGCATCACTCTTCTCAGCATACCCCAAGAAGATCGCCTTCGTAGTCCTTGTCCCCAGCTTCTGAATCTTCAGATCCGGGAGCTTCACATAAGCCAGACACCCCCACACTCGAATGACATTCAAGTTAGGTCGGACTTTGAACCAGAGTTCATGAGGAGTTATGTCAGATGTTTCATATGGCACTCTGTTCAGAATGAACGTTGCCCTTAGTGCAGCTTCTCCCCAGTAACACTTTGGAAGACCCGTAGTCAACAGCATAGAATTCATCATCTCTGTCAACGTTCTGTTCTTCCTTTCTACTACTCCGTTGGATTGAGGAGAGTATGGAGCCGTCGTCTCATTGATGATTCCATGTTCTTTGCAGAAATATAAGAATTCATGAGACCGATACTCCCCGCCTCGATCACTCCTTAACCTCTTGAGTTGTTGTCTAGTTTGCCGCTCAGCCTCGGTCCTGAACTCCTTGAACTTCTCGAATGCTTTGTCTTTAGACTTGAACAAGTAGACGAAAGCGTACTTTGAGAAGTCATCGATGAAAGTAATGAAATACTTTATCCCGGCCTTTGTAGAGAATTGTGTGAAGTCACAGATATCTGAGTGAACCAACTCCAGAAGATCTGTGCTTCGATGGACCCTGTGAAAGGGTTTCCTTGTGATCTTCGTCTGAGCACATACTTCGTATTTCTCTACCTTACCCCCACACTTGGAGATAAGTCCTAGACTAGACATTCTGTTAATCCTTTTACAATGAACATGTCCTAGCCTATTATGCCACAACTTAAGAGAATAATCAAAAAAGTGATTGCATTTATATTATCATGCTGGGTTACAACAAGCTGAATCTTGTACATTCTTTCAGTTTGGAAAGCTTTTCCGAAGAATGTATCCTTCTTGGACATCATCAACTGGCCAGCATTGATGTCCATTCTCAAGCCTGCGTTGCAGAGCAGAATTCTAGAGATCAGGTTCTTAGCAATTACTGGAACATGCTTCACACCTTGAAGCGTCAGAGTGTTCCCCGATGTAAGTTTCAGCTCCACCGTCTCGATCCCTGGTACTTCATCTTGTGCCTGGTTTGCCATTATGACCTTTTCTGAAGTTGGCTCATAAGAGACGAACCAGTCCTTGTCTGAACAGACATGGCAGGTCGCACCAGTGTCTATCCACCAGTCCAAGTCAGCCCCTACAATTGCAATCTGTGCTATCATGGCAACTAGATTAGTAATCATAGAAACCTTACTAGGCTCACCTTGTTCTTTGTGCTTGGACTTGCATTCGGATTTGTAGTGGCCCTTCTTGCCACAATTGAAGCAAGTCACATGGGACTTGGACTTCTACTGCTTGAAAGCAGGACCCTTCACTTTCAGATTCGTGAAGTCCTTCTTTTAGCGATGAGAAGCAGCCTGCTTCCCCTGGTACTCTCTGGTTTGGACCAGATTTGCCTTCGCCAGTTGTTTGGACAGAGTATCCATCTTCTGTTGAGAGCGCATCTCGTCCTCAACATGGATCTCTTGCAAGAAATCTTCCAAGCTAATTTCCATCTTCTTTCGATGCATCCTTGCATAGAAGTTGCTCTATTCTGTAGGAAGTTTTGCGACGATCCCTCCAACGACAAACTTGTCGACGAGGGGCATGTTCTCGTCTTCTAGTTTCTGACGCAACTTCAGAAACTCCTTCACTTGGGGCAGCATCGCCTTCTCGTCTTCGAAGGTCCACTTGTGGTATTTTTCTACCATGAAGATCTTGGACCGGTCCTCGTCATCTTCATAGAGCTTTTCCAAGGAGTCCCATATCTCTTTGGCAGATGTCTTCTTGGAGTAGGACTCTGCCAAAGAGTCTTCCATGGAATTAAGTATCAGTAGTTTGCATATACTATTTTCTCTCTTCCACTTCTCTTGCTTGGTCATAGCAGCGGCCACAGCCGCAGCAGATCCAGTGGTTGGAACGACCGGCTCTTCTTCTGACAGCACGTGATCAACATTCACGAGTTGAAGATTTAAAGTGACCTTTCGTTTCCATATCTGGAAGTGTTCGCCATCGAATTTCTCCAACTTGTTAAAGCCGGTATCGATGAGCGAAGCACTAGAATTATCCATCTTCTCAATAAAGCTTTGAGATTGTTAGTACCGAGGCACAATTTTCGATAGAAAATTCTAAAACTGAAACAATTGTAAAGACAACGTTTCAAATGCAACACCTTAAAGAAGATGTGCAACAGAGATCCTGGAGGATTCTGAATTACGAGGATCTAAAGAGATTCTACGTAATACACAAAAAATCTAAAAAGACTTTTGTGCAAGCGACTATCGGCAGTAGAGCTTCTAAAAAGAAGTTATTGTAAAAGGCAACAGCAGCGATGACAGGCGAGAATGAGATACTGGGGTGAATGAACCACCGTTGCTCAAAGCTTTATTCGCCCCACACGAGCACGAACAGCTTCCAGGAACCAGCAAGTTCACGAAGAACTTCTGGAACGCTCGTAAGTCAATATTTGAGACTTGAACGGGCTTTCTGGACTTTACAGACTCCCTTAACTCTCTTCTTGGTGCATCTTTCAAAGGAGGCCAAGGGGCTCTATTTATAGAGTGGAGTTGAGACTTCACCTCTTCTCCTATCCGATGTGGGACTAAAATACCAATACTCAAAAATAGAGTTTGATATTTTAGATCATCCCACAATCAGCATAGAAGTGTGCCAGTCCACGCCTACCCCCCGAACACTCCCGTGCATGCACGTGACATCCTGAAGTTCGTGTCCGAGTCCGAGTCCGCACAACAAAAATTAACTTGCATCCTTGTTGGATTTAATCCTTTTTCCTTCTAGGAAAATACTTCCACATGGCACAAACTTGTGCCCCACTACACCTCATGTGCACACCTCAACACAAGCAATGCATTATATTGAGATACTCACCATTTGGTGTAGCCAATGTGGGACTATCTTTTCTAGTCCAAAGGCAAAACACCAACATGATTTCAAACACCAATTCTCACAATAAAATACACCAACAATCTATCAAATTCAGAAAGCAACTATCTCTCTCCAATAAGGAACGATGACAGTTCTGACCTATTTTACATGACTCAAAGATCTCTGGGATAAATTATAGACATATCAAATTCTTTCTACTTGCAATAAGATGGAAGCCCATAATAAACAAAGGGAAGTAGATCGACTGATGTAATTTCTTATGGACATCAACAAAAACTATAATGGTGCTCGCAACAACATCCTCATGTTGATACCATTGCCTAGCGTTCGTCAAGCTTAGGCAATTGTCAATCAAGATGAAAAAAAAAAGATGACAGCGGGATCAACCGAAAATTTATCAATCGCTGCTTTAGTTCAGAATTAGTCAAATAATTTCCCAGACAGTTTTTTGAATAACTTCACAAATAAGCATTATAGTCGCTGTGGCAGAGACGGACATACCATCAAAAATTGTCCGACTTTATAATACCACTGCAAATTTTATGACAAGAGAGGCCATATTGAAGGTAGATACAGAATTAAAAGAGACAGCAGAACACGAGGCAACAGATAAAGCAACAAATCACAACAACAATATGGAGAAAACCTACATAGTCCCTTCCATGCTTTCCCCACAGCAAATGTAGTCCATGTCCTCCCTCACCATGAATGTCAAGCATCAATCCCAACACCTCTACAAAACCCACTACATGGGCTTTCACCTGCCCAACTTTAATAATTTGCTCAGACAATTTCTATGATGAACACACAAAATGCCTCTGGTAATAGCGATGCCTTTGCAAATGCTGCAGGTCAGTCTTTTTCTTCTCGTAGTTCAATTTACTATATATTCGCTCAACCTTGGATTTTATATAGCAGAGATACTGACCACATCACATCTGATCCCATTATTTTTATTAAAACCAACCTTATCAAAATACCCATTGTTCATTTACCCTACGATTCTTCGGTTCCCACCACTTCCACTGGCACCATCCCATTTAATACTGATACCACCATAGAAAATGTCCTATGAGTACCATTTTTCTGTTTAAATCTCATGTCTGCCAGACTGTTGTGCTATTTTCTTTCCTACTTTCTCTGTCTTACAGGACTTGGCAATGGGGAAGATGATTGGCTCGGGTAAACAACGTGATGGCCTCTATTACATGTCTTCGTTGCTAAGGGTATCAACCTCATATCATGTCTCTCACCACTCCAACTTATGGCATATCTGACTTGGACATCTGTCCCCTTATCATCTTAAATTAGTCTCTCCATTGTTATCCTCTAGTACTATTTCTTTTGATAATAATTGTCATGTTTTTCCCATGACCAAACAAATAATAGTTCCAATTCTTTTTAAGTTCAATATCAACTCATGCTCTTTTTGATTTATTACATTTAATATATGGGGTCCCCATAAAATCTCTACACACTTTGGAGCACATTTTTTTCTTAGCATTGTGGATGATTTTACTAGATGCACATGGATATTCTTGATACAACATAAGTCTAACACTCAAATTCCTTTACAATCATTTGTTGATTTTGTTTGTACTCAATTTCATGCACACATTAAAACTATCAGGGTAGATAATGGGCTGGAGTTTCTCTCCATGCGAGATTTTTTAAAAAACATGGCACTGAGTACCAACGTAATTGCATTTATCAACAACAAAACGGAGTGGTTGAATGCAAACAACGACATATTCTTACCGCAGCCCATGCTTTATGTTTCTAATCCAACCTAGCACTTCCTTTCTGGGGTGAATGTGCCTTGACCACGGTCTCCCTTATTAACAGACATTTTTTGCCGTTGCTATCCACCAAAACACCTTTTGAATTGCCATACAATCGTCCACCATACCTTGATCATTTAAAAGTTTTTGGTTGTCTCGCTTATGAAACTATTGTCCGTCATACTAAAAAATTGATCCCCGAGCCCAACGTTGTGTCTTTGTCGGCTACCCTACTGGTCAAAAAGGTTACAAACTTTATAATTTGGTGACAAAAAGTTTCTCATTAGTCGTGATGTCAAATTTTTGAAACATTTTCCTGTCTCTCTTGCCAACCATGACATCATCATCGTTTCACCCCCACTTTCCACCACAAATTTATTGCCTTTGGTCCACGTACATGACCCATACTCCTACATGCCAGACACTGACTCAGCACCACCAATACACATGCCTGACATTCCTTCTTCTACCAGCCCACTACACCATATCCTATCCTCTCACCTACCAGCTCACACGAACTAGACCATGCCATCTCACCTGATAGTACCACCACACATACCACACCCACTGATCTTTATCCAACAAATTCGACTTCCATACTTGACGGTCATACCTCGCCTGCCATACCTACCCCACCTGTCCTTCCCTCTTCCCGTAGGCCCATCTGCTCTACGCATCCACAAGTATGGAATTAAGACTACCACATGTCCAACCAAACCACTCACTGTACCTCAGAGCCTCGTTCTACATCAAGTACTAAATATTATTTTTGTCTTTTATTTTCTATTCTTGCTTTTCTTCTGCACATTGCTTATTTTTAGCAAACATTACAAGTCACACTAAGCCCGCCTCATATGCTCAAGCCATCCTTGATCCACCTTGGCAACTGGCTATGAATGTAGAGATGGAAGCACTCCAGCACACAATAACATATGGAGTATGGTTCGTCTATCTGATGGTCATAACCCAATCAGCTGCAAATGGGTTTACAAAAATACAAATCTGATCGCAACATTGAGCGCTAAAAGGCTCATCTGATAAAGGCTACACTCAAGTTGAGGGCAATGACTATAAGGAGACATTCTCACCCACAACCAAGCTCACTACTCTTCGTTTCCTCCTTGAAAATTCATGCAGACAATTCTCCATTCAGCTAATTCTTTAAACTATTCTCAACAAATTAAGGCAAATTCAAATCCAAACAAATAAATAAAACTAATCCTAACGGACTCCTAAATTATATTACATTTAAATACCTTTCCTAATTCCTAATAAAACTATTAATAAAATCTCCTATAAAAATCCTTAAAAGAACCACATCATGATGTAACCTTCGTTTTTGATGCATCAAACTATTTTAGCAAGTTTATATTAGTGTAGCTATTAGCTATTAACATTATTGGTATAGAAATATTATATATATATATATATATATATATATATATATATATATATATATATATATATATATATATATATATAACAACAAACACCATTGGGCTAGCTGGGATACTATGGCAAGGCCGACCGGTGACGGGGGTCTGGGGTTCACCAAACTTTCCCACATCGTTAAAGCCTTCTCTAGGAAACTGTGGTGGAAGATCCGCACCACGCAAAATATATATATATATATATATATATATATATATATATATATATATATATATAATATATATATATATATATATATATAACAACAAACACCATTGGGCTAGCTGGGATTCTATGGCAAGGCCGACCGGTGACGGGGGTCTGGGGTTCACCAAACTTTTCCACATCGTTAAAGCCTTCTCTAGGAAACTGTGGTGGAAGATCCGCACCACGCAGAACTTATGGACCAGATTCATGAAGGCCAGATAATTCAAGCACATTCACCCGACGATGGCCATTTACAACAGCAGATCTTCGGCTGCGTGGCGTCATACACGTAAGGGCCGCTCTGTTGTAGAACCGGTCATAAGGCTGGTGGTGGGGAACGGCCAATTATCAGCCTTCCTTGATCGATGGGAGCAGACACCTTACTCCCGAATCTCTAGGAAGCCCACAAGTGCTGCAAGATCATAGAAATGTGGAACCCCATCGATAACGATGGGAACTGGCCCATAGTAAGGGATTGGGCCGGCCCGACGGCGATCGGGGTCATCAGACGCGGTGGGGTGACGATCGGACCCAACGAAGATGAGTTCCGGTGGCAAGAGGACGCCTCGGGATGTTTTTCGATCAGATCAGCCAGGAACTTGATTTGGGGCCTACCAATACCTTACCCTAGTATTGCCCCGTTCTTGCAGACATGTATCCCCAAGAAGTGGTCTTTTATCATCTGGAGATCGAATCGCAAGATCCTTTCCACCGACGACAATCTCACCACGCTCGGCTACAGCCGTGCATCCGAATGCACATGTTGCACCGACCGTCAACAGGAGGCTGTAGAACACATCTTCTTCCATGGTGATCTTTCGATGAGGGTATGGACTAATCTCTTCCAACGATGTAGGATTCCCCTTGGAGACGGAGGCTATGAGGAGCGAGTTGGGGATTAGGGAGCGACATCCCATGGCCACCAGATCGTGGCCGCTGTCGCAACGTGGGTGGTATGGAAGAACCACAACAAAGCGAGATACGAGGGCCGTCAGTTTCCTGCAGACCTTCTCATTAAGGAGACCATCAGACAATGTTGTAAGAGGAGATCTCTCTGCCACCATGTCCAGACAGAATTCTGGAACTCCCTTTTTCCCCGGTCTAGTAGTTTCGGGATCCTCACCCCCCTTTTTTTGTTAGTATATGTGTATAGGCTTCCGGATTTTGCGCCTTCTGGTAAACTTGTATAGCTTCGGCTTCTTTGTCTTTGGTAATAAAATGGAGGGTTTCGCCATATATATATATATATATATATATATATATATATATATATATATATATATATATAAAATATATATATATATATATAAAAATATATATATAAAATATATATATATATATATATATATATATATATATATATATATATATATATATATATATATATATATATATATATATATGTATATTAGTGGTTTGCAAATTATTTCAAAAGGATTTTATAAAACTAATATTGCTTTGTATAAAAAGCTTCTAATTTAAGATCTTTAAATATATATTGTATATATAATTGTTATTGGTTAATATTGAATACTATATTTTCTTATAAAAGTATTTTGTGATTAAAAAGGTTTATATAGTTATAAACTTTGCTACCAAAATGTTTAATATTTCTAAAATAGTTTATTAGTAATTATATTGATTCAAACTATATTATTTTCTAAATACTGTTAAAAAGTTGAATTATCTAAAGCTAGTTAGCTAAATAGCATTGTTTAAACCCTAATAAATTGTACAAAATATAATAGGTGATTCATTACAACCATGCAGTACTATTCTCGTGCAACCAAACTGAGGCAAGTACACTGACTTGACTTGTACCTTGTTTTCTGTCATACCTTCATGTGACATGTTCTCATATCGGACACGAATTACACACGATTGTCTTGAACCATTGTTTATTGCTTGTGCGTCATTGTTATTGCGAGATTGGAGGAAATATTAGCTTTTGTGTGACCACACCCAACATAGGTAATTGTGGATAGCCTAATCGTACATGTCATGTACGATGAAGCCATACCTTGTAGAATTGACTCATTGACTCATTGCATCATTGATTGATTGATTGCTCCTAAGCCGGTCACACATTAGTTTTAATATTTCAAAATTGTCACAATTGCATATTGATTGTCGTGATTCATTGCCTTGTACATTGATAGCCGTATTCATTGTCTAGCATATTGATTGTCATCCATTACCTGCTTTTTATATTTTATTTCTGGTACCACAGTTTTACTTTCATTTCATGTTCTAGTTTTCTGGTATTCAAGTTTCACCTTGTACTCTGGATCACAGATTACATTGTATATTGTCTGGTCAGGGTTGTACTTTGCTCTTTTTCTGATAGGATCGTTGCAGGTGAGTGGAAGATTACATGGAGCTGGTGATTGCTTGGATATTGTAGCTTTTATTTTAGTTTATTTTTCTGGAGATTGTATTGTAGATATTCATTATTGTATATTATTTCATTTGACCGGATTTATCGTCGGCTGAGTTTGTATTTAAAATACTTGATGGATATTGGTGATTTCTGGGAACGTTATAAAAGCTGTGTTTTGGTTTACATTTCATTGTGACTTGGAGTTTTCCTTAGTATTGTACAGCTTACTTCGTCGTGTCCATCGACGAAGGCTGGGCGTGTCCGACTCGTATCCGAATATTCGGAAGCGGGGCGTGACATGTTTTTAGTGGTGGCCCATGCAGGTCTATCCTAATGACACTTAGGCTATAAAGTGTTATTGGGGGACCAGCGAAAGCTAAGAAAAACTCATCACAGCATAAGAACCGCGGGAAAATGGTTTATGAAAATGGTTTATGGTTTATGAAAGTGGTTTATGGTTTATGATTAATGGTTTATGGTTATTGATGTTTAAAAAAAAATTGAAAAAAATTTGATTTTACTTATGATCTTAGGATAACTTATGATTTTTATAGGATATAGCAATCAACAGTTTATTTCTTTTGCAGGACGGTCGCCGCGACGAACGCTGGGACCAGTGAGCAGCCTGCACCCAGTGCACAGGAGCAGCTTCCACCGCCTCCGCCTCAGCCGATTCCACCGACGATGATGTTCGATGGCACGCAAGTGATGGCCATGTTCCAGCAATTCATGGAGGTCCAGAATCACCAAGCTGTGCAGTTCAGAGAGACCATCGTCGACGCACTCAGGACCAGAGAGCCAGCTCCACCAGCACCGCCTGCACCAGCAGCGCCGAGGCCAGGGTTTGCCAAGGAATATCAGTCCCTCCGTCCGATGGATTTCTGGGGCAATGAGGGGATAGTCTACGTAGACGAGTGGCTGGAGAATACTGAACGGTCATTGAAGATGGCAAGGATCCCGGATGATTTGTAAGTTGAAGTTGCGAGCATGCGACTATTCGACATCGCTAGGGCTTGGTACCGGAAGGAGCCCCAGTTAGCAGAGCCCGGAGTTTCCTGGAAGGATTTCAAGCTGCTGTTCCAGAAGAAGTTCTTCTCGGATGTGGAGAGGGACGAGCTTAGGATGCAATTTGAAGTATTGCAGCAGGGGAATATGACAGTGGCCCAGTATACATCCGAGTTCACCCGACTCAGCAGGTTCGCAGAGAACCTAGTCAGCACGCCGAAGGAGAGGGCTTGGATGTTCAAGAAGGGTCTCACCAGGGAGCTACGTCATGCAGTAGCTATTAGTCAAGCCACTACATATGCGAGCATTTTTAAAGTTGCTCAGGGAGTGGAGAAGGAGATGGATCCGAAGCTTAAGCGGGACCGAAACATTGGCGCCAACAGTTCCCAGGATCCACCGAAGCGGGCCCGACACTCACCAGAGGCCACTTCAGCATGAGCACCATATTCGAGCACCGATATCGTCGAGGCAGCAGAGGCAGATTCAGACTCCAGTGTACTTCTCTTGCGCATATTGCAAGAGACCGGGACACCGTGGCGCAAAATGTCGCAAGAAGTTAGGGCAGTGTTTGGTTTGTGGATCTGCCACTCACCAAGTGAGAGATTGTCCTGCGGCTTTCACTCATCAGGGGCCAGTACCAGAGCAGCAGCAGGAGGACCCAGTTTATGAGGATCAGTAGTAGCTGCAGGAGCGCAGCCGAGTGGATCATTATCTTTCTTACTTGTTTGTAGTAGCTGTATTTCTTTTATATTGCCTATTTTGAGGCTTGTCTCTCAGTTTTCTTGTATCTACAGTCTTTTCTATTGTCTAGTGACTACTTGTTAGTCCTTATTATTTTTACTACATAAATAAATCGTTCAGTTGTCTTTTATAAATTTTGTTTGATTTTGTACACTGCAAAACCCTTGAAATTTCGAGGACGAAATTTTTGTAAGGGGGGTAGATTTGTAACTCCCAAAATCATGTTTGGTAAATTTTAGAATTTTTTTTCTAATTTTTCTTGAATTTAAATATTGTTTCTTACAAAAACCTAATTTCGATTAAATTAGTTGATTAAAATAAATTTCGGTTGTTAATGAATTTTCCCATTTGAAAAGTATTTTTGTATATTAATTCTCTTGAAGTCCTAAATAATTTGATTTTAGAAATTATTATTGTTCTTTTGAATTGTTAAGAAAAGATTTGCTAATAATTATTTTCGTAATTAATAATGGTGACAACTATGATTTTATTGACTAAGTTGGTTACTAAGTAATTATTTAATAACTATTCATGTTATCAATAATTATGTAATTTGTTGTGAGTAACTAGTTTGTTTGAATATTAAAAAAACTGTTGACAGTGGATTTTCTATTAAATTTATAAATTGATGTATGTTCTTTTCGAAAACTATTGGAGGGAATGATTATTTTTGAAAGTCCATTTTAAAGCTATTTTGAATTTTTATTTTGAAATATGTTCTTTTGGAGATCTATTGGAGGGAAATTGTTGATTATTGGAAAGCTGTTTGAAAAACTTTGTTTGATTTTGAATTTGTAATTCTGTTACAATGACTATTTCATATGCCCTCAGATCTGCTTTTATTTACTACACTGCCCCTGTCCCAAATACCCCCAGATCTATACTAAACTAAAGATTTGCCATTCCCAGCTCACTCACACACACAGTAATATTTTATTATAAATGTACACATTTTCTAATGATTCTGACAGGCACAGTACCCTCTCTCTCTACACGTCACTCTCTCTCTCTATAATTTCTCTCTCTCATCACTCTCACTCTCTTTCTCTCTCCTCTCTGGAGGAGGTCGAGCCCGCCGGAGCGTCACCGAGCTCGCCGGAGCATTGGTCACCGCCACCACCACTACTCTGATCACCTCGCAGCCAAGTCGCCTCGACTGCAGCGCCAAGCGTTGAGCACCACACTGACCCCCTCATTCAGCGTGCACCACCATCAGCGTCGCCTCGAGGACTGCGCCATCTCGGTTCTCGTGCTGATGCTCGCGCGGTGAGCCACCTTGGGCCGTGCGTACCGCCATCAGTGCTCCTCGATCTGGAGCCGCGCGCCTTTGACGACCTTTCGAATCTCGCGTCGAGCGGAGTCGTCCATTCGGGAGTCGAGCCACATCATCGGGAGCCGTCGACTGGTTCTGCACCGCCTTCGTTCACCGCAGACGTCGCCATCGTTGCTGCTCGGACCACCGCCGCGCTGTGGATCGACTTCCTCTTCAGGCTGGTGAGCTTTCCTTCTTGATCTTCTCGAACCCCTTCTTGTTCTTCATAGTTGCTATGTCTAGATCTAGGGTTTGTAAGGACAGGGAAGGAGAGTGAAGGTGGAGATAGGGTTAGGGTTTCCTAACCTAGGGTTTGTGGTCGGCCAGTGAAGAAGACGACCTAGATCTAGGGTTTCGAGCTTGGGGACTCTCGAAAGGAAGACCTAGAGTCAGATCTAGGGTTTGGGAGATCGGATGGAGAAGATGGTCGGCTGGAAGATGACCTAGAAATCTAGGGTTTCTGACCTAGAAATTGGAAACCTAGGGTTAGGTTTTCTAGCACTGGGAGAAGAAGAGAAGGAAGTGGCCGGATCTAAGGGTTTCGACTGCCTAGGAATCTAGGGTTTGGCCATGGCGGGATTTGATTAGGGTTAGGGTTTGGAGTGTCTATGGGAAGAAGATGGTTGAAGAAGAAGGACTTGGCCATGGAAACTAGGGTTTCGGCTGTACAGGATCCTAGGGTTAGGGTTCAGGCAGACTGGAGGAGGAAGACGAAGTGAAAGGGGGTGAAGCTTGATGTGAACGAATGGAAAGAGATGCTAAGGTTAGGGTTTACTCGGAGTAGAGAGGAAGAGCAGCCGGAGAAGACGAGTTTCTCTCCGCCGGAGCAGCCAGAAAAGACGAAGTCTTCTGTTCGGCTGAGTTCTCTTCGGCTGGTTCTGGAAAAATCTGAGAGGAGAGAGAAATGAATAGATTAATATTATGTGAGCTGATGGGCCGGGTTCGGGCCAGAAGTCGGGCTGGGTTGTATGGGCTAGTATCATTTTAAGAAATTAAGTTTATTTATTAGTTTAAATAGAGAGTATAAGTTAGGACTGGGCCAATGGTTTGGGCCAGCAGTCGGGCTGGTGGATGGGCTGTATGGTTAAACGAAAATAAAGTTTAATTATTAGTTAACAGAGCTGGGCTGGGTCTGTGAGTTAGGTTGCTGGGCTGGGCCAGAAAGTTAAGAAATTGGGCTGGTTTATTGGTTTAGGCTGTTATTTAAATTAATTTTAGTGTTGTCAAATATTAACTTGTATAGTATTTAGTAATTTTAAATATTAAATAAATCTTGTATAACATTTTTAGTATGATGTATAATATTGTATGTGTAGTACTATGTATTATATTTCCAAATGAATAAATACTACTTTGTCTATTAGCATAAAATAAATATCGTGTAAACATATAAATATATAAATTCATATCTTATTATTAGTGGTTTGCAAATTATTTCAAAAGGATTTTATAAAACTAATATTGCTTTGTATAAAAAGCTTCTAATTTAAGATCTTTAAATATATATTGTATATATAATTGTTATTGGTTAATATTGAATACAATATTTTCTTATAAAAGTATTTTATGATTAAAAAGGTTTATATAGTTATAAAACTTTGCTACCAAAATGTTTAATATTTCTAAAATAGTTTATTAGTAATTATATTGATTCAAACTATATTATTTTCTAAATACTGTTAAATAGTTGAATTATCTAAAGCTAGTTAGCTAAATAGCATTGTTTAAACCCTAATAAATTGTACAAAATATAACATGTGATTCATTACAACCATGCAGCACTATTCTCGTGCAACCAAACCGAGGCAAGTACACTGACTTGACTTGTACCTTGTTTTCTGTCTTACCTTCATGTGCCATGTTCTCATATCGGACACGAATTACACACGATTGTCTTGTACCATTGTTCATTGCTTGTGCATCATTGTTATTGCGGGATTGGGGGAACTATTAGCTTTTGTGTGACCACACCCAACATAGGTAATTGTGGATAGCCTAATCGTACACGTCACATACGATGAAGCCGTACCTTGTAGAATTGACTCATTGACTCATTGCATTATTGATTGATTGATTGCTCCTAAGCCGGTCACACATTAGTTTTAATATTTCAAAATTGTCATAATTTTATATTGATTATCGTGATTCATTGCCTTGTACATTGATAGCCGTGTTCATTGTCTAGCATATTGATTGTCATCCATTGCCAGCAGTTTTACATTTCATTTCTGGTACCGCAGTTTCACTTTCATTTCATGTTCTAGTTTTCTGGTATTCTAGTTTCACCTTGTACTCCGGATCACAGATTATATTGTATATTGTCTGGTCAGGGTTGTACTTTGCTCTTTTCCTGATAGGATCGTTGCAGGTGAGTGGAAGATTACATGGAGCTGATGATTGCTTGGATATTACAGCTTTTATTTTAGTTTATTTTTTTGGAGTTTGTATTATAGATATTCATTATTGAATATTATTTCATTTGACCGGATTTGTCTCCAGCTGAGTTTGTATTTAAAACATTTGATAGATATTGGTAATTTCTGGGAACGTTATAAAAGCTGTGTTTTGGTTTATATTACATTGTGACTTTGAGTTTTTCTTAGTATTGTACAGCTTACTTCGTCGTGTCCATCGACGAAGGTTGGACGTGTCCGACTCGTATCCGAATATTCGGGAGCGGGGCGTGACACATGGCCACCAGATCGTGGCCGCTGCCGCAACATGGGTGGTATGGAAGAACCACAACAAAGCGAGATACTAGGGCCGTCAGTTTCCTGTAGACCTTCTCATTAAGGAGACCATCAGACAATGTTGTAAGAGGAGATCTCTCTGCCACCATGTCCAGACAGAATTCTGGAACTCCCTCTTTTCCCCAGTCTAGTAGTTTCGGGATCCTCACCCCCCTTTTTTTGTTAGTATATGTGTATAGGCTTCCGGATTTTGCGCCTTCTGGTAAACTTGTGTAGCTTCGGCTTCTTTGTCTTTGGTAATAAAATGGGGGGTTTTGCCATATATATATATATATATATATATATATATATATATATATATATATATATATATATATATATATATATATATATAAAATAAAAAATATATATATATATATATATATATTTTTTTTTTATTTTTATATATATATATATATATATATATATAAATATATATATATATATATATATATATATATATATATATATATATATATATATTTTTTATATATATATAAATATATATATATATAAATATATATATATATATATATATATATATATATATATATTTTATATATATATATATATATATATATATATATATATTTTATATATATATATATATATATATATATATATATATATGTATATTCAAAAAATATATATATGTATGTATATTCAAACCTATTCCGATTGGGCCCAAACTTGACACACAAGAACTAGACATGTTAGGGACCCAAACCAAACCCTAGATAGACCCAAGTGTTGCACGCAAAAGTGTATTCACAAACCACTACAACAGCCCAATCTTGTCGTCCTAATATAACAGCCTATAGGGGTTGTAGGTAGCATAACCACCTCTATAACTCACCCTACTCCCCTAAAAACTTGTCAACTACTCCCTCACACCCATACCTATAGACCCCTACTCATTTTCACTCATTCTTATTAGTATCACGTTCAAACAACCACTCCAAGAGTGAACACATTCAGCCAAGGTGCAATAAGATAAGTCATCTTATAAGGCTGTTTACATCACCAAAATTGAAGGTATGCCCCTCACGTCCTCCACTAAAGTCTAGATCTAGGTCTTAGCTTCCCAACCCTATATAATTTATTAGGGTTTTAGTGGTTTATCTTTCCCTAGTGGTTGTTGCATGACAATGTGTCCAAAATATATTTTGTTAGGATAATTATGCAAAGATCGAGGTGTGCAACCCAAACCGCTTAGTAAAAGTATTCCAAACTTTTTCCATTGTGTACCTCTATGAATTCCCTTTGATTTCACATATAAATTGTACATGTTTGGTATTTTGTTCCTTTCATAGAGAATATTTTTCAAGACGTACACACGCTAGAATTTTGGTGACGAGCTGTTGTTCGCATTTCATAAATAGGTAAGTACCCCTATTATCCTTCATTTCACAGCTTGGGACATAAGGACTAACTAGGTACATAGGTAGAAACCATAATTATTAATGTTAAAGGGGTTATATTCATGGGTGCAGATTGTCTCGTAACTACCTTTCTAAAACTATAATTTTTCCCAAATTTGAAGTAGCATAACATTTTGTGTATAACATATTTTTCAATTTCAAAAGCTTATATTAAATCTTGGTTAAGTTTTCTACAAATTTCATGTTTGGACCATGTCCAAAGTATTTCATTTGATTGGTGCAAATAAAACTCAAACTTGACCTCGTGAACACTGAATTCTGAAACTATGGTTTTCTATCAAATTTGAGCAGGCATAATTTTTTCTGTAGTGATTATTTTCTAGATCCAATTGCTTGAATGAAATCTAGGATATTTTGTCTACCAAATTTATATTGAAATCATGTCCAGAATAATTCATTTGACTAATATAAAATGAGACCAAATTTGGCATCATGAATAATTTTTCTACATACTGAAATAATTACCAACTATGGATGTGTAATTTTATCTCTATATAATATTCATTTATTCTTGTACCATCTATGAACTCTTGGGTAAGTTGTAAATCATATCATTGAGGTTTTATCACTTAGATACTTATTTTGATATGAATATTATGGGCAAAGGAAACTCCATCAACTAGATTTTCAGTATTCAGCCTGAAACTGTTTTTGGATGTCAATTTGAGCTCCCTTTCCCAAAAATCTAACCGTTAGATTTTTATGTGGTTTCTTCCATAGTAATCCCTAGTAAAATCTATATTATATCCTGAAGCCACAAATCATACTATTTTTTACTCAAATTCTGCTTCTAAAATGGAAGAAATTATAAATTTCTACACACTAATTATTTTTAAGTCTGGAATCAGTTTTTCTTACAAATTTGTGCTATGATTCTAAAAAATCAAACGGTTGGATTGGTTTGGGATTTTTTTTTCTATTGTTTTAAAAAACTTTATTCTTCTAAATCCTTAAGTTAGAACCGTTTATTATTATTTTTGACTACTTGTTTACTAGCCTAAAGTCAGGATGAAGTGAACTTTTGGAAACTTCTTGGTTAGGTATAATATGAATTAGAAATATTAGGAAGGTGTACCAACTACCCATACCAAATCGCCATTAGTATTATATGGGTCAGATATAATGATTTTATAGGTTAGTTTGTTTTAAATTTGATGATGTGCATTCATAATATAGGTAACTTGGACTTCGATTCAGATTCAGATTTATACTTTCACCTCAGGACCATAGCCGAGTACATCCTTTGATAATTTTTTTAATTGATGATTGCTATAAAACATGTACTTATTGATGTTAAACTTGTTTCTTGATACGATGATACACATATTGGTTTATACTGGATCCTTAGTCATGAAATGTTGCTTTCCTATTGGACGTTGTTCATCATATTGATATTTAGACATTGTTCATTGTATTAAAATTATACATTATTCATCGTGCTGATTTTAGACATCGCATTGTGATTCATATGTTGTGACATGTCATGGTTGGATCCATTGTACAAGTCGACTGAGGGAAATGCTAGTTAGATATGTGATTATATCCATAGACATTGTGGTAGTGTAGACATTGTGAGAGCTAATCATATACCTCACTTATTATTAGCCATATCATATTGGACATTGCGCAACTTCCCAGACCGATCACATATCTACACTAGTATTTTAAAACACTTAGACAGTTGCAGTTATTTTCCTTTTCACTTCATACGTGATGATATATGCCAATGGTACCTGTCTACTTATTATTCATTACTTGTCACTGCCATGTATCAATTTTTCTATTTTATCATGTATTATATTTACTATTACTGTTTTATAGTCTTTATCATGTAATTGGAACTGTTGTTAGAATTATATTTGTTACACTCTTCACTGGATAACATTTTTAGGGATTGGTCTGGAGGATTGTGTTAGCCCAATGATTATATCATGTTTTTGAAAATGGCTAATCAATTAAATTTAAGATAATGATGTAACTAATATTCATATACTCACTATCATGTTGCTACTTAAACTTAGCATTATCCTAAATATTCTATATCATACTCCTATGCTTGTTTCATATTGTTTTGTCTGTCTAACATGTTCTTATAGACATGCAGTAAGCATGATCAAGCTTTGTCAAACTAGGACATATTTAATGGAGAATTTTTTATGGGCCAAAGACGGCGTTATACAAGAAGATTTCTTTGAACCGCCTAACGACCTATCCGGGTCCTCGTATCAGGGGTTGAACTGTCTGATCAGCGGACAATGGTCGAGAGGGTAGCGCCACTGTTGGGGGTTCGGGGGTGAAGCCACCGAAATGTATTCAGATTTCTAGATCTGTTTATCTTTGGACGATCGTCGTCCAGGGAAAATGTGCCTTCATGTTTGCTCAAATATCAGAAGAAAGACGTCATCAAAGGGCTATTGGTTTTCCTATTTGATCAATATATTTTATTATATTTATTGAGTCTAGGAATACGATGTAAACAACATCATACTGGCAAATAGGCTATCCAATAAAAAAAATTCAAAATACCATTTCATTTTGAAAACAAGCCCACTTACAAAAGTCCAAACTACTTCCTAACTCCTTGATCTTTTCAAAAAGCCTAAAACCAATTTGCAAAACCATGACAGAACTCCAACAAAATTCGGCCCGAGTTCGGCCCGAATTCGACCAAAGTTCGGTTAGTGGACGTTGTATTTTGAACTTGGTCCTCCTGCAGTTATGGATCTTGTCGAGATTTACTCAAAGAGTTCTGTCCGAATTCTGCCCAAATTCTGACAGAGTTCTGCCTTTGGAAAACCTATAAATAGAGAAGGATTTCGATCATTTCAACAGACCAATACACTTTCATATCTCTTCTCTATAAGCCTACTACTTCTTCCAAAGTGTTCCAAAGCTTTCATTTCCAAATCCCAAGCCAGTTACAATCCTCTAGTCGATTTGTCAGTGTTGTACGGTCTAGAAGTTTCAGAGTGATTGGAGGCATGATTAAAGATAGACACTTTACAATTGAAGTTCGTCGAGTACTTCAGATTAAAGCTCGCATTGTAGAAGTTACAAGAACTTTGGATGAAAACTTGTGGTGATTTTCCATAGTGGATTCAACTGGAAGCTGGAGTTCTTCCGACTGGACTAGTACTCACAAGAGAGAAACCAGTATACATCCTTGTGTTTGCGTTTAATTTTTGCTGCCTACTCTATTCACCCCCTAGGATATTTTGCTTTACAAATTCGTTCCTACAATTGGTATCAGAGCGAACTCTCTTTATATAGATCTTGTTTGATCATACCAAATGATTCTATAATTGGTATCAGAGCGAGGACTCTATTATTTGGCTTAACATCCCTGGAGAATATCTTCATTACCACAGTGGGTTTGTCACCCTCATTTTCCGTATTTCCAGTATTTCGTATTTATATTCGTATCTGGATTTTGGCATGTATTTTTATTTTTTCTCAGCTTGTGGAATTTCGGTATTTCTCATATTTTGGATTTTTCTTATGGCTCGGTTTTATTGGGTTGGTCTGGTTCGGTTTATGTGTTGGATCACCCTAGCCTATGCTACACCTTCAACCCACCACAACTCCCCCTCTTTATAACCCCCACCTACCACTCTCTCTCCTCATAACTTCTACCATTAATTTTCTTCTTCTTCTTCTTCTCCTTCCTCTACACAACTCTCCCAACCCTAGGCAAGTGCATCTTGCCACTTCATGAGAACCCTCTTTTCTTTGTCCATTTGCTAGATTAGAACATGGAGACCAACATTAGAACTTGGGTTTTTGTGATTTGGAGCCCCCATTGTCATAGATCTAAGTTTCCCTATTTTTGGATTTTGCATGGGTTGAGCTATTTATGTTGGTTTTCTATGAGTTTTGATGTTTCCATGTGGAAGAGCATTCAGTTTCACCCAAGTTGGAACTTTGGAAATCTGGATTTGGAGTTCGGATGGCCAAGTTATGATGCTTTGAAGCCTTGGGTTCATCCATGGTGTTCTTGCTGTTTGGAGAAGACAGTGAGCAGTGTGCAGAGCTATTTAACTCACGCACACTGAGCTACGCGCGCTCTTTAGTGCTGCGTACGCAGACTTGAGTACGCTTCCTGTTGGAAGCGTGTCTCCTTGAGCGTGCGTGACTTTTACGCAGCTGCTTCCTTGAGCGTGTGTGACTTTCACGCAGCTGCTCCCTGTAGCGTGCGTGGCTTTTCACGTATGCTGCTTCCTTGAGCGTGCGTGACTTTTTACGTATGCTGCTTCCTTGAGCGTGCGTGACTTTCACGCAGCTGCTCCCTGTAGCGTGCGTGACTTTTTACGTATGCTGCTTCTTTGAGCGTGCGTGACTTTCACGCAGCTGCTCCCTGTAGCGTGCGTGACCTTCACGTATGCTGCTTCCTTGAGCGTGCGTGACTTTCATGCAGCTGCTCCCTGTAGCGTGCGTGACTTTCATGCAGCTGCTCCCTTGAGCGTGTGTGACTTTCACGTATGCTGCTTCCTTGAGCGTGCGTGACTTTCATGCAGCTGCTCCCTTGAGCGTGCGTGACTTTCACGCAGCTGCTCCCTTGAGCGTGCGTGACTTTCACGTATGCTGCTCCCTTGAGCGTGCGTGACTTTCATGCAGCTGCTCCCTGTAGCGTGTGTGACTTTCACCTACGCTGCTCTTTCAGCGTGCGTGACTTTTCGTACGCTGCTCCCCAGACCCCTTGCTTAACCTACAGGCTCTTAGAATTTTGGTCTTATTTCTTTAAGCTTGGCTTTTCTATAGTCCTGTATATTGATATTTTATTAGATATTTTATGCCCATTTTATATCCTTACGCCTTTTGTCATAAACTTAATTTTACTTAATATGTTTGGAATGACTATCGTACATGACCTGGTATGACAAGAACTTGTATAACACGATAGTGGCCGTGGTGGCGCACTCCTGGCAAGTATCCTGACATGATTTATCTTGATAACTTGATAGCGGCCCGTAACGGCGCACTCCTGACTTGACATGACCTGATAACTTAACTTGACCTGCCTTGACACCGTGGGTGGTTCTTCTTGCTTGCTTGTTAAATCCACTTGTCCTGTCTCGCATCATGTCTAGGATGGGACTCCTGAGTACCATGGTCAGGAGTACCTACTAAAATGGATTAAGACTAATAACTAGAATAACACAGTAGTCATGAAGAGATGACACAGCTACAGGCAATCCCGTTACCTGGGCGCTCTTGGGATCTGTAGCCTGCCGTCGAGTAGGGCACATTTCCAGCACACCTTCGAGTGTTGCACCCTCTAAGTCACCTAAGGGTACATTTGTCTTCTGGGCGATGTACCCACCTGAATTCAATCCTAATCTTTCGTCTTGGGTAACCTGGATGGTCTGCAGGGCTTGTGGCTGTGGAACAATCTCATTGCAGCTTGTTAGTAATTAGGCCTGTGATAACCCAAGTTAGTTAAAGTAGTAAGCCGTAGTATCTGCTTGGCTGTGATTGATTGAATGAGGTATAACCAGTTTAGCCATGTCTTGATCCAGTACAAGCTTGCTTCCTGTCTTGATTTCTTGCATTATTATCTTGCCGATAAATGGTAGGAAACCAAGTTCTATTCAGACGAAGGGTTACAACCCCGGTCCTTATTTGGTTTACGGGTTATAACCTGGCTATCGGAATAGTTCCATGGTTATCTCGTCGTATATCACTCTGCCATGTTTTCGTAAGTTTTAATTTTAATATTAGTTTTTCTTGTGCTATTTGCTGGCTTTTGTTCTTATTTTGTGGCCTCCCTTGTGGCACTTGCTCTTTCTGGGGTTGACCCAGCTGGTTTTGTGTGGCCAGATTTCGGAGCAGCTCCTGAGGATCTACCAAGCTTCCAGCCCAATGGTGAACACTAGACGAAATCCGGGCCAAGAGTGGGTTTTCTATTTTGTTTCGCTCACTCTATTGTAAAAATTATTCTTTTGAGACGTTTAGCCAACGAGCACCTGTTAGTCGAGCACTTTTACTTACTGTCTGCCTACGGGCTGTAAACATGATTGACAAATCCTAGGGTTGATCATGTATGACTAAACTCTTGCTAGTCCTAACATTTTGTAACGTCTAGCTTCATGATCAGTTGAATATGTAATATTTGGGACGCCTTATTATTGTATATTTAATGATGATACATCTTACGACTTTACTTACTTGTGGTGATTGAGACACTAGGCTTGTTCATGACCATAAGAGACTGTTGGCTTGTAGAAAACCCTCACATATCTAGACAGCCGTGACCGTATATCGAGGTGGTTTCCATTTCAATATACGTAGCTGGCTATGTCTGCCCCCGCTCTCTAGTATTCTGGTTCTAGGGCGTGACATGGTTTAAGTGGTGGCCCATGCAGGTCTTGTAAATCAAGATGTGTGGGGGTTTACCAGATAGATGTCTCAATCAGTACTCGTCCTTGATCTCTGTTCGTATCTTCTGAATCCCTGGATTCTTGCCCTGATCCTGTGCTTATATCATTGATCTGTCCTGGTCCTTTCCTTATTATTCTCTGTGTTATCTTCTTCAGCGACACTGTACCTGGTCTTACCGATCGACGAGGTGGAGCATTTCCCGTGGATCAACAGCAACCCGGAGATCAAGCTCAGGATTCCGGAGTAGCCTTCAGAGTTGTGCCTACGGGAGGAGAGTCACCAGTTCGGCCCGTCCAGCCCACAGAGCCAGATGATGGTACCTTAGTAGGCCTCATCAGAACCTTAATAGCTTCCCAGGATCGTCGAAGCGACGCCCTGCACCAGACAGTTCAAGATGCTTTGACTAGAGGCGGTCATCCAGGGAACCAGGCGGCTAACAGTTTCAAGCGATTGAACCCTCCTTTCTTTGACGGCACCGAGGATGCGATTGCCGCGGATGCATGGCTTCAGGATACCGAGGTGATTCTGGAAGTAGCTAGGACACCCGAGAATGAGAAGGTGGCGGTGGTACGCCTGCAGTTGTTGGATTTAGCTCGTAATTGGTGGACGGCGCAGGCCATGGGATTAGTGGCACCCATTGCTTGGGCAGTATTTAGAGAGAGATTCCAGATGAAGTACTTTGATGCTGTGGCTCGGTACGACTTGCAGACCAGATTTACCAACTTGAAGCAAGGAGGTAGGACGGTCAATGGTTATGCGACCGAGTTTTCTAGGCTTAGTAGGTTTGCCCCCACCTTGGTGGCAACCGAGTTTGATAGGGCCCAGCGGTTTCAGCAGGGACTGTATTTGGAGATCTTGTTGGCGGTTGAGCAGTTTGAGCACCAGACGTTCGATGCAGTCTTGAGAGCAGCTAGGAGGCATGAGTACACCTCCTAGAGGATCGTGGATAGGACCGGAGGTAGGAAGCGGTCCCACAGTCAGATGCACCAATCATCAGCTCCAGCCCCGGCAGCTAGGGGATTGACCATTAGAACTCCGAGGCGGGCGGCCTCAGTAACGTCGGTTCAGCATTCGACCCCGACGTACCCGCAGCAGCAGAAGCAGAAGCAATCTTCTGCAGTGGGTTATTCTCATTGTGGGAAGCCAGGGCATGTGGTGGCAGACTATCGCAGGGCGCAGGGATTTTGCCTGGCGTGTGGAGCAGCAGATCATAGGATAGGGGCTTGCCCGAATAGGGGTGGTTCATCAGCATCCAACCCTTCTAGTTCTTCGGTGAGAGGACCAGCCCCAGCACCAGTTCAGCAGCAGTAGTATCAGTCTTCGAGGCCCTTGCCGCCTCAGTCTCAGGTATTCCAGCAACAATACCCCCAACAGTATGCACAAGCCCAAGCTCAGACCCAGAATAGGCAGAGAGGTTTCCAGCAGAGGGGACCAGCAGCCAGAGGACAAGGTCAGGCCATGATGATGGCTATGGAAGAAGAAGTTGCACCAGGTGAGGTAGTGGCAGGTACTATTCTCGTCAACTCCTTTCCAGCTTCGGTATTATTTGATTCTGGTGCATCACATTCATTCATGTCTGCACGATTCACGACACGGATAGGATTGGAGCCCGAGTCATTATCAGTGAGGCTTAATATACTTACTGGTAATGGTCTTGTGGGAGTAGATCGAGTGTTTTCCTCGTGTCGGATCGTAGTTAGCGGTAGGGAGTTCCCCGCTAGATTCATAGAGTTTCCTATGGCAGACTATGATGTAGTCCAAGGCATGGATTGGTTGAGGAACCAGTATGCTAGGATAGACTGCCAGATTGGCAGAGTTGTCTTTAGTATCCCCGACGAGCCAGAGTTTTCGTTTTCCAGAGGCGCAGTAGAGCCATCTTCCCCAGCATTGCGGATGGCAGTAGCAGCAGTGCAGTTACCCCGGATAGTTGAAGAGTTTTCAGATGTCTTTCCAGAGGAGCTTCCAGGGATGTCGCCAGAGCGGGAGATTGAGTTCATTATAGACTTGATTCCCGGGACAGCACCAGTATCAGAGCGAGTCTACAGGATGGCGCCCTCAGAGTTGAAAGTTTTGTACAAGATGATTGAAGAACTGAGGACCAAGGGATTCATCCGTGCGAGTGGATCGCCTTGGGGAGCCCCGGTGCTTCTTGTGAAAAAGAAGGATGGTACGTTCAGGCTATGTGTTGATTATCGTACCTTGAATTCGGTGACAATCAAGAACAGATACCCTCTTCCGAGGATAGATGACTTGTTTGATCATCTCAAAAGGGCTTCAGTGTTTTCGAAGATCGACTTGTGGTCAGGATACCACCAGATCAGAGTCAGAGAGCCGGATATCCCGAAGACAGCATTCAGATCGAGGTATGGACATTGGGAGTTCCTTGTTATGCCCTTTGGAGCAACCAATGCGCCGACCGTATTCATGGACCTCATGAATCGTATTTTCATGCCTTACTTGGATCAATTTGTGATCGTGTTCCTAGATGACATCCTGGTCTACAGCAAGAGTGAAGAAGAGCATGAGCAGCATCTCCGAGTCGTCCTTCAGACGCTTAGGGAGCATCAGTTATACGCCAAGTTCAGTAAATATGAGTTCTGGCTCGATCGTATTTCGTACTTGGGTCACATCATTACCCGAGGAGGAGTGGAAGTGGATCCCCAGAAGATTGTGGCTATCGAGTCGTGGCCGGTACCCAGCTCAGTGGCAGAGGTTCGCAGCTTTCTTGGATTGGTCGGCTACTACCGGCGGTTCGTTTCAGATTTCGCAAGGATTTCAGCACCGATGAACCAGTTGACCCGCAAGGATGTGCCGTTTGTTTGGACAGCAGAGTGTCAGGAATCATTTGAGAAGTTGAAGCGAGGTTTGATAACGGCTCCCATTCTCACCCTTCCAGATGGGACCGGAGGATTCACAGTTTATTGTGACGCTTCAGGCAGAGGATTGGGGTGTGTCTTGATGCAGTATGGGAAGGTAATATCTTATACGTCATGCCAACTTCGTGATCATGAGAAGAATTACCCGACCCACGACTTAGAATTGGTGGCGGTAGTGTTTGCTTTGAAGTTGTGGAGACACTACTTGTACGGAGATAGAGTAGAGATCTTTACTGATCATAAGAGCCTGAAGTATGTTTTCACCCAGAAGGACCTTAATATGCGGCAGAGAAGATGGCTCGAGCTATTGGTGGATTATGATGTGGATTTGCAGTATCATCCCGGGAAGGCCAACATTGTAGCAGATGCATTGAGCAGGAGAGCCGAAGATTATCTCCTGACGGCACAACCAGAATTATTGGCAGATCTTTAGAAGATGGGAATTGAAGTGGTTCTTCCAACCAGTGTGGCATTGATGGCCAGTCTACAGGTTCAGTCCAGCATAGTTGAGAGGATCCGGATGGCGCAGTCAGCAGATTCTAAGATCCAGCGACTAAGAGCAGAGTGTGAAGCAGGAAGAAGGCCAGAGTTATGTATCCATGAAGACAGTACCCTTCGGTACGGCACTCGTCTTTGTGTACCTAGTGGAGATATCAGACAGGAAGTCATGGCAGAAGCCCACAGTTCGCAATACTCTATTCATCTGGGTGGTACGAAGATGTACCGTGATATTCGTCAGCATTTTTGGTAGAATGGTATGAAGAGGGAGATAGCCCAGTTTGTCTCTCGGTGTTTGGTTTGCCAACAGGTTAAAGCTGAACATCAGAGGCCCGCTGGACTTCTTCAACCCTTACCGATCCCAGAATGGAAATGGAAACATATAACCATGAATTTCATGACCGGATTGCCCAGATCTCCGGCCGGCAGAGATGCTATTTGGGTAATTGTGGACAGGCTTACCAAGGTGGCATACTTTTTCCCATTCAGAGTTGGACAGTCGACGGCGCAGTTAGCAGAGATGTATCTCAGGCAGATTGTCAGTCTTCACGGTGTGCCGGTCAGCATCACCTCAGACAGGGATTCAAGATTTATATCACACTTTTGGCACAGCTTGCAGAAGAGTTTGGGGACTCGCCTTCAGTTCAGCTCAGCTTATCACCAACAGACGGATGGTCAATCAGAGCGCATAATCCAGACTCTTGAAGATATGTTGAGATCTTGCACCCTTGACTTCGGTAATTCATAGGAGAATCATCTGCACCTGGTGGAATTCTCGTACAACAGCAGTTATCAGGCCAGTATCCAGATGGCACCCTTCGAGGCTCTTTATGGCAGAAAGTGCAGATCCCCGCTAGCATGAGACGATGTCAGGGAGAGGCAGATGCTCGGACCCGAATTGATTTCCCAGACGGTTGAAGTGGTCAGGAAGGTCAGAGATCACCTCCGAGTTGCCCAGGACCGCCAGCGCCATTGGGCCGATGCTCATCGGCGTCCCTTAGAATTTGCTGTCGACGACCATGTATTCCTTAGGATCTCGCCTAACCGCGGCGTCATTCGCTTCGGTGTGCGGGGAAAGCTTAGTCCTAGGTATATAGGGCCGTTCGATATTCTAGAGCGAGTAGGAGATGTATCCTATCGTCTCGCTCTTCCGCCATCGCTAAGTGAGGTACATGATGTATTTCATGTGTCCCAATTATGATGGTATATTCCGGACCCGAGCCACATCCTAGACCATTCGGAATTGGTTGTTGGTACCAACCTTTCGTATGAGGAGAGGCCCGTGTCTATATTGGACCGAAGGAAGAAGATACTCAAGAACAAGACTATTAAATTAGTCCGTGTTGCTTGGGGTCATCACTCTCTGGGTGAGTCAATGTGGGAGCGTGAGGACGACATCCGATCGCGATATCCCTACCTGTTTGATTCGTGATGTATAATGTCTTTCTTATGCCTTACATTTTCCCTTCCTTGCTTGTATTGTATGATTGTATGATTGGACTGCTTAGTGTAGCTTGCCTGTGCTTAGTATAGCTTGTCGTGGCAATCTCTAGCTCCTTGATTAAATTCCGAGGACAGAATTCTTTTAAGGTGGGTAGAGTTGTCACCCTCATTTCCCGTATTTCCAGTATTTCGTATTTATATTCGTATCTGGATTTTGGCATGTATTTTTATTTTTTCTCAGCTTGTGGAATTTTGGTATTTCTCATATTTTGGGTTTTTCTCATGGCTCGGTTTTATTGGGTTAGTCTGGTTCGGTTTATGTGTTGGATCACCCTAGCCTATGCTACACCTTCAACCCACCACAACTCCCCTTCTTTATAACCCCCACCTACCACTCTCTCTCCTCATAACTTCCACCATTAATTTTTTTCTTCTTCTTCTTCTTCTCCTTCCTCTACACAACTCTCCCAACCCTAGGCAAGTGCATCTTGCCACTTCATAAGAACCCTCTTTTTTTGTCCATTTGCTAGATTAGGGCATGGAGACCAACATTAGAACTTAGATTTTTGTGATTTGGAGCCCCCATTGTCATAGATCTAAGTTTTTCTTTTTTGGATTTTGCATGGGTTGAGCTATTTATGTTGGTTTTCTATGAGTTTTGATGTTTCCATGTGGAAGAGCATTCAGTTTCACCCAAGTTGGAACTTTGGAAATCTGGATTTAGAGTTCGGATGGCCAAGTTATGATGCTTTGAAGCCTTAGGTTCATCCATGGTGTTCTTGCTGTTTGGAGAAGACAGTGAGCAGTGTGCAGAGCTGTTTAACTCACGCACACTGAGCTACGCGCGCTCTTTAGCGCTGCGTACGCAGACTTGAGTACGCTTCCAGTTGGAAGCGTGTCTCCTTGAGCGTGCGTGACTTTTACGCAGCTGCTTCCTTGAGCGTGCGTGACTTTCACGCAGCTGCTCCCTGTAGCGTGCGTGGCTTTTCACGTATGCTGCTTCCTTGAGCGTGCGTGACTTTTTACGTATGCTGCTTCCTTGAGCGTGCGTGACTTTCACGCAGCTGCTCCCTGTAGCGTGCGTGACCTTCACGTATGCTGCTTCCTTGAGCGTGCGTGACTTTCATGCAGCTGCTCCCTGTAGCGTGCGTAACTTTCACGCAGCTGCTCCCTTGAGCATACGTGACTTTCACGTATGCTGCTTCCTTGAGCGTGCGTGACTTTCATGCAGCTGCTTCCTTGAGCGTGCGTGACTTTCACGCAGCTGCTCCCTTGAGCGTGCGTGACTTTCACGTATGATGCTCCCTTGAGCGTGCGTGACTTTCATGCAGCTGCTCCCTGTAGCATGCGTGACTTTCACCTACGCTGCTCTCTCAGCGTGCGTGACTTTTCGTACGCTGCTCCCCTGACCCCTTGCTTAACCCACAGGCTCTTGGAATTTTGGTCTTATTTCTTTAAGCTTGGCTTTTCTATAGTCCTGTATATTGATATTTTATTAGATATTTTATGCCCATTTTATATCCTTACGCCTTTTGTCATAAACTTGATTTTACTTAATATGTTTGGAATGACTATCGTACATGACCTGGTATGACAAGAACTTGTATAACACGATAGTGGCCGTGGTGGCGCACTCCTGGCAAGTACCCTGACATGATTTATCTTGATAACATGATAGCGGCCCGTGACGGCGCACTCCTGACTTGACATGACCTGATAACTTAACTTGACCTGCCTTGACACTGTAGGTGGTTCTTCTTGCTTGCTTGTTAAATCCACTTGTCCAGTCTCGCATCATGTCTAGGATGGGACTCCTGAGTACCATGGTCAGGAGTACCTACTAAAATGGATTAAGGCTAATAACTAGAATAACACAGTAGTCATGAAGAGATGATACAGCTACAGGCAATCCCGTTACCTGGGCGCTCTTGGGATCTGTAGCCTGCCGTCGAGTAGGGCACATTTCCAGCGCACCGTCGAGTGTTGCACCCTCTAAGTCACCTAAGGGTACATTTGTCTTCTGGGCGATGTACCCACCTGAATTCAACCCTAATCTTTCGTCCTGGGTAACCTGGATGGTCTGCAGGGCTTGTGGCTGTAGAACAATCTCATTGTATCTTGTTAGTATTTAGGCCTGTGATAACCCTAGTTAGTTAAAGTAGTAAGCCGTAGTATTTGCTTGGTCGTGATTGATTGAAAGAGGTATAACCAGTTTAGCCATGTCTTGATCCAGTACAAGCTTGCTTCCTGTCTTGATTTCTTGTATTATTATCTTGCCGATAAATGGTGGGAAACCAAGTTCTGTTCAGACGAAGGGTTACAACCCCGGTCCTTGCTTGGTTTACGGGTTGTAACCTAGCTATCGGAATAGTTCCATGGTTATCTCGTCGTATATCACTCTGCCATGTTTTCGTAAGTTTTAATTTTAATATTAGTTTTTCTTGTGCTATTTGCTGGCTTTTGTTCTTATTTTGTGGCCCCCCTTGTGGCACTTGCTCTTTCTGGGGTTGACCCAGCTGGTTTTGTGTGGCCAGATTTCGTAGCAGCTCCCGAGGATCTACCAAGCTTCCAGCCCAATGGTGAACACTAGACGGAATCCGGGCCAAGAGTGGGTTTTCTATTTTGTTTCGCTCACTCTATTATAAAAATTATTCTTTTGAGGCATTTAGCCGACGAGCACCTGTTAGCTCGAACACTTTTACTTACTGTCTGCCTACGGACTGTAAACATGATTGACAAATCCTAGGGTTGATCATGTATGACTAAACTCTTGCTAGTCCTAACATTTTGTAACGACTAGCTTCATGATCAGCTGAATATGTAATATTTGGGATGCCTTATTATTGTATATTTAATGATCATACATCTTGCGACTTTACTTATGGTGATTGAGACACTAGGCTTGTTCATGACCATAAGAGACTGTTGGCTTGTAGAAAACTCTCACATATCTAGACAGCCGTGACCGTATATCGAGGTGGTTTCCATTTCAATATACGTAGCGGGCTATGTCTGCCCCCGCTCTCCAGTATTCTGGTTCTGGGACGTGACATGGTTGTACAGGTAAAGTGAGATAATATTGTTATTATATAACTGCTGTTACATTTATCACTATATCACATATGGAAAGTATGTACTTCACAACTGAAGAGCAATCCTCAAATAGACTCCCACTATTTGATAAAACAAACTATAGTTATTGGAAGACATGGATGAGCTTATTCCTGAAGTCTGTAGATTTTGACTTATGGTCAATTGTTATAAATGGATACAAAAAGCCTACTATCACTTCTATTCTTATATCCTCTATAATCAACAAGCCTTATTAGAGTTACACGGAGGAAGAGAAGATGTTAGCTAGCCTTGATGCAAAAGCTACGCATATCTTTTATTGTGTTGTAGACACAAATGTATTCAATCTTATTACTACTTGCACAACATCTCATAAAATTTGGAAAGTTTTTGAAGCTACTTATAAGTACAGGTATGAAAGCAAAGCTCGCAACTCCATAGAAGAGGATAGTCTTCATAATGATGCAAATATATGCACAATAGAATTAGGATTTAAGGTACAACACAATCCCTAATACGAAAAAGAGCTTGTATGTGACAATTGTAAGAAGATAGGCTACATCCAAAAAGATTGTACTACTACTACAAAGGAGAGTCACTACGAACAATCAAATGAAGGAAGATCATCGTTTCACAAGTACGCTAGCATGAGCATATGGTGTGAAAGAGTAGCAAGAGATTCTGAAGAAGAAGAAGAGAGACCTCATTAAGCTGAAATTTATGCTTAATGGCATTATCAAACGAGGTACAAAACAATTCTTTTGAAGAGAGTGAATCTTCTCATGACGAGTTATCTGATGCTTTCAGTGATCTATTTGAAGAATACAAGAAAGTATTAGATAAGTATAAGCAAGCTAGAAAGGATATTCTATCCTATAAGCGGGAGAATAAAAAGCTTACTTGCTTATTGAATGATACTAGAAATAGTTCTCCTTGTGATAATTCTGCTAAGATTTCCATACTGAAGTTTAGATTGCATGAGGCACTTGATTGCATTGAGAAAAGTACTCAAGAAAATGCTAAACTTAAGAAGGAAATAGAATAAGAAAAGAAGAATTATTCTATTGCTTCATGTAGAATTGATGCTCCCTCTGCTAAATATGATGAATAATCATGCTTTCTATTACAAGTATCCATGCACATCATATCACACCACTGCACGTTATCATACTGCTGCACATAGCATTTGTAAAACCCCTAAATTTATACTATATTTTTTAATAAATTTGGTACTGATTATTATTTGTAATTGTATGTCGCGTAGTTGCGTTGTACGTCGTGCACAAAATTTTGTTATTATTTAGAAAAATATTTTTCAATTTTTATAGTTTTAAAATAATATATATAATAATTATTTATATTTGTATTTTACTTAATATTGTGAAACGTTTCGTATCAAGATGGCCAAAACTTATTACTTTTATTTATTTATAAAAGGCTATCTTATTTAATAGTGGTAATTTAGAAAACTATTTTTAGGCAAATATTCCTTTCATATGAGGTACCTGAATTTGAATTCATATATATAATTCCATTTTCAAAATTTATTAATATTAATATTTTATTATTCAAAAAGATATTTAAAAATATTGATTATTTTCGAAATTATTATTAGTATTTTTGGAAAATATTTTTTGAAATTATTGTGGCCATTTAAATCTCGATTTAATTTTATGGATTTGATTTAAATAGTTTAAATTTAAAAATAGAATTTATATTTAATTTGATTTTTGATTATCTCGATTTAAATTGATTTAGATTTGGATTTGAATTTATTGAATTGATTTAAATTAAGAGATGAATTATCTAACGGGGATTTGAATCATCCTAATCCATATCTATCTAGGAGTCCACCTCCTATATAAAGAGAGCACCTCTTTGCCCTTTTTCTATAGAATCCAATTAAACTCCACAAAGTCAACCATGAGTGCATCGTGTCCATGTCCGTGTCCGTGTTCCATCTACTACTTATTTTCTTTACATGTACATAGGTCTCTTTCCGTCCGACAATCCCGGACACACCTCGTATCGAGACACATCCCCGACACGACACATCCAACCCGACATATCCAACCCGAGCCCTATCCCTCTGACTTCGCCGATCACGGCTGCACCAAGCCACCACCGCTACCAAAACCACCACCACAGCACATCCAACCCCACTCCTCGTCCTTTGTCATCATCGACTCCAGTCGTCGCCATCGTCAAATCCTCCAATCCTCCTGTCCTCGGCCCCTCTACCGAGCCACCATCCTGGCCCTCTTTCCGGCCACCCAAACCCCTAGTGTTCCCGCAGCATCTCCACGTCCCTCACCCCGTCGTCGAAAAAATATTCAGCCCCCTGACTCGACCAAACACCGCCACCACATTCACCTTCATCACAGCCGCCAGCCTCTGTTTCTGCAACAAACCACCACTGCCATACATCCTCCGCCACCTGACTTCAGCCACCAAACGAACACCACCCGAACCACCACCGCCACCACGGCCATCGTCGGCGCCACCACCAACAGCCACCAAAAAAACCGTAAATTAAACACACACGCACCCCCTCACCTTCCGTGGCTGCCGCCTCCCGCTGTTGCGTCACCCCGTGCTTTCGCCCCTTTCCTCCATCGCTGCTATCTAAGTCTCGGCCGCCGACCTCCTTTCCAACTTCTGCGTCGATCACCCCAAGCTGCGGATCTGGCGTTGCCCTGACATGGCTGCACGATCGCTTACTGGTGAACCTCCGTGCACCAGAGCAGCCCACATAAACTGCCATGGGTGGTCGAGTTCTTCGCTCATGCTGCCAACTCTATCGCTCCTCCTTTTCCCTTCCTTCCAGCGCCCTCCACCGGTTCGCCGCTCGTCTTCCCCTCCTTGGTCTTCCATCCGCCGCTCATAGCCTCCAGCTGCCGGAACCCTCGCCGAAAACCATTTCTTCCTTCTTCTTCTCCGTCTCCCTCTCTTTCACGCTTACTCTATCTCTCCCTCTCGTTCTTCCATTCCTCTCTCTCACTGCCGCTCAAGTCTCTCCGTTCTTTCCTTCCTTTCCCTTTGTTGTTATTTTGGTAATTTTTGTTTTTTTTTATTTTGATGGGCCAGGAAGCAGTAGCTTTGTATTTGTTGTTTTATTATTATTGTTATTGTTTGTATTTTAAATACAATATGCATACTTGTAAGTATACATTATATATTTTTATGATTACTATTATCATATAAATATGTAATTTATTCTAAATTATTTTGTAACATAAATATAGATTGGGCTTGGCCCAACAGTATTAAAATAATTTTGATTATTAATTTTGAATTTTATAATATTTTGGATTTTAGTTCTATTAGGTTTTATCTTAAAATTATTACTAGTATATATTGGTGGTACTTTAAAAATGAGCTTTTGACCAAAAATCTATTTATATTATTTTATGGCTACAATATTTTCTATCTAAGTAAAGTATAGTTTTGATATAAAAATAATTTTTGTTACTTTCAAGTATTTATCTAAAACTGTTTTTACTAATAAAATATAGTTTTCAAATATAATAAATATTTTTCCAAAATAGTTATTTATTTACTTTTCTTTAATTTCTAATTCGTGACCCTTGATATTCATATTTCTATCTTCTGGCAAATCTCAAACTTCTTTATATCATTCCTAGCCAAATTGACTATTCCGGACTTAATGACATGGTACGTACCATCATTTGAAATTAACTTGGATAGTTTTGAATCTAGGACTATTTCTGTGCTGATATGATTATATCACGCCGGTCAACTTCAAATCAAACTGAGAGCTCACCTTGTGTAGTTGTTACACCAAAGTCGCAGTTCATGCCACCTTGATCATTGTGGTACACAAGGCATCCTACCAGGCAAGACACCTTGCCATTTTCTGTTTATTTATTTTAACTCATATTTCATGCATTATTCATTATTTTCTTTATGTAAATAAACTATGATACATGGCATAACTTGTTAGAACTTACTGTTCAGTTATATTTCCTACTATATATTATTTTTCTTACAAATTAAACCTAGATTTAAGGGACCACCATGTGTGTTGTATTCATTGGCCTTGACTAGTTGTACCGTAAAGTTGTGTGTCGCATGTAGAACACGGACGTACGTGATTGGCTGGCCACCAGTACGTATAAGCCGTGCGATAGGATTAACCGCTAATAGAATTGAATGCTAGTTTGACTTAACGGTTATAGAGGTTTTATGTTGTGGATGCAACATAGTAGGCATTGGGCGGGGAAGATAATTCCTTAGCGTATGGGCTTCGATGTACTTTCCTTTGTGACCCGGAATCTTCGCTGGAGATACGGGGTTGATGACCTATGATTACTGACGGCCACTGGCGTACTGCGGAACGTTATGCTCTTATTGATTGGGCCTCTGGTGCCCAAGGAGGGACTATGCCGATCCCATTTTAGCCAGGGCCCATGCGTAGGAAGGATTGTTTTTAACTATATTTCACTTAAAACGGTTAGGCACCTTTATCCGTTATGTATGAGTACTTTTGGTTTTGGTACTTGTATCTGACCATGGATTGGAACAATAACTTATCGTGGACTAGTTTGCCACATCTTGTCCTTGTTTGGTTGTAGGTGTGGCGTACCACTCCGATGAAAAGGTAATGAACCTTGTTGGGGTCCGGATACCATATTGGATTCATAACATGGAAAGATATCTCATCGTGAATTAGTTTACCATCTCCTGTCCTTATTTGGTTGAGGGGATGGTACGCTAGTTCATTGGTGTGTATTGGACCATGTTATAATTCAATTGACTTATTTATTTGAGCAATTTATATTCAGTTATATTGGCATGATATTATGTGTCTTGTTATGTCCCTTTGAGGACCTGATTATATCGTCAGGTGTGTGCTCTTGCTTTCGCAGGTGTTCTAGCCGTGGCCATGATCATCTCTATTTCTTCGAGGATGATTGCACTTTGATCGTCTTCGCTTCGCTCGCCAAACTCTTTCTTTGGTTATGTATTTCTTTTCATAGTTGGTAGTAGATTTGTCTCCGCCCAACTATATGTACCAATGACAATTTATAGTTGATTATATGGCATCATTTATTCTTTTATTTTGTGGATGAGATTAGTTAGCCTTGGTTTTACTGCATTTACAGCTTATCTATACATATGAGGATTCCATATATTGGTGTATACTTCGTATGTATGCAGCTGGCATGTCTACGTTCCTAGTCTTACCTATTTTGAGATTGGGGCGTTACATGTTTTTGTGGTGGCCCATACAGGTCTCGATAAATTGTTTGGTTACTTTACCGTACCAAGAAAGCCTGCGAATAGGAATAGAAGTCTAGGATCTCATCCACATACTTGACCTCTTTCCTTGATTCCATATTCGAACTATCTTTCGACTCATCGACTGCATCTTGCTTGATTCCTTCTATCATAGTTCTTATCATCCCTTCGTGTTTGCTAGAGGCTAGACAGGTGACCCCTACTAGTTGGACATGTTTCTTTTGTCCCAAAACACCATTAATTTAATTCTTTAAGTTGGGTAGAATGTCTTGGGACCTAGCAATCCTTTTGTCCTTGTGACCTATATTCACAAGTTTATATAGATTCTAGAATTTAGAGGACCCTAATCCATCTAGTCAACCAAGGACTTGGACAAGAAGACTGTAGTACGACTGTTTGGAGACCTTAAAGACTTAAGGAATTGAACTAATTCTGCTTTCTTTTTAACCTAAAATCTCATGTGCCTATGTTTTTATTACCTTGATTAATGATGCTAATATAGCCTAGTATTTGCAAGCTAATTCTTTATCGAGCTTTATCAAGGCATATGCTATTAATCGGCCGCTCACTAACATATTGTCTAATCAGAACCGGTGCATGATGGTCTGATCAACCAAGTGCACTTTGGTTCGCTTTTATCTATCGTTCTACGTAGATGGGGATATAGCTAAACTTGCCCTCTAGAGTCTCATCCACGACTATCTTGATAATTCTTTTGAAATTATTCGGTCGTCTTTGAACCACGTATTCGTATTCGATAATATCGTCTTTAAACTCCTTATTGCTTTTGCCTTCACCTATTTTAGAAGGATGAAGGTGTTCTACTAGAATTTCCTCTAGCCTTCCTATCGATAATGACCATTATCACTCGATGTTGCTATACCTTCATCATAAACTATTCGTCCTTTTCTCGGCCCTATCATGGCCTTCTAATCGCTTAATTTAGGAGTGAATCTAATTCGTTCTCTTAATCGTGCCCTCAACCTACTCTCAAGAAACCATAACTTTAAGGTCTCTAATTTATTTTCTCTTGTTACCATAATATTCTTTATTGCTTGTTATCCTGTTTTAACCTTGACCTTTACTCATTTTTCTTCTTGTGCTAACCCATGATTATCCTCGCTATTATTGAAATCGCGAATTCCTAATGCATGTTTCGTTGAACGTTGTGAATGATTGTTCCTCACCAATACCCCCTTGTGCCTACTCACCCCATACAAATTTTTTATTTCGAGGACAAATTTTTTTTAAGTTGGGTAGAATGTAAAATCCCTAAATTTCTACTATATATATTTTTTTAATAAATTTGGTACTGATTATTATTTTGTAATTATATGTCGCATAGTTGTATTGTACGTCGTGCGCAAAATTTTATTTTTTCGTAATTGCTCGACGAGTGCGAATATGTGCGAGCGTATATATTTTTAGAAAAAAACATTTTTCTATTTTTATAGTTTCAAAATAATATATATAATAATTATTTGTATTTGTATTTGTATTTTACTTAAAGTTGTGAAAAGTTTCGTATCATGATGGCCAAAACTTATTACTTTTATTTATTTATAAAAGGCTATCTTATTTAATCGTGGCAATTTAGAAAACTATTTCTATGCAAATATTCCTTGCATATGAGGTACATGAATTTGAATTCATATATATAATTCCATTTTCAAAATGTATTAATATTAATATTTTATTATTCAAAAAGATATTTAGAAATATTTATAATTTCCAAAATTATTATTATTAGTATTTTTGGAAAATATATTTTGAAATTATTGTGGCAATTTAAATCTCGATTTGATTTTACGGATCTGATTTAAATGGCTTAAATTTAAAGATAGAATTTATATTTAATTTGAGTTTTGATTATCTAGATTTAAATTGATTTAGATTTGTATTTGAATTTATTGAATTGATTTAAATTAATAGATGAATTATCAAACGGGGATTTGAATCATCCTAATCCATATCTATCTAGGAGTCCACCTCCTATATAAGGAGAGCACCTCTTTGCTCTTTTTCCATAGACTCCAATTAAACTCCATAATGTCAACCATGAGTGCATCGTGTCCATGTCCGTATCCGTGTCCGTGTTCCATCCACTAATTATTTTCTTTTACATGTACATAGGTCTCTTCCCGTTCGACAATCTCGGACACACCTCGTACTGAGACACACCCCCGACACGACACATCCAACCCGACCCTATCCATCTGACTTCGCCGATCACGGCAGCACCAAGCCACCACCGCTACCAAAACTACCACCACAGCACATCCAATCCCACTCCTCCTCCTCTGTCGTCATCGACTCCAGTCGTCTCTATCGTCAAAACCCCCAATCTTCCTGGCCTCGGTCCCTCCACCGAGCCACCATCCTGGCCCTCTCTCCAGCCACCCAAACCCCTAGTGTTCAAGCAGTATCTCCCCGTCCCTCACCCCGTCGCCGAAAAAATATTCAGTCCCCTGACTCGGCCAAATTCCGCCACCATATTTACCTTCATCGCCACCGCCAGCCTCTGTCTATGCCACAAACCACCACTGCCATACATCCTCCGCCACCTGACTTCAGCCACCCGACCAACACCACTCGAACCACCACCGCCACCACGGCCATCGTCGGCGCCACCACCAACAGCCACAAAAAAACCTGAATTAAACACACACGCACCCCCTCACCTCCCGTAGCCGCCGCCTCCCGCCGTCGCGTCACCCCGAGCTTCCGCCCCTTTCCTCCATCGCCGCTGTCTAAGTCTCGGCCACCGACCTCCTTCCCAGCCTCCACGTCGATCGCCCCAAGCCGCGGATCTGGCGCCGCCCCGCCATGGCTGCACGATCGCTTACTGGTGAACCTCCACGCACCAGAGCAGCCCACATAAACCGCCGTTGGTAGCCGAGTTCTCCGCTCGCGCTGCCAACTCCGTCGCTCCTCCTTTTCCTCTTCCTTCCAGCGCCCTCCACCGGTCCGCCGCTCGTCTTCCCCTCCTTGGTCTTCCCTCCGCCGCTCATAGCCTCCAACCGCCGGAACCCTTGCCGGAAACCCCTTATTCCCTTTTCTTCTCCGTCTCCCTCTCTCTCGCGCTTACTCTCTCTCCCTCTCGTTCTCCCATTCCTCTCTCTCATTGTCGCTCAAGTCTCTCTTTTCTTTCTTTCCTTTTCCTTTGTTGTTGTTTTAGTAATTTTTGTTTTTTTGTTTTATTTTGATGGGCCAGGGAGCAGTAGCTTTCTATTTTGTTGTTTTATTATTATTGTTATTGTTAGTATTTTAAATATAATATGCATACTTGTAAGTATACATTATATATTTTTATGATTACTATTATCATATAAATATGTAATTTATTCTAAATTATTTTGTAACATAAATATAGATTGGTCTTGGCCCAACAATATTAAAAGAATTTTGATTATTAATTTTGAATTTTGTAACATTTTGTATTTTAGTTCTATTGGGTTTTATCTTAAATTATTACTAGTATATATTGGTGGTACTTTAAAAATGAGCTTTTGACCAAAAATTTATTTATATTATTTTATGACTATAATATTTTCTATCTAAGTAAAGTACAGTTTTGATATAAAAATGATTTTTGTGACTTTCAAGTATTTATCGAAACTGTTTTTACTAATAAAACATAGTTTTCAAATATAATAAATATTTTTCCAAATTAGTTATTTATTTACTTTTCTTTAATTTCTAATTCTTGAACCTTGTTAGTCATATTTCTATCTTCTGGCACTCAAACTTCTTTATATCATTCCTAGCCAAATTGACTATTCCGGACTTAATGACTTGGTCCGTACCATCATCTGAAATTAACTTGCATAGTTTTGACGTCTAGGACTATTTTTGTGCCGATATGATCATATCACGCCGGTCAACTTCAAATCAAACAGAGAGGTCACCTTGTGTAGTTGTTACACCGAAGTCGCAGTTCGTGCCACCTTGATCATTGTGGTACACCAGGCATCCTACCAGGCAAGACACCTTACCATTTGTTGTTTATTTATTTTAGCTCATATTTCATGCATTATTCATTATTTTCTTTATGCAAAATAAACTGTGATACATGGCATAACTTGTTAGAACTTACTGTTCAGTTATATTTCCTGCTATGTATTAGTTTTCCTATATATTAAACCTAGATTTAAAGGACCACCTTGTGTGTTGCATTCATTGGCCTTGACACGTTGTACCACGAAGTTGTGTGTAGCATGTAGAACACGGACGTGTGTGATTGGCTGACCACCAGTACGTATAAGCCGTGCGATAGGATTAACCGCTAATAGAATTGCATGCTAGTTTGACTTAGCGGTTATAGAGGTTTTATGTTGTGGATACAACATAGTAGGCATTGGGCAGGAAGGACAATTCCTTAGCGTCTGGGCTTTGATGCACTTTTCCCTAGAGATACGGGATTAATGACCCATGATTACTGACAGCCACTGACATTCTGCGGAACGTTATGCACTTATTAATTGGGCCTCTGGTGCCCCAAGGGGGACTATGCCGCTCCCATTTTAGCCAGGGCCCATGCGTAGGAAGGATTGTTCTTAACTACATTTCACTTAGAACGGTTAGGCACCTTTATCCGTTAGGTATGAGTACTTTTGGTTTGGGTACTTGTATCTGACCGTGGATTGGAACAATAACTTGTCGCAGACTAGTTTGCCATACTTTGTCCTTGTTTGGTTGTAGGTGTGGCTTACTACTCCGATGAGAATGTATTGAACCTTGTTGTGGTCCGGATATCATATTGGATTCATAGCATGGAAAGATACATCATCGTGGATTAGTTTACCATCTCCTGTCCTTATTTGGTTGGGGGGATGGTACGCTAGTTCAATGGTGTGTATTGGACCATGTTATAGTTTAATTGACTTATTTATTTGAGCAATTTATATTCAGTTATATTGGCATGATATTATGTGTCTTGTTACGTCCCTCTGAGGACCTTGTTATCTCGCCAGGTGTGTTCTCTTGTCTTTCGCAGGTGTTCTAGCCGTGGCCATGATCATCTCTATTTCTTCGAGGATGATTGCACTTTGATCGTCTTCGCTTCGCTCGCCAAACTCTTTCTTTTGTTATGTATTTGCTTTCGTAGTTGGTAGTGGATTTGTCTCCTCCCAACTACATGTACCAATGACAATTTATAGTTGATTATATGACATCATTTATTCTTTCATTTTGTGGATGAGATTAGTTAGCCTTGGTTTTACTGCATTTACAGCTTATATATACATACGAGAATTCCATATATTGGTGTATACTTCGTATGTATGCAGATAGCATGTCTACGTTCCTAGTCCTATGTATTTTGGGATTGGGGCGTTATAGCATTAATATTAATACTTTATGTTATTATTGCAGTATGAATGGACATGTTTCTAATCATTGTCAGATTAGAAAACTAGTTGATATGAACACGTGCAAATAGGTTCCCAAAGCTAACAAATGTGGATCCAAGTATTGGATACCAAAGTCTTCACCTAATATTTCAGGTGGAGCTACTTATGTTGAACCATAGAACCATGAAACATGTTGGTGGTTGCACAACTACAAAGGTCATCTTCCATGCAATTGCACCAACATAAGTGTGGTCACTTGAACGACTTTGGTAATATACTAATTATTTTATTTTATGGTTTTTAGAATCTTGCATGTTCTTAATGTTTTGCTATTTGATATTTTTTAAGTGTTTATTATTTGAATCAATGTGAGATATAATCCTAGCATGACTAGCTTTTTAGCTTAAATGATTAGTTCATACTATATATTGTATTTTATTAGTGTGACACATTTGTTTATATATGCTCTTTTCTCTTAATCTTTATTCTTGAAGCATGCATACCACTATAGTCCATAGGAGCTTAATTTTTTTGGTTAATATGTTTTTGACTCTTCATTTTTAATATTTTTTAATGGTCACTTCTTACCGATTTGTCTTTAACATGTCATATTTACTTTGATCAGTATTTTTAGCACAAGTCTTCTATTTACTTGAAAAGTATATACATATACTTTTATGTTAACCATGTGCTTGCATAATATATTTATTATTGATTCTCATATTATATTTTGATTAACTTCTAATGAATCAATCACATCTTTGTCTGATAAAGCATATTTATGCAGGTTGTTGATCTTGTGATATTTTTTTATTCTAAAATCTTGATAAACCATTCTTTGGGTATTTAATTTGTTTATATTTAGGGATTCTGGATTTCGTTGTTGTTCGATGATACTTCATATTTTCCTTTGAATCTAAGTTCTTAAGAGTAGAGATCATTTTAGGAACAAGCCGAAAGGGTCCTTCTGTCATACATGTGTAAATAGTCTTAAACGACACGGTGTACTAGTCTTCGGACTACCGCTATCTAGGAACCGGCCCCTACAGCTAACCCGAGTGATCTATACTTTATAGTCTTAAGATTTATTAAGGTCTACTTGCAACTAGTGTCTAGTTCTGGATTCAAGGTACTAAACGCAGTTCCTTAGGTTCCTGAATACATCAGCGTATCTAGGTCCTATATTTTGATTTACAAATGTTTTATATTTTATTGTTACCCAATAATTTTGTAGCGTATGTGAATAAATGTAATTGATTCATCTTATATCGAATGCTACATTGTTCTAAGATTTTTTTAGTCCATATAATATAGTTTATTTTATATTGCACTAATTCTTCTTAAATCCTCAGTTATTAAAGAAGAGATTTGTTTTGGGTACAAGCCTACAAAGGGTCTGTCTGTCATCACAGCTATAGCCAAACCAAAGCGGCACTTAACTGTTCCCCGGTGAACCTTCGTAAGTTGGGACAGTACCCCTACAGCTAACCCAAGATTGATCAATGCTTTATAAACTAAAGATTTATTGAGATCTAGTTGTAATTGTTATCTTATGGATTTTGGATTTTAGCTTTGATGGATAATATTATTAAATGATTTAATTTTACAAAAGGTCTTGTGATTTAATGTCTATCATCTTTTGATATATTCATTTTTCTGTCACACTATTCAATATTCTGACTTGATGATCTTGTGACTACTCATTGAATATTATGGTCTTGTGATTTCGTCTTTAGCTTGTGTAATATTCATGATTTTAAGCTTTATTATTCTCTTTTATTCAAGTTACTAACTGCCTATAGCAGTAATTCTTTGCGGGAGAGAAGTCAGGCAAATTGAATCTCTCTCTCTCAAAGCGTTTCTTTTATTTAACCTTACTTTTGGCATTTCTTATTGAGATTTTATCTCAAAGTTCATGGTTATCTATATTTAGACTGATTATACTTTGTAGGGGAACATTCAAGTCGACTGATTTTTTTCTTCTCAAGTATTTTGTCTTCATTACCTTCATGTTTATCTAATGGATATTTATATATCATGCTAAGGTAATTGAATTCAAATACAGGAACTTTGGTATAGATTTTGAATAGAATCTAGTATATTTATTTTGATTTCCTTTTCAATGATAATACTCTTTATGGAATTGATTCACAAATTTGTATGGGCAAATTATGAATCATAATTTTTTTGTGATCATTGTTAAAAGTCTCATTATATTCTTAATTATTTTTGGTATATACTAGATTTGTGAATTTCTCATGAATTATTTATGGCCAATGATTGATTTCTACTATATTAATATCTATTTTTTATTAAAATTCCTTATTGGTCAATTTTAAAAGTACAGTTTTATTTATTCATCATACTGTGTTTTGAATGTTATTTTTGGATTTCTAGTTGGTAAACTATGTATTGATTGATTTTAATGTTTTTAAGTTCAACCAACAATTTTTGACAAGTTTTTTCTACTTTAGGTATACAATTTTCTAAACTTGTCGTTACACTGTTCTTCTAATCCTTGATCATAATTATTTTTGCTTTCCTCATTTACTTATGCTTGAGTTCATTTTAGCTCTAATTACGGGAGAGCTTATTTTTTATCATGCCAAAAGGGAAGAAATAAGTTTAAGTTAGCATACAATATTCTATTATTATGTGTTTATTAGTGATACATGCATCTATTGCATATATATTAAACTTAGCCGATTTGTCATAATAAAAAAGGGGAGATTGTTAGCCCAATGATTATATCATGTTTTTGAATATGGATAATAAATTAAGTTTAAGATAATGATGTCACTAATATTTATATACTCACTATCATGTTGCTGCTTAAACTTAGCATTGTCCTAAATGTTCTATATCATATTGCTATGCTTGTATATATTGTTTTGTTCGTCTAACATGTTCTTATAGACATGCAGTAAGCATGATCAAGGTTTGTCAAACCAGGACATATGCAATGGAGAATTTTTGATGGACCAAAGACGGCGTCATACAAGAAGATTTTTCTGAACCGCCTAATGACCTATCCGGGGCCTCGCATCGCCGGTCAATAGATAGGGGTCGAGGGGGCAGTACCACACGTGGGGATTTGGGGCGAAGCTACCGAAAGGTATTCAGATTTCTAGATCTATTTATCTTTGGACGACCGCCGTCAAGGAAAATGGCGTCTTCATGTTTGCTCGAATATCAGAAGAAAGGCGTCATCCAAGGGCTATTGGTTTTCCTATTTGATCAATGTACTTTTCATATTTATTGAGTCTAGGAATACGATGTAAACTGCATCATACTGGCAAATAGGCTATCCAAGAAACGTTTTTAAAAATACCCTTTTATTTTGAAAATAAGCCCACTCAAAAAAGTTCAAACTACTTCCTAACTGCATGATCTTATCAAAAAACCCAAAATCAACTTGCAAAAACCCTGACAGAACTCCAACAGAATTCGGCCTGAGTTCGGCCCGAATTCGGCCTGAGTTCTGCCTTTGAAGAAATTATAAATAGAGAAGGATTTCGATCATTTCAAGACACCAATTCACTTTCATATCTCTTCTCTATAAGCCTACTACTTCTTCCAAAGTGTTCCAAAGCTTTCATTTTCAAATCCCAAGCCAGTTATAATCTTTTAGTCGATTTGCTAGTGTGGTACGGTTTAGAAGTTTCAGAGTGATTGTAATCAGAGGCTTGATTGAAGATAGACACTTAATAATTGAAGTTGGTCGAGTACTTCAGATCAAAGCTCGCGTTGTAGAAGTTGCAAGAACTTCGGATGAAAACTTGTGGTGATGTTCCATAGTGGATTCAACTGGAAGATAGAGTTCTTCCGACTGGACTAGTCCTCACAGGAGAGAAGCCAGTATACATCATTGTGTTTGTGTTTGCTTTCTTCTCTCTACTTTTTATTTACTTATATGTGATATATATTCTGTGATCTTGCTACTAAGATTTTTAATTAGCTAATTTCTGCTGCCTACTCTATTCACCCCCCTCTAGAGTATTGTGCTTTACAAATTCGTTCGTACAGATTGGTGTCCCACTTATTATGGAACCCAGAAGGGTGTAACATCAGAGTTGGTCCTGTAGCTCAGGAGTAGCTTGGAGTGATTGTCGGAAGTTTAGCCGAATTACCTAGTTATCTTGGTTTTCTTTATTAGTTCTCGGTACCGGATTTGTCTCCGATAATTACTTGATACATTGGGATGTTATATTGGTTTTAGTTTTGAGAATCGTTGTTTAGACTTGTTAGACTTGGATTTGGTTTTCTCATGTTTCATATCGTGCCTTATCTCCTTTAGCATTTGTGATTGAGTATTATATAATGTCATTTTATTCTAGTTGAGATATTTACGTAGTTGTGACTCAATATAGATAGACTACATAGTATTCTTGCATGAATGTTGCGGCGTAGGCTGGACGTACCCATGTACTCGTGCACGAACGTCCGAGTGCAGGTCATGACACATTTTTTAGAAGCTCATGCATGACGGGTCTAGCCTTCACAATTAGTGCGATATCGTGGTAGTACTTAGGATTATAGTACTATTATGAGCATGCAATTAGATATAAGAATAGGAATGAAAGAGTACGCAATTGTAATTAGGAATTTCAATTTGAATTTAAATTTCTGACTTTTGTTTAAATCTAGATAATTTGACATCTTTCTCATTGTTGTCCTTCTTTGAATGTTATTTTATCTTGTGCCACATCATTGACTTCTGGTTAATTCTCTAACTTTTTAGAATGGCACAAGAGACTAGAGCACGTGGTTCGAGCGCAAGTGGTTTTCTTCCTCCTTGTTCTCTTGTTCGGAAGGCTAAATCTGTTGTATCGAAAAGTCTTCTCCATCCTCCTCCTCCATTATTTCCAGCTCTCAGAGGTTTGCCCGCTAATAGAGATTATCTATTTGAGATCCTTAGAAGCATGATGGAGACTCAGAGGACTCCGGTAGAGACTCATAGACATCAAGCTAAGTCAATGTAGATGGGTGTTGATAATGCCTAACACATTGCCTTGGAAGCCGTGGAGAGGGTTGCTCATCAACAACAACCACAGCCAGCTCAACCGAAGGTGGGGGACACCTTAGACTTTAAGAAGATGAACCTGATAGAGTCGAAGGGGACTGAAGGAATCCTATATGCTGATGAATGGCTCGAAGACATCGAGCGGATCATGCGAGTCTTTCGGATTCCAAAGGACCTGAAGGTTGAGGCTGTAGGCTTGCAGCTTCATGACATTGCCCGCACTTGGTTCTTGAATGAGCACAGGCTTGCAGATCCAGATCTGACCTGGGACCATTTTAAGGACATTTTTCAAGAGGAACTTCATCCCTATTGTAGCCAAAGGAGTTCTAGAGACGTAATTCCAGAAAAAATAAGCAAGGAAATCTATCTGTTGATGAGTACGCGACAGAGTTGGGTATGCCGGGTCGATTTGCGAGTACATGGTCCGGGACCCCCAAGATTGAGATCAAAAATTCAGGTAGGGCTTGGCCAAAGGGATGAGAGTCCATATTGCCTCGAGCACCACAACCTTTACTAGGATTATTGCTGAAGCCCAGAGGATCGAGGTGGACTTGGACTTCAAGACCAAGAGGGACCGTGATCCAGCAGGGGGTGATGATAGCTCGAAACTAGTGAAGCATCCCCATATTCAGAAGAGATTTTTCCAACCCTAGCAGGAGAACCATCCACCAACTTGAGCTCTAGTTCTGTAGCAACATTATGCACTTGTTCGACCCCAGTCCAGTAGGTTCAACAACAACTTTCGAGACAGATTCAGCAAGCTCCTACTTGTCACTTTTACAAGAGGCCAAGTAATATTTGGGAAAGCTGCAGGAAGAGCCTTGGACTCTGTTTACACTGTGGCTCTACGGGACACCAGGTGAAGGATTGTCTCCTAACCCCTCGCCGTCCAGCACAGGGTGCAGTTCCAGATAAAAGGACTTTCTATTAAACTTTAAATGAATTATGGCCCACAACTAAACCCTAACCTAACCCTAACAGCAGCTAGTGGCCGGCCAAGCAGCCCCCTCTATATGATTATACTTTGTAGCCACCACGCCTTTACAAACCCTAGAAATTGCCACCTTCCTCAAAGTAGCCCCCTTTCTCCATCTCTCATCCGATTTGCACCAAACAAGCTTCGTTGCGATCCTTGGGAGGAGAAGAAGTTGTTGGAGGCTAGCTAGCAAGGAATCGGGGGCCTTGGACCGTAGGAAATTGGCATCGGGACGTTTGGAGGCTTTTTGCATTGAGATTTCGACTCTCAATAGGTAAATGCTTTTAAACTGCATTAAATCCTGATTTTCTTCATAGATGCATGCATCTTGGTACCCTGGACCTGTAGATGTAGTTTGGTAGGATTTTATATCTGTTTGATAGGCGTATCAAATGTGTGTCAGTGTATTGGAATACGTGTTCGATGACATGTCTCATAGAATTGAACGTTGATGT